>CM042168.1:28852205-28982205 GCA_023376005.1 Doryteuthis pealeii
CCTATTTTTGTCGTAATTCTTGTTTATTTAAACTAAAAACAAGACATTAAACAAACATGAATAAAAAAAGTTTTAGTGTTTAAAGTAATATAGATAAATATGAACAAATTGAGATAGATAGATAGATGGATAGTTTTGAATAGACTGAGCTGGGTTGTTATTTTAATAGTCACCGAGCAGCAACTCTTGAGGCAGGAGACCAGGACACACTTCCTCATAAATTACCCAGTTTCCCTGTGTCCCCAGTACTTTGGATACCTTACTTTTGGGATTACCCTTGTATTATTTAATCTATAGCTAGGTAGAAAGTGAAGTACTATGGCATAAACAAAGGAATTACACAATTAAAAGTTACCATATTTATTTACATAACATAAAAGACAAACATAAACATTGTACAAATGCATATTCACATCAACTTCAAGTTTTTAAAATTGAACCATCTTCTTGTAGAAGTCTAACTACCGTCGAGTTAGCAGACAAGAACAAACATGCAAGCTGTAACTTAAATACAGTCCTTGCATGTTGTTGGCATAGTGCAAAGTGATGGCTGAAGAGTGGGTACTTGTACATGTCCTTACTCACCCAGGAAACCAACAGCCAATCAGAACCTAGCAAATGAACTTGCCTGAGTTCATAATGGAACATTCCAAAGCTCCATATAAGCCACCTACTAAACTGAAACTAGAGTTTGGTAGGTGGCTTATCTTCTATACTTACATAAAGGGCAGTTTGTGTGTATGCATGTATGTCCGGAGGAAACTTCAAAAATGAAATAATTAACAACAAAGTAAATAGATATGCACATTCACTTTTACCAGATCATGCTTTTTGAGCAACAATAATGAAGATTTGATTTATATTCGTGGAGATGATTAAAAAATAAAATTCAAATATTAGCAGCATGGATTTTTTTTTTGCATTTGATATTTTAAATAGAGGACTTTTTTTTTTTTCTTTACAGTGTGTCTGTGCACTTTTTTTTCCTGGCGCCCAACCAGACCGGATCAACGCAAGGTCTTTTTTAACGAAGGGATTTTAATAGGGCATCCTGCAAGGATCCAACTCATGATTCCGTAATAATGGATTTGCGAGACTAAATCCCCCCCCTTCTACCAAGGTGATGCCATTTAGCCACTTCTAGTCAAAACTATAAAACTCAGCAGTAGAATGAAAATCTTCCAAAGTGAGTAGTTTTTTAAAAAAAAAAAAAGACTTCTGTTCTGTTAGGTCAGTTATTTTTAGCAACATCTTTTTTTTTAATTCAGTTGCAATTCGGTTATTTTTCTAATGATTATAACTTCTATAAATAGAAAGTGACTTGATATTAAGCTTCGTGCCTGCTTTCAAGTTAAGTGTGTAAAATAAAAAAGAAATATACCTTTAAAAAACATGTAGCGTAATTATTATGGTCTACGAAGAATTTGGTGATTGAAAATAAAATGTTATTCGGATTTCTGGAGAAAGAGAAGAAAAAGAAATAAGAACAAAGGTTAAAGTTTATAAGGGTAAACACTCAACAGAGTGCCAGTAATTGACAGAAAGAATGACCCCCGGAAATAGATTTAAAAATAAAAATGGAAGTTCCGGGTTTTGACCAGAAACAGATGTAACCTCGGAATGAGAAACGGAAGAGGAGGGAAATCTTTCCTTTTTTTTGGTTGGGCTCTGGTGGGAGTCAGACGTAGCTCCCAATTCCCTGTATGGGTTTGGGATAGTAGTATTGAACATGACTTACGATAGAATAGTTTGACCATACTTTCTCTCTCTCTTTCCTTCTCTCTGAAAAGAACCCATGAGCCTAGGAAGAAATAAACAGACCCTGTGACTATACAACTTGCATGTGTTGTTTCAGAACTAACGACGACTACTACTACTAAACGATTACTACTACAACTCAAACTTGGCGCTATGCAACAAATACAATCTCACAGGGTTAATATCATACACTTACTGTGATATCATAGACAGGATTTATCAAAAGTAAATAAGTCAAAAAGTAATGCTATTTTGTTTCAGACAGGTATAATTACCAAGACAGGATCATGTAACATACATCAAAATGAAGCTGGTCCTCTGTGGATCACATCCCTACTACACCACATAGTCACTGTTTCTCTCAATAGCAATGTTCCACCTTCAAATTAGAGTATGTATCCCTGCCCAGTAAAATTCTGTTGACTGTTCTTTGAGCTACTTCTTCATTACAGATTTCACTTCCTCATCACTGGAATAATGTTTACCCTCTTTCAAGGGGCTGAAGAGATGATAGATCTGGTGAGTATGGAGTATGCAGTAAAGTTGTCCACTTTAGGTGATTTTCTCCCTTGCCCTGATGCTTGTGTGTAGAGCATTGTCATGCAGAAGTAGGACATTGTCGATTGGCAAGTTAGGTCTTATCATTGGATTCTTGCTCTGAGCCTCATTAGGGTCACCATGTAGGCCTTAGTTTTATAAAAAAACTTCACATGAAATAAAGAAAATGGCATTACTTTTTGACTCACCTTCATATATTCAAATGATTAGATATACAGTAACTAGCAGAAGTACCCAGTCCATGACCAGACTAAAAGGATTTTAGGAACATCAGAGAGTGAGAGATAAACAGGAAAGAGAGGAGTCAGAGAGGGACTAAAAGGAAAAAAAATCAGTAAATTCAAATTCAAAAAAATTTGCTAATAATTTGCATATTACAATGTTCATTTATTCTAGGAATTTTTTTTTTTGTTTACTTTTAAAATATTATTCTAAAAAATGTAACCCTAAATTTGTGCATGTTTTGAAACAATTTTATTTTCTGAAAAATTTTTTCTACATATGACAAATATCTAAATTCTGTCCTTAATTGCTCGAGTTAAAAGGTATTTTGTTTAATTTATTTTGTCTTTTACTACTAAAAATGTAACAATAAAAAGAAACTATCAATTAAACCTGTCTTTATTTGCAGGTGGAAATTTTTGTGTATTAATTCAAATGAAAAGTATTCATTTATTCTATGAATAGTTTATTTCTTTTTGTACTTATTTATGAAGAACTGTGAAGAGTTCCATAAATCAATTGATTTTTAATCATTGAATTATATTATTTAATCAGTGAAAATTTTTACTATAGAAATGCATTGGAAATTATTTTACTATATATAATTACCAACCCCTTCAAATGAGTAGAATGCAAAACAAGGTCAATTTCTTAAGCAGAGTTTAAAGTCTTACTATTTGCCCATTGCTAGAGGGAGAATAGTTGGATCCATACCTTTCTCAAGGGTATTTGTGCTATGGGAAATGTAAACAGCCTCATCCAGGATTTGCACTCAGATTGCCATGTCTATTTCTTACAATGATAACTATTATACCACACGCCTTCACTAAATTATTTTATTATAGAAATTCATTGGAAATTATTTTACTACAGGAATGCATTAGAAATTATTTTACTATAGGAATGCATTGGAAATTATTTTAATACAGGAATGCATTGGAAATTATTTTACTATAGGAAGGCATTGGAAATTATTTTAATACAGGAATGCATTGAAAATTATTTTACTATAGGAATGCATTGAAAATTATTTTAATACAGGAATGCATTGGAAATTATTTTACTATAGGAATGCATTGGAAATTATTTTACTATAGGAATGCATTGGAAATTATTTTAATACAAGCTATTTATGTAATTTGTGACATCATAGGTAGAATTTATTAAACAAATACATCAAAACTTTTGTTCACTCTAATGATTTTATATATATATATATATATATATATATATATATATATATATATATATATATATGCAACTACTATAATAAAGTAAACCCTCACTTTGTTCCATTTTACTAATTGGAGAAAGTTTTAGATTGGGGGGTTCTCCAATTAGTAAAATGGATACAAAGTGAGGGTTTACTTTATAATTGTAGTTGCATTATAAACTGAACCCCTGAGAAAAAAAAAGATACTTCACTGGTGATGAAAGATGGATTCATTAGGAGAATCCAAAATGAAGAAAAGTGTGGCTAGATCCAGTGTGTCGCATCCTGCCTGTGGCAGATGGGTTGGATGAATACATACACTGTAATCCCAGCCAGAAGGACAGAGTGGAGTACTTATCCTTAAAAGTGGAGTACTTATCCTTAAAAGTGTGCAGATACTATTCTGATCCATATGTATTAATTGTTTGTTTTTTTTTTTTCGGGATCTATGCAAGGAAAGACATGAATAACTTTAACATCTTTTTTTTTTCTTTAATTAAGAAATGTTAATATAAGGAAATAAGCAGTTTTTAATAGCTTACAAAACAAATGTTTGATATCTAATTTTTGTCTGCCTTAATTCAATTTCAATTGGTAGGAAATTATCAATTTTTCCTATCATTTCAGATTAGATTCTGAATATTGAAAGCCAGAGAATTCTTAAGCCTGATATTTCTGTGCTAAATGTTCTACAAGAGTTTTTATAGGAGTTATCTCCCTTTATGAGCGGCAAAATTTGGTTTGAAGACACAGGTTTACAGTGTATAGTTTAGTGTGAATGAATAGCAATTTTAACAGGAAAGAATCTGTCATCTTAAGAAATAGGGTGGGTTTTCTAGAAAATACCCATAAAAGATATTCTGTTTCAATACAATTCGTTTTCACACACACTCATAGTGAAAAAACATAAGAAAACATAAAGAATATTGAAAACATAAAGAATATTGACAAGGTGATAAATTGATTTTAATGGCATTTAAACCAGTTGAGAATTATGCATAGAGGTTAGGAATCTTGTTCATTGTATGTTTATATTTACATTTTTTGTATAATTCTTTTGAAGAGTTTTTTTTTTTTTTACACAGTTATATGATATTAAGTATTCCTACCTAATACAAATAATTTGCAAGCAGTTATATGGTTTTTAGTATTTCTATCTAATAATGCTCAAAAAGATCTATTTAACCCATAGATGGGACCCTAACAAGTACTAACACACCGGGTCACATCCTGCTCGTGTGGACGGGTTGGGTAAACACACACTGAGATTTTATGTACTTTCTCTGCTAAATAAAAAAAAGCACTGAAGGTGTAGCATAATATCTAATGGCTCAGAAAGCAATGTTCAATTCCAGACAATGACTGATTGATTGATTTTAATGGCATGTCAATCCATTTAGTGTTATTTTATGCTTAGAGGTTAGGGAATCTCATTCATTATACATTAATATTTACATGTTTTGTGTAGTTGTTTCTTAAGAGTTTTTTTTTGCACAGTTATATGGATTATTTCCAATAAGTCTAACATAAACAATGAGGAACCACTCTTGAATGATAAATTATTTATTTATTTTCCCATTAAATGAACCCTAAACCTAACCCTAAACCCTAACCCCGTCTTCTTTTTTCCTAGTAGATCAATAAATAAATAAATAATTCATCAGTCAAGAGTGGTTCCCCTTTGTTTATGTTAGATTTATAGGAAATAACCATTATATGATATCAAGTATTCCTATCTAATACAAATCATTTGCAAGCAGTTATATGGTTTAAAGTAACTATTCCTATTCAATAATAATCATTTGTTTCTATACAGTTATATGGTTTCATGTATTCTTATCTAATACTAATAATTTTTAAATGGACCTACTAGATCCAAAGATGGGTCCTAACAGGTACTACCACTCTGTGTCAGAGTGGACCTGGGAGTAATGGCTATGAAGGAGTGACTTCACACTCCCCAGATCTCCAGAACTGGAGCCGCATCATCAGATGCACTTTAGTGTCATACCCAGGACACCCATTTTTTGGAGGGAAGGAGTTTTGGTTGGTTGCTAGGTTTAATGGACTATCACAACCCTTTTGTTTTTATATATATGATTTAGAATTGCAATAAAAAGTGGATTCATTCTGAACAAAAATTTTTGTTTTCACCTGAGTCTCATCAGAGGATTACCGCAAGAAGAAGAACTACAATAGATAACGCAGGAATATCATAATGAGGAAGGGTAAAAAAAATTGTGTTTACCCTGGATTAGGTAGCCTCATCCTGGGATCACCGTTGAGCTGTAAATGATACACGAATAAGGAATTTGTACTCTTCATCACTATCTACTCTGACCTGGAGTTATAGTACCTTTTAAATAGAACAAAATAAATTCTAAAATATGTTATTTCTCTGAATGTTTGAGATGAGGCTTGATGATTAGTATTATCTGCTTTATTCAGACTATTGTCCTCATCTTCATTGTTATCTGTACAACGTTTCGGCCGATGTCCCCTCCGGCCTTCTTCGGGTATTTCTTGTTGACTCGGGAACCTTCTTTTCGAACTTGGGAACCTTCTTGTCATAATCGGGAGCCATCATGGAACTTTGAACCTAACCCTTTATTTAGTCCACAGGGGTATCCTGTTCTCATTCCGGTAACCATAGCTGGAGTAGAGGCGTTAAGCTGTGTTAATTATTATTCTATATTACTACTGCCCTTGATCAGGATTGAACCTGCAGTCCAGAGATAACTGTCACTTAGAACTGTCTTAACCTAACTCCTTTATCCACTAGTCCAATTGGACAATTAAGATTATTCTATCTGCCCTTGATCAGGATTGAACCTGCAGTCCAGAGATAACTGTCACTTAGAACTGTCTTAACCTAACTCCTTTATCCACTAGTCCAATTGGACAATTAAGATTATTCTATCTGCCCTTGATCAGGATTGAACCTGCAGTCCAGAGATAACTGTCACTTAGAACTGTCTTAACCTAACTCCTTTATCCACTAGTCCAATTGGACAATTAAGATTATTCTATCTGCCCTTGATCAGGATTGAACCTGCAGTCCAGAGATAACTGTCACTTAGAACTGTCTTAACCTAACTCCTTCATCCACTAGTCCAATTGGACAATTGGACTTCTAAAATATGTGTTTAAAAAAAAATTGAGTATCCATCAAGAATGAATAAAACAAAACTTCTTCAGCATAAAATGACCCAATGGGTGGACATGCCATAAAAAGCCAACCAAACCCTCTGCAGGTGATACAGTCAGTGTATTTTAATCCCTACTGACAGGGTTAAAGATTCTAAGCTATGCCAATAGTGCAAGAAAGAAAGAAAAAAATAGAATCCTTGTCTTGGTGTTATATAGCTGTTGTGGAGATTAAAAGATAAAAATAAAATAAAATAAAATAAAAAGCAACAAGCTCCCATGGGACCTTTCACCGGAAATACCATCTGTGCATGCCCGACAAAAGGGACTGACTCCCTCCCCCCAAAATAATACCTCGGCCATTCTAACTTAGGCCGCAACTGAGTGTAGGTTGTTTCCTGGCCACTATGACCCCATTCAATAAAGCCTAAGTCATAAAGCCACCTTCTGCCTTTGTCTCTTTCCTTTCTCATTCTTTTAATGCCTTCCATTTCAGCTCACAAGCCCAGAAGAACTAAGAACCCATTGGGATTAAGATACCAGCACAAACAACCCTAACTTAGCCCCATACCATCCAGTCTGGCTATATATATGGCAAGAGTTCTAATGAGCAGACGAGGGGCATTCGTATATGTCTCCCACATATTTAAGTCTTTTCTTACTTATTTGAGTATCTCGGCTGGTACCTTATTTCTGTTTCTTACACAGCTGGAACATTCTTCTAACTGGTCTGGTCTGGTCTGACTTTAAGACCGCCCTGTCGGCTGGGGCGTTAGAATGCGCCGATTGCACCTCTGCAGAGGGGTAAGACTCCCCTAAATGGGGCCATCCGTTGGCTGTGGGTGGTGTCCCGTGATGCTTAAGGATGGAGTCTTGGTGGATGAGCAGTCCATGACCTGCAACACTCCACTTAGACCTTTACTTAGGCTAGACGGGCGGTCATAGAGGCCCCCTCCAATCAATCGGTTGGTCAAGTCAAGCTCTAGCACCTATATGATTGCCCCAACCCTATTGCCCTTATGGCAAGCCCCAACCCTTTTTATCATGTGGGTGCTAGAAGGCGGTGGCTGAGGGTCTACATGTCCTGGGAATGATGTTAAACTCTGATGGTGAGGTTCCAGTTCTGGAGGTTTGGGGAATGTGGTGCACCCTTTTATTACCATTGCTCCCTGGTCCACTCTGACCCGGAGTGGTGGTACCTGTTAGGGTCCCATCTATGGGTTAAATAGAAAAATGTATTTATTAAAAAATTTTTTATCGGCATTAAATGACCCACTGAGGTTGATATGCCGTAAAACAAAACAAACCAAACTGACTTTGAGATGCTGGTTTGCCATTAGCAGAGACAACATGAGGCTTATATTTCTGTAGTCTGTTTCTTTATTTCTTCTAACTGGTTTTACTTAGTTCTATCTTCATTTCTTCTAATTGGTCTGGTTCTGTAGAAGCTGGTCTGCAAAGGCAGCCATTAGCAGAGACAACATGAGGCTTATATTTCTGTAGTCTGTTTCTTTATTTCTTCTAACTGGTTTTTCTTAGTTCTATTATCTTCATTTCTTCTAATTGGTCTGGTTCTGTAGAAGCTGGTCTACAAAGGCAGCCATTAGCAGAGACAACATGAGGCTTATATTTCTGTAGTCTGTTTCTTTATTTCTTCTAACTGGTTTTTCTTAGTTCTATTATCTTCATTTCTTCTAATTGGTCTGTTTCTGTAGAAGCTGGTCTGCAAAGGCAGCCAATAGCAGAGACATGAGGCTTATATTTCTGTAGTCTGTTTCTTTATTTCTTCTAACTGGTTTTACTTAGTTCTATCTTCATTTCTTCTAATTGGTCTGGTTCTGTAGAAGCTGGTCTGCAAAGGCAGCCATTAGCAGAGACAACATGAGGCTTATATTTCTGTAGTCTGTTTCTTTATTTCTTCTAACTGGTTTTACTTAGTTCTATTATCTTCATTTCTTCTAATTGGTCTGGTTCTGTAGAAGCTGGTCTACAAAGGCAGCCATTAGCAGAGACAACATGAGGCTTATATTTCTGTAGTCTGTTTCTTTATTTCTTCTAACTGGTTTTTCTTAGTTCTATTATCTTCATTTCTTCTAATTGGTCTGTTCTGTAGAAGCTGGTCTGCAAAGGCAGCCATTAGCAGAGACAACATGAGGCTTATATTTCTGTAGTCCGTTTCTTTATTTCTTCTAACTGGTTTTTCTTAGTTCTATTATCTTCATTTCTTCTAATTGGTCTGGTTCTGTAGAAGCTGGTCTGCAAAGGCAGCCAATAGCAGAGACAACATGAGGCTTATATTTCTGTAGTCTGTTTCTTTATTTCTTCTAACTGGTTTTACTTAGTTCTATCTTCATTTCTTCTAATTGGTCTGGTTCTGTAGAAGCTGGTCTGCAAAGGCAGCCATTAGCAGAGACAACATGAGGCTTATATTTCTGTAGTCTGTTTCTTTATTTCTTCTAACTGGTTTTACTTAGTTCTATTATCTTCATTTCTTCTAATTGGTCTGGTTCTGTAGAAGCTGGTCTACAAAGGCAGCCATTAGCAGAGACAACATGAGGCTTATATTTCTGTAGTCTGTTTCTTTATTTCTTCTAACTGGTTTTTCTTAGTTCTATCTTCATTTCTTCTAATTGGTCTGGTTCTGTAGAAGCTGGTCTGCAAAGGCAGCCAATAGCAGAGACAACATGAGGCTTATATTTCTGTAGTCTGTTTATTTATTTCTTCTAACTGGTTTTTCTTAGTTCTATCTTCATTTCTTCTAATTGGTCTGGTTCTGTAGAAGCTAGTCTGCAAAGGCAGCCAATAGCAGAGACAACATGAGGCTTATATTTCTGTAGTCTGTTTCTTTATTTCTTCTAACTGGTTTTTCTTAGTTCTATCTTCATTTCTTCTAATTGGTCTGGTTCTGTAGAAGCTGGTCTGCAAAGGCAGCCAATAGCAGAGACAACATGAGGCTTATATTTCTGTAGTCTGTTTCTTTATTTCTTCTAACTGGTTTTTCTTAGTTCTATCTTCATTTCTTCTAATTGGTCTGGTTCTGTAGAAGCTGGTCTGCAAAGGCAGCCAATAGCAGAGACAACATGAGGCTTATATTTCATGTGATCACTGCGGTGGACTTGAAACCAGTCCATGCTTGCCTCACAACATCTCCGGTCTAACTAACTGACTAAGCTCAGAACCTTCCATGCCTACAGTCAAACGGAAAAAAGGTTACCTAAAGGTTATTACCTATCAATCATCTAACCCTATGGATTTTGAATTTCAACAACTTTTGATTCAAAATCTAACTATACTAACCATCCGAAAAACAACAGGTTATCAATATACAACATTGTTTACTTATTTAAAAGAAGGCCAGAAAAAATGTTGATATAAAGATGTCCTGTAACTTTTTCTTCCACTATATCTGTTTATTGTGTCCAACAATACTTTGAAGAATAGAACGGGTTTGTTTCTCCAAATTTTTGAGATCAGGCTTGATAATATTATATTACTGAGATTTTCCGAACTGTTGTCTCATCTATATTGTTATTGTTGGAGGCGAGTGGTATAATGGTTAGAGTGGTATGAAACAAACTTGTTGACCTGAGTTCAAATCCTGGATGAGGCTGTTTGCATTTCACATAGCACTAATACCCTTGAGAAAGGTATGCATCCAAGTACCCTCCCTCCAGCTATGGGTAAATAGTAGGGCAGACTGAGATCTTTAACCTTGGCTAGATAACTAGTCTAGAAGGAAAACTCTGAATTCAAACCTGTTAAACTCTGCTTAAGAAATTGACCTTGTGTCACATCTAGCTTGTGCAGAGGAGTTGCTACATATATATATATATATATATATATATATATATATAGGTATATACATAATGTTCTGGCCAATGTGCCCTTACAGCATGAAAAAACAACTGGAGAAGGCCGGAGGGCACATCGGCCAAAACATTGTGTATATAACAATAAAGATGAGGACAACAGTCTGAAAAATCCAAATACAGAACAAGCATAATTTTTTTGTTTAATGGCATATCAACCTTCATAGGTTATTTCAGGCCAAGGCCATGCTTTTAGAAGAACAACAGTGGTACTATTTAACCCATAGCTGGGGGATGAAGGTGTTTTTACTTTTCCCAAGGGTATTAGTCTAAAAATGAATGTAATAGCACAGTTGGAGTTTAAACTCGCTTACTATGTCTTAGTCCAGCATGTTAGCCACTACGTCATGGGGACTCCCCCACCCCCACCCCCAGAATAGAACAGATAATAGTAGCATTTGTTAGTAATTTAATCTTTAATTTTTTTTATGAAATGGAGGGGCTTGGCTGTTTCCAATAAATAACTCAATTCTAGGCACGGCTTCAGAGAGACGCACCTGTATATCATTATTGACAGTCTTGAATTAAATTTCTTTCTGGTTACACACATTGCTAAAAAAAAAAAACATGTTGCTCCTAGCAGTAAATGGCTGGAAAGGAAGTTGAAGAAACTTGCATATATATATATATATTTACCAAACCCTCCACATGAGCAGGATGCGACACATGGTCAATTTCTTAAGCAGAATTTAACAGGCTTGAATTCAGAGTTTTTCTTCTCCTAGACAGGTTGCCTTACCAAGGTTGAAGAGCCCAGTCTGTCCTACTATTTACTCAGAGTAGGAAGCAGCATAGTTGGATCCACACCTTTCCCAAGGGTATTAGCGCAATGTGAAATGCAAACAGTTTCGTCTAGGATTTGAACTCGGGTCGACAAGTCCATTTGCTACGACTCTAACCATTATGCCACGCGCCTCCGAATAGAAACTTGCATATAGGTGCATCTCGGTGATGCTTGATTTTTATAGAATTATCATTTGAATTTATTTTATGCAGTGTTACTAACTGTAGGTCAGGTGGGTGTCAGATTAACAAAGTTAAGCAGCAACCAGTCTGTGCATTTTTGAGATGGGTGACCACTGAAGAAGAGCAGGTACCATATGCAACCCGAAGCCTGCATGCCAGACTAAATAAAAAAAGTAAGTAAAGTCAGTATCAGCGAGGGAGTCTATCCCCTATTCACTAGCGCTAGACCAAGGAGATTGTTTTTGCATCTGAGGTGGAGCGCCACACCTACCATCAGCTCCTTACTTTACCGCACAGATCCCTGTGCTACTCATACGCTGAGTTGGCGAGGGCCGGTATCAATCTAGGAACCTGGTGGTTTCTAGCCGAATGCTCTACTGACTGAGCTAACCCAGCCCCACAAAGATTAATAAATAATATCCATACCAGGTTTTCAGGGCACACAAGTTGCATTTAACTGGTTGTGATTTAATTGGTTGGTTGGATTTTATGATATGTCAACCCTTGTTGGGTTATTTTATGCCGAAGACTTTTTTGTTTTATTCATTCTTGATGGTATTCAATTATTTTTCAACTCAATTTTTTTTTTATCAAACACATTTTTTCCTGTTTAGCCCATAGATGGGACCCTAACAGGTACCTGGGAGTAATGGTGATGAAGGGGTACTTCAGATTCCCCGAGTTCCAGAATTGGAACTTCACCATCAGATAGAGTTTAATGTCATACGCAGGACATCAAGACCCTCAGTCATCGCCTTCTTGCAGATATATGATATAAAGGGTTGGGACTTGCCATAAGGGCAATAGGGTTAGGACAATCATATAGGTGCTAGGGCTTGATGTGATCAGCTGATTGATAGACTGCCCGTGTAGCCTAAGTAAAGGCCAAAGTGGAGTGTTGCATGTCATGGACTACTTAGCCACCAGGGTTCCATCCTTAAGCATTACAGGTCAACACCCATGGCCAACAGGTGGACCCATTGGGGGCGGGTCTTACCCCTCTGCAGAGATACAGTTGGTGTATTCTAAAGCCTTAGTCGACAGATCGGGGTTGTGATTTAGTTAAAAATTCTATTTTTTATCTATTTTTTATTACTAATCTTGAGTACTCCTCAGATTGACTTTCATGGCATGTCAACCTGTCTAGAGTTAGTCTATGCCTAGAGGTTAGGGAATAGCATTCATTTATATTCACATTTTTGTACAGTTGTTTCTTAAGTGTTCTTTTTGCACACGGTTCAATGTAATAAAATAATTATTTGGCCCAGAGACAGGACCCTAACAGGTACTAACACTCTGGGTTTGAGTGGACCTGGGAGTAATGACAATGAAGCAGTACTCCACGCTTCCCAGATCTCCAGAACAGGATCGTCACCACCAGATGTAGTTTAGTATTACACTCTGGAAACACTGGGTTTTTTTAGGGGCGGGGGTCTTAATCTTCTGCAAGGGATACAGTCAGCATATTTAAGAAAATGGAAGTGAATCCAACAATTATGTTGAAAAAATAAAAGGAAAGAAAATGTATGGATTATCTAAATAATTTTTATCCATACATTTTCTTTCTTTTGATCTTTCAGTAAATATATAAAAAAGTAAAGTAAGTAAAGTCGTGGGGGCGGCCTAAAGTCGGTATCAGCCAATCAGCGAGGGAGTCTATCCCCTTTTCACTAACGCTAGACCAAGGAGATTGTTTTAGCATCTGAAGTGGAGCGCCACACCTATCATCAGCTCCTTACTTTACCGCACAGATCCCTGTGCTACTCATACGCTGAGTTGGTGAAGACCGGTATCGAACTAGGAACCTGGTGGTTTCTAGCCGAACGCTCTACCGACTGAGCTAACCCGGCCTCTTATATATATATATATATATATATATATATATATATATGGAGATGTGTGTGTGGTTGATGCCTGTGATTTCTTTTCTGATTCGTTCGGCTGTGTAGCGGGACATGATAATGTTTCTGCGTAGGTAAGTTCCCAAATTTTTCGCTTTGTCAAAGGTGAAATTTTCCAACAATGATAGGTCTTCAATAAAAGACTCCAAAAAATCCTTTATGTAATCCGGAAAAAATGTGGTGGGACGGCTTGAAAATAGAGGGCTTGCTCCTTGGTATGACTTTTTCGAAGATGCAGCTCTTAAGAAACATTCTTCTATTTTGTAAGGAGTATGCAGAAATTAGTAGGTTTTTATATTTTCTGATGTTTCTGTAGTCGTCCATGGTTTACGGTTGTTGTAATGATGGTAAATGTCTTCTTTCAATTGTGTGTGTTTTCAAAGACAGGATATGAGTTAAGAGTAAGGAAATGAATCCGACGGTATATGTATAGATAAAAGGGTATGAAAACACACACTGTTGTTAAAATGAATATATTTTTATATCATTTTCATTGCCAATATTTTGATTTATAAAAAATCATCATCAGAGCATAATGATAATTAGGTCCGTTTTTAGATGTAAATGTTTTTAATCCGGACTCATCAAGAGAGAAGCAGAAAATAATTTAAATTCAAACCGGAAACATTGTTTTTCCAAAAATCGTCTAAGCCATGCAATCGCTTCGTCTTTGTTCATTCGCTGAGTGTTTCGTTAACGTCATGTACATTTTGCTACATTGTATTTCTTCAGTGTAACAGTTTTTGAAAGAAAAAGAAATACTTCAAATTCAAAAAGAGAAAAATTCTCTTTTTCAAAAAAGAAGAGTTTTAACCTGTTCATGGTCGGTTAGAAATGGATTTTTTCAGAAAAGAAATGTTTTTATTTAATTATTTAAAAAGATTACTTTTTATGTAAAATATGAATGGTGTAAGGATGTATTGGGATAATGTGAAATTTAAATTTGTTAGGAAGTGTATGTCTAAAATGGTTATGTGAAAGGGATTTTATGATTTCTGAGTACAAGTGCCGCTAAATAAGGAGATATATTAAAAAAGCCTTGACTTTGGAGGATGGTTTGATGTGTGAGAATAACGCAAGATTCCATAATTCTACGTAGTGTTCTATTGTGTATGTGAGTTAATATTTTGGCACCTTTAAAATCAAAGGTATGGTTATTGTCTATAATATGTTTAGCTTGGGCATTGTTTAGAAAACCTCGTTTAATATGATATCTATGTTCAGAGACCCGTTTAGTCAAAGATCTAGAAGTCTCTCCTACATATTTTTTGTTGCAATTTAAGCGATCTATTGTGTAGACCCCTGCTTTGGAGTGTGTGTGTTTATAATTATTTTTATTCTGTAAAATGTTTTTGTGGTGAAATATTGTCAATATTAGCAATGAAAATGATATAAAAATGTATTCACTTTAACAACATTGTGTGTTTTCATACTCTTTTATCTATACATATATATATATATATATAAATAAATGCACGTCGGAAGGAAACATTTTGACTAAACAATAAGTAGTCACATAATCAAAAACTCATAGAAGCTTTGTGTAATAGCTATAGAAATAAAATTGGCGATGAGAGTTCAAATCCTGGAAGAAGCTGTTTGTGTTTCACTTCACGTTAATGCCCTTAGGAAAGGCATGAATCCATCTGTTCACCCTTCAGCTATGTAAAGTCATCAGGGTGGCCTAAAGTCAGTATCAGCCAATCAGCGAGGGAGTCTAGACCCTTTTCACTAGGCTAGACCAAGGAGATTGTTTTTGCGTCTGAGGTGGATCGCCACACCTACCATCCTTACTTTACCGCACAGATCCCTGTGCTACTCATACACTGAGTTGGCGAGGGCCGGTATTAAACTAGGAAACTGGTGGTTTCTAGCCGAACGCTCTACCGACTGAGCTAACCCGGCCCTTTTCAGCTATGTAAATAGTAAGAAAGACTGGGTTGCTTTAGCCTTGGTTAGGCAACCAGTCCAGGAGAAAGAAAATTATTTAAAAAATCAAAACTAGCTATACTCCGTTTAAAATTGACCTTGTGTCACATCCTGTCCGTAGTGAAGGGGTTGGAAATAAACTAACTACCAGAAAATGAAATTTAAAAAAATTATCAAGTGAATCTTCTGTATTTTCCCCTTATACGAATATTTTAAGAGTATTACACACACATATATATATAGGGGGGGGGGCTTTATGGCTATCATCATATTTGATGGCATATAAGACCCCTCACACACTATTTACTAAAGACTATTTAGTAAATAGTATTTACAATACATTACAGATTTAGGTTAGTTACTACTACTAGGTACACAAGTACCTAGTAGTCTAGGTAAACATTTAGCAGACCATTGTTACTGAGTTCGATTATCACTGAGCGCCCCATACTTCTGACCTTGTGCCACATCTAAGCTAAGCTTAGTCAATAACCTATACTTCCACTTCGCATATAAGAGCCGTGGAATATTTATGATTTATTAAGGGTGATGGTGGTTTTATATTCCATTAAATCCAGTAAAAAAAAGTGTGGAAATAAGTATTAGTAAAACTGTTTTACCATCATAGAAAAGGAGCTTACGTTAATCGAGCACAGAACTACAAGTGTGTGTGTGTGGGGTACCCATCAGTCTGGTACCCATAAAATTATTAGTGAGTAGTTGAAAACTCATTGGGTGGTCTCCACTAGTACCAAAACTAAGTAAGCTTATGTAAAACGACCGTATTTTTGTCTTTGCAAAATAACTGTTCTAAAACGTGAAAACACTTTGTTTAATAATTATTATTAGAATTTTCGCTTAGAAAATTCTAATTGGAAACAGGAAAATTGTGTTTGCTTTGAAAATATACATTTTAATTTTTATAATTTTTTACCTGGGCTCGTACTTGAGTCAGTAGATAATACAAAACTACCTCAATTCGTGAGACTAGCCAATCCTAAATTCTTTTTCTTGATCAAATTAAAAGAAAGTAATTTGTCGGCTTAAACTAAAATGCAAAATATTTACACACACACACAAATCCGTATAAAAACTTACTTAAAACAATACACTACACATCTAACAAAAGAAAATAAAGATTTGAAAAAAAAAGTTTTAGATTTAGAAATTTGCTTGTTCTTTAAAATTTTTGTAATGATTAATAAAGTAATGAAAAAGATTTAAAAACATCTTTTGTACCTTTTTAAATTGAATATAGAAATTTAACCAATGAATCTTGTGAGCAGGGAGTGAAAAAAAATTCAAAATGACGCTAGAGTATTTCGTAACAAAACTAAAAAATCTTCTTCTTCCTTTCTTTGAACTTAAGCAGTTAATAAAAGCGGAAAATATATTTCAGTTAATAATTATGCCCTCATATAAGAAATCACGTAAGAAATCTGATCAATAGAGGTGAAATTGTTTAGCTTTTTGGCATTATTTCTTTGTTTGTTTACCACTTATCACATATCAACTATCATGGACGCGTGCGAACAACGTGATTTGCAAGCAAGATCAAAATTATTTGTTATTTATTTTAGTTTTCATAATTATTGAACGATTTATTATAGAAAACTTTTTAAAAATATATATATTATTAGCATATCTATTAAAAACGAAAAATAAATAACTCAAATTTAGCGTTTCTCTCTCGATTATAATGATTTCTCCCTTTTTATTTCTTGGTTGTAGTTAAAAAAAATGGTACGCTCCCTCTCGGCGTAACGGTAATTATTATTATTATTATTATTATTATTACTACTTTTTAAACGTTTTTTTCTCTAAGTATATTTTGTATGGTAATTACACTAAATTAACGTTTATTATTAACTAATAAATTTAGAGATAAGAATATTTTAGAAAAATATTATTTGAAAGCAAATGAACAGTAAAATCTGTTGAACGGAAGATACTTCAACTTCCTTGATGAAAATGAAGAGGGAAAGTTTAGTTCTTCATGATTTTTTTTTTTATCTATGAAATAATTATTAATAAAAAAATTTTGTACGATGAATTTTTTTTTAGAAAAATAAATATTCGAGAAGAAATATTGTAAATGAGTCTAAACTGACTCAAAAAGTCTGTAGCAACCATACTGTTTTGTGTTTGTGTTGTAGTTGGTTAACAACAATCTAAGGTCATTCTCTCTTAAATAATTGAAACATGAGTGTTAGAAACCAATTAAAATGGAAAACATTTCTGAAAAGCATAACACTGATAAACGAGCAATTAAAAAAAAAAAAAAAAAAAATGAAAATATGAAGTTCTCCGACTGGAGGTGTAGTTTCATTTTGTTGATTGTATGCGATTATTGTTTATTACTACCGATGAGCAAAGGGGTAATAATTTAGTTTCCAGTGTTGACACTTTGTTTATGATGTATAAGTCTTGGGATATAATTTTAGGAAATTGTGAGTTATACCCATTGAAGATTTGGTATTTTCTTAATTTTAGGATAAATGTTAAAAAGTAAAGCAAGTGTTGTTTTTTTTTTTTGTTTACTCTTGATTTTTTTTTTTTTTGCAGCCGCTAATTTTATGATACTTTTGACTCTCCATACTTCATTTTTGATAGTAGTCAAACTTCAATTCTTTATTCGACAACACTAAGATAAAAATCCCATGCTGCGTAGTAACCATTTAAATAAAATTAGGCCAAATAAAATTCATTTTTCTGAGATATTATTGTTGCACAGGTGTTTTAAAATAGTATTCGAAGATTTATCTTTGAAAATAAAATAATATATTTCTTTCTTTTTAGTCTTATGCTTTAAGTTAAATTTCTAAAAAAGTGAAAATGAACAAAAAAAAAAAAAATAAACAAACAAAAAATATTTTGATTATCGGAAAAAATTGAATTATCTTTTAGAAAAAAATTAAAAACAAAATGTTATACACAATTAAACAATAATTATTTATTGTTTACTATTTGCATAATTTACAGTGTACAAAGTTTTTCTTAAAAAATTAGAGCCAGGTTTCGTATTTATTTATTTACTAACCAAGTACATTAAGACTTATATTAATTGTACATATATAAACAATTATTATTTATTGTTTGTTTACGATATGTTATAAGATTTTTTCAGGAATTAAAATGAGGTCAGGTTTCGTATTTAGTGCATTATTATATTTTTTAATTATTAATATGAAGAAAATAATCCGGTTTCACTGAAACGTGGAATATATCCAATAAATGTCAACAATATTATTGCCTTTTAACACATGTAAAGGCTTTCTTTTATACCCCCTTTTTTTTTACCTTTTGTATTTAAAGCCCATCCCAATAAAGTAGTAACTCCCCTTTTCTAAGCCGTTGCTAACCAACTTTCCTAGTACTGAAATGTTCTAAATCATATGGAAAGTAAGTTAGTAAGTAGTAGTTGTATCACTTGGGAAAATATTCAACAGTACTACTACCAGCCATATACTTCCTTTCAAATTCACCATTACCCAACAAACATTTTTTTAAAAATAATTAATCTAAACTTATAGTTATTTAAAAAAATATATTTTCAAGGTAATAATTTTTTCCCTAAAAAAAGAGAAACAAACAAACAAAAAAGATGCTAACTATATTCTCTAAATAATTATGTTCTAATTTTTTTATTAATTGTAAAGAAAAGGAGAAGGTTAAGGTAAAAAGCAAATTTTTAAAAAAAGAAAAAGAAGCTTGATTTTTGTTTATTTAATATATAAATAATTTTTACTATTTTTTATTAAATTAATGAAATATATTCGTATATTTTAGATAGGAGTAAAGGCAAAAAAAATAGTTATAATTGAAATTAGAAAAACTATCTCGTTATTCATCTTCCAAAAGCCTGCTCCATTTTTCGAAGTCGGCGGGAAGCCATGTTAGGTCGGGTGTAAACCCCGTAGAATGAATTCGACCATTCAACATGGCGGCCTCATAGAGTGATCTGTTATTCTGTGTAGCTACACTCTTTTTTTGTCAATTTTACGCACCGTCACGCGAAAGAGGTACCGAAAACACTTCAGTTTTCAAGCACGTTAATCACAGCGGACATTTCTGTTTACATTTTGAAGGTGATGACTTGATTATCAACTTAGATTTCCGATTTTTTTCAGGCTCCATGTGTGGCGGTGTTTTGGAAAATAGTGGCCATAGCCTTTTGGAGAGAAGGAAATACACTTACATGTGCACTGTAACCAGTTGAGGTTTTTTACCGCCCGGTACAAATCCTCCAACAATTGGAATGAAAATGGCTGATACTGACACTAGACGACGCGTTAAACTTTATATGTTGAATGAGGTTCGACAGTGGGACGATCGAGGAACTGGACATGTGTCGTCGGGCTATGTTGATAGGTTAAAAGGAATGTCTCTACTGGTTAGATCGGAGACTGATGGTGAGTTACTTTTTATTTTTATTAACCCATTTGTTCATCTTTAAAAATATTGTTCATGTTAAAATAATAAACAGTTCCTATGGAAATGGTTTATCTACTTTTATATATCTATCACCCCTTCGTTTGAAATATACGTGCATTTTAAAACCTCTGTGTTGTATGTAAAAACCAGTGTTAGTAATGTCGAGCTTGAATCCTCTGGTCTCTTCTCACTTTAAATTTGAAATATTTTTTTTTTTTTTTACTAATTCCTTTTTGATCCTTATTTCAAAGAATTAGAAAAAATAATTATTTATCTTATGTTTTTTTAAAATATACAATCTTTTTTTGTCTTGTTTTGTTTTACTTCAAGAGTTATCGAGTAATATTTTTTTTTTCTTTTTGAAAGTGTGTGTGTGTAACCAAAATGATGGCCTCTCTTTTTCGAGAAGAGGCATCAGTTTGGGGGCTTGATTTGGTCTATTTTTCATTATAACTTTACAATTAACTCGAATTTAAGTATTCAAGTTAGCAAGCAATAAATATATACGAATTAATAGATGAAAACAGTTTTATTTAATTCATTTTAGAGAAACATCCATTTCTGTAGCAGTTCTAACTGAACAAACTTGTTTTTGTAAAAAGCTTTCTCGAGGTAAAGTTAGTTTTCAACTTAAGCTCATATAACTTGGCTATAAAGTTTATTGTATTGTTTTTTTTTATATTTTTTCTTCTAATTATTAGTTAATATAGATTAACTAATATTACAGATTTTGAACCTTTTTTTTTTTATTTAAAAAAAAATCTTAGAAAAATGATTGCTGCTGCAACTACCACCACCACCATAATCAAAACTCCCTCTTTGTAGTAGTAGTAGTAGTAATTTGGGGGCCAAAATCTTAAAAAGAAAAGATTTATTTTAGTCTATTAAAAAAAAAAGATAACATTTATTAATATGAATAATGTATTTTTTTATCTGAATACGTTTTGGGGCTTTATCTGTTATTTTCCTAATCTTGGGGAAATCTTTTTTTTTTCAAATCAGGCTTAATTTTATATTTGTGTGAAGAATGTGGAAAAAGCTTTGTTTCTGAAGATATTGTCAAATAGGGATTGGTAGACCTTATTTAAATAAATATGTATGTATATATATATTACGAGATATGTTTAAAGCAATATATAATAATGAATTAATAAAAATCTGATCTTTATATTTTCTAATTCTGTAAAAAAAATAAAAGAAAAAAAGATACCTTAAAAGGATAGAAATCTTTTAAAAATATCCCCAAAATGAACCCCCTTTTTTTTTCTCTTCCATCTGGTCTTTGTATTTTTAATTTAATTGAATTGGATCCATTGAATTAAAGTAAAATCTTCCAAAATTCATTTTTATGCACTATAGAGAACAACCTGCTTTATAGTTTTTGTGAATAATTAAAAAAAAAAAAAGTGATTTTTACAAATATTTAATACCTCTAAAATCCGAGATTTAAAACCTAGCAAATTTTTACAAAAAGAAAAAAAAAGTTTCTAATGCTAGTTAAGTGCTTTTTTATTTATTTATTATAGTTTTTAGAGATCAGTGTTAATGCTTCTTTCTTAAATTTTTAAGGAAGGAGCCAGATCTTCCGTTTTTGTAAGAGGGAATCTTGAAAAGCTTAAAGGTTCTTTTAATAATTTGTTTCTTTAAAAAACAAATTGTGTAAAGAACCTTTAAATTTTATAAAAAGAATTCAATTATATAAAATCCTTGTTTGTGTAATAAAAATAAAAAAATACAGAAAAATGATAAATTAAAAATTTCAGTAAGGCTCCATTTTCTTAAAAAAAAAACAACAATTTGATGCACTGCATGTTTTTACCAATTTTAAATGAGTATTAAATTTATTTTTTAAACTTTTTTTTTCACTGTGCATATAAATGTATAAAACTCTTAATTATACAAAAATATAAAACTTATTTTAATTCACAACTGTTGCTGTTAAATTATATAGTGGTAATTCTTACTTCCTTCAAATTTACAATTTCTTTAATGTATGATGAATCACCATTTTTGTATATTATTTTTATAAATAGATGTTAATTTCAAGGTTGATATGTATGTATATAAATATATAGCAAACATCCTTGTATGTGTGTGTATATATATATATATATATATATATATATATATATATATATCCATCCATCCACACACACTTAGGATGTTTGCTTTTTTAGATATCTTGATAAGATTGTTATATTTGCTTGTTCACAATGTTGTTTCTCTGATATTTTGTAGATAATTGCTGACATGATTTTATAAATAAGAATACTACTAAATGATCTAGATTAAAATTTATAATTATCCCACTTTCAGTAAAGTATGATAATTATTTCCATTTGCAAGTGTTACACACAACAGATCCACTAACTTATGAATTTGTTGTTTATAAGATAACATTTAATGTTTGAAAACTATAGCAATATTACTACCAATTTGGTTATTGTTTTAAGGAATAAATAATTTGTTCATGGTTTGTGTATGAGATTTTCATCTGGTATAATGTTCAGTAAATTGTAGAATAATCACATACTTAAAATTTCAAGTACACTCAATTTTGAATGTTATTTTCATGACCTGTACTCTTAGATCTATAAGCTGCTTTCTATCAAAATTGTTTTTTTTTGTACCTAAGATATTACATTCATGTTTTGCAAAAGAACAGCTTCAGCTTTCAAACCACTACAAACATATTCTAAAATAAGTTAATTTTTCTTAAATATTATTGATTGAAATTCATCAATAAAAGGTTTGTCTGACTTCTTCATTCTATGTTTATTTTTTCATTTTTTTTTTTTCATGCATCACATGTACAATTTGCAATTTCTTATAGAATACTTTAGAACATTTTACTATCTTTTAATTTTGTGCTTGGATGACAGAATTCCTTTTCTATTATCTCTTATTACTAAATGAATAGATTTGAATAAAGAATTAAAGCATTCTTGTTAATTCCATTCTAAATTAATGCAATTACTAATAAATGATATTTTTCAAGTATTCAAAATTGTAAGAATTACTAGTTTTGAAGCAATTTCTTTGATAAAATATGCAGTTTTATCATTTTTAAAATAATTACAAGCTACAAAAAATGTACTAATATAGAGAAATATGACCTTTGTTATGATACTAAATATATTTTTTTTTATCAATTTTACCATATTCCATGTTTTTTATTTATTTATTTTTTAAAAAGATTTTCTGATCATTTTCACATATTAGAATATATGAAACAGATTTCAAGCAATATTAATGTAATTTCTTCAGTTTAAACCAAAGATAGTAGATTTTGATAGAGTAAATAAGTATTTCACTGAATGTCAATTCAAAGGTTGGGAACTGAGATATTAAGGTCTATCTTAAGAGGAATGTATTGTGCATTTTTACATGTTTATATTCTAGAATTTGATAAAATACATTTAAATAATCTCTGGATTGTGTATGAAATATTAACATGCTTGATTGGGAATATCTTCTGTATAAAGCATTTTTAGGAGTTATAAAGATGAAAATAAATGGATTTGGTGCTTGAAATAATTAATTTGAAAAATTATAAGGTTTGCTTGGTGCTCGAAATAATTAATTTGAAAAATTATAAGGTTTGCTTCAGTTTACTGAAGCAAACCTTATAATTTTCTTAGCAATAAAATGTATTATGCACTTTTAAAGAAATTTTTTTTATATATACTAGCAAATAAATGCACCTCCAGGTGCAAGTATTTAAGTTTAATGTGATAAAATATTATATTAAGGTAGAAAGGCTAATGAAACTAAATAAGAATGCAAATAAAGATTTGAAACAGAAGGAGGTATAATCGAAAAATAGAACAACTGAAACTCTTCCATCACTCCTATCTTTCATTGCTAAATTTTCCTAACTATTTGGTTAAATTAGGAAGTAAAGAATAAAATTAGTTATTTCTTCTTTAAGATTTCTTCTTTTAAGATTTCTTTTAAAGATTTTCTTTTTTTATCCCCAAGATCTTTGCTCATATTAAGATAGAACCAAACAATTAGAAATCAATAATACTAAGCACATTTATTAAAATCAAATTCAATATGCAAATTAACCTTCCTGTTCACACTGTAAGCCACTATTTTGTTGTATATATAAATACAATTGCATGTTATTAGTATGTAGATATGGTCAACAGTATTAATAATGTAAACTGATTTTTATTAATAATTGAGGTTTAAATGAAAATAAAATCATGGAGAATGTGATTTAAATAACTAAAGGAATTGTGGCTTGAATAGTAATATAATTTTGGTTACAAACACAATCTCCATTATGATATATATATATATATATTTGTGTGTGTGTGTGTGCCCCAAAAGTCACCCAGGGCTTTTTGAAAGTTAGATTTTTTTTTATTTTTATAAATTCATAATTTTTAAGTGAATTTATTTCCATTATATAAATGTTTCTGTGCTACAGAATATGTTTTTGAATACCTTAGAGATTTTTGGTATGCCGTGTGTGTGTGTGTGTGTGTGTATAATATATATGTAATGATTATATATATATATATATATATATATATATATCATTACTTTAATTTACACTTATTGACAATTATTGGGCTAAGTCTTTCTATCCTTATTTTTAATCAATGGTCTTCATTAGAATGTTTAATACCATAATTTAAGAATAGCAATATATTGTCTCACCTTTTGACAAAGTTTGCAAACTCATTGATTTTAAAAAAAGAAAAAGTGTCAACATTTTATCAGGTAGAAATTGGCATAATATAAATTTGCACTCTTAGTTCAATAATTGTAAATTCTTTATCAATTGGTTCTTAATCTATATGAAAATTATAATGACATGTGTTCTCTGATATGGAATTGCTGGAGCCATTTTTATTAAAAGATTATCATTGTCCTGTAGTATTTTTTCTTGAATAAAAATTTAGGAGTTCGCCTTACCTCTTTATTGCACTTCAAATATTTCTTATTGATGAAGAAGCAGAGAAAATTAACATGGTTATAGTTAAATTGTTTGTTGTGTGACCCTATTTTAGGTACATTTTTACATATCTATAATATTTATATTTCTTTGATAAGGATATCAGTGGCAGTCTGAGAGGCCCCCTCTAATCAATCGACTGGTCACGTCAAGCCCTAGCACCTATATGATTGCCCCACTTCTATTGCTCTTATGGCAACACACTACCCTTTTTATCATATATGTTCTAGAAGGCGGTGGCTGAGGGTCTTCATGTCTTAGGTATGACATAAACTCTATCTGATGGTGAGCCTCCAGGTCTGGGGAATGTGGAGCACCCCTTCATCACCATTGCTTCCTGGTCAATTCTCGCCCGGAGTGGTAGTACCTGTTAGGATCCCATCTATGGGTTAAATAGAAAAGATGTGTTTATAAAAAATTTAAAAAATTGAGTACCCATCAAGAATGAATTTATTTCAAAACTTTGTTGGCATTAAATGACTCACCGAAGTTGATATGCCATAAAACAAACAGACATCAGTTCTATCACTAAACTTAAGATTTTTGGCACAGTTTTTCATATATAAATTGTGAAGAATTTTAATATTGATAAGCTTAATTTGTACCTTTTTTTCTTTCTTTTTAAAAAAAATTTTTTTTAGTATTAGAAACTGATTTTTATCATTAAAGTTTTGATATTTACAGATTTGTTATTGAATTTGCTTATTACAGTTTAATGAAAAACATTTTTGTGTGATTTTCATTAAAAAATCAACTGTTCTGTATTCAGTTAAAATGTCCTATTTTCTTGTAATAGATTATCAAATTATGAAGGTGTGAGGTTAATATAAAAGCTGTTTATATAACTGTTTAAATTAATGAATTAAGATAATCTGATTTATTAAAGAACTATAAATACTTTAAGAATAAATATAATATGTACAAAACATATGCAGATAAACATAATTAAATCTAAGCTTTTCTTATGGTAGTTATTTATTTATTTATTTCATTCTTGTTTTGGTTTTTATTGCTGATCAGTGGAGCAAGTGGTGGGGGAGGTCTCCTAGTGAAACTTTCAAATATGTAAACAGTTTGATAATTTTTTCCCAGAAAATAAATATGAATATTCTTTTTTTTACCAAATATAAACATGACTTTTTTATATATTTTTTTTCTTTTTCTTTTTGTCATTCAACTTTCACTAGCTTTTTAAAAATTACTTTTACTACATTTTGATATTAAAATCTTTACTAAGCAAAGGTCTTCAAAAATTGTAGTCTTTAAGATTTCATTTGTACATCTCTCTCTCTATACATAATGTTATGCTTATCATATTTAAAGTAAAATGATATAACTTAAACTGTTACCTTAATTGAAAGTGAAATTTTTGTTGTTCTCAAAGTTAATGTGTATTTTGTAGAACATAACCCTAAAATATTTATTTTATTAAGGAATATTTATGATTTATAACTTAAAAATTCAAAATTATATCTGTGGAAAGTTCAATTATGGTTATAAACTTTTTATAATTACAATTGCAGCTATTGTAACTCATCTTTTGAGTTCAGTGTTTATATAAACAGAATTGAAAAGATATTTAATTTAGCTTTTGTTGAGTTTTTATTTTTTTTAAAAGCACATGGATAATTTTCTAGATGATAAGTTGTTAAGGGTTATGTGAAAATAATGTTCTTATTTCTCACAGTTTTATAAGAATTATTTCTGCCTTGAGAAAGTGAAAAGCCACTGGCATAGAATATAAAAAAAACAACAAAATGATAAAACCTGGGAATGTATTTTTTATTAGGGTTTTTTATTTGGTAAAAAAAAAATCTTTTATTGTTCAGAGTTGCAGAGTACACATTTCCCATTGGATGATATTTAATGGCCTGCGTTACTAAATTGGAATTATACAACTATCATCATTTTTATGTTATTTGTCACAGTCGATGATGATATACAATAAGAGTTTATGAATATAAAAGTTGAAATGTCCACTAAATAAAATTAATACAGCAAATTTTCCTTAACCTTTTATTGAAACCAGGTTGAGAGATAAAATATCTCACTAACTCAAAACAATCTAATAATTCCATTTCTGATAGATCTTTGTCTCTTTTAAAACAATATTAGATTTTGGCAAGGTAAATGTTTTAATTCGGCAAAGAAAAATCAACTTTTAGTTGAATTTTGAGTTCTTGTATGAAATCTTGTTTTTTCTTTGGCGGGTGGGGGGTTAATCTAAAGAAAATTTATGTGAAGATTGTCAACATTATCATTAAACCTTTTTATATCCTGAGCTTAATAATAACTAGGCTGGTTCATGTCTCTTTTAAAATCACATTTTCTCTTATGAATTACTAAAAATAGCTCAAATTATTGGGTGTACTTGTATAGTAGGCTAATGATAATCTTTAAAATCTTTGACCACATTTTAAATTAATCTTGAATAGGTTGTTAATAATTTGATGTTGATATTCCTTGTGATATCCTATTTATCATCTGTTATTTCTTAAATTAAACTACTGAAAGCAGCAGAAGTTGTTTATGGACAGATCTAATTGTAATTTTGTTATTTATTGATATTTCAATTTATAATATCTCTCTCTCATATATATATATATATATATATATATATATATATATATATTTGGGAATAAAAAGGCCTTAAATACCATGGGTATCGTGGTTATGGACCATTTCCACTCGCGAGTATGTTCACGAGCTTCTTCAGACCACTGATATATTTTATTTAGCTACGGAACCTGAACTCTACAACAAACTACGGGTAGAGAATTAGGACCCACCTAGAATCACCTTGTACCAAGAAACTTGGTACCGCACCAAAGTATATATATATATATATATAGAGATTTATCCAAAACTTGGTAGTAAGGGATGATTCTATATGTGATTTCTAAGATCCACTGTATTAATATTGATGATCCAGTATGTATAAATACAGCGAATCTTTAAATCACTGAAGAGAGCCCAATGTATAATAAACTTTTTAGATTATATACAGAGCAATATTTATCAATAAAGGAAGGAAGAACTCAACACCGTAATTCCATAATAAATTTATTTCGACCAAAAGTTGAGTTCTTCCTTCCTTTATTGATATATATATATATATATATATATATATACAGGGGCCAGTTTAGCTCAGTCGGTAGAGTACTTGTCTCGGAATCCCAAGGTTCTGAGTTTGATACCGTTCCCCGCCAACTCAGCGTATGAGTAGCACAGATTGTATAATCTGATCTGTGCAGTAAAGTGGGGAGCTGACGGTAGGTGTGGCGCTCCACCTCAGCAAGAATTCTCCCTCTGGTCTAGCGCTAGTGAAAAAGGGGATAGACTGCCTCGCTGTCCGGCTGATACCAACAATAGGCTACTCCGCCAACTTTACTTTACTTATATATAATATATAATGCTGTACTATAATATCTCTTAAATTTATTTATTTCAAAACTTTAAAAGAAACCCTCATTACTCTGCAATTTTTCTTACTACAGAAATAAAGAAATGTCTATTAATTTGTTTTTTTTAATAATTGATACTTGTCATTTGCTTATGGGTTTTATTGAAAAATAATCCTGAATCTAAAAAAAAAAAAAAAAAAAATTTTTTTAAATGTTTATATAATAGAAATTGTAGTTCATTTAGAATTGATTATTCTTTCTATGTTTTACTATAAAAAAAAAATAGATAAATAAAAGTAAGTATAAATATTTTCAGTTTCTCAGGTTCAGGGTTGATTGTTTTGAAACCTAATATTCTTTTTCTTTCTGATAACTTTTAATATCAATTAGATAAACTTTTGGATCATTTTTCTCTTAACATGTGTGTATATACTTTTGATTTTCTGATGGCTTTTTTAAAGATTTTATCTAGTCTAATATTGGTTCTAGTGTTTATTACAATTATAAACAGATTGGCTTTCAAGTTATGTAAAATGAATCTTGTTTATTCTGTTATATTATTGTTGGTTTCAGTTTACTTTTGAGAAACTTGATTAAGATATTAAATGTCTTGATTTTTTTTCTTCTGAGGGATTTTTGCTTATGAATGTCAGATAAATTTGATTTTAGTTTAATGAAATTATTTTGTCTACTTTAATATAATTTTAATGAGACTTCATAATTTATTTTTATAGCATTTTATCACTTAATAAACAATAAAACTTGAATATAAATGTTTTTATAGCATTAATCATCTTAGTAGCTGTGTTCTAGTTTATTGGATTGTTTGTACTGTATGCACTGACAGTAGCTTATCTTTATCTGGAGATAACTGGGGTCAATTACTACATATTATTTGCATATTTACTATTTTAGTATTGAATGTTTTGCAGTTTATATGTAAAGAGAATTACAAAATGACTTTTTATGAATCAAATTTTATTTTCACAAAAATAGAACCAATCAAAGGAGGAAAATAATTGAATAACTAGAAATATCTGGTACTTTGTCATTATTGAACTGCCACTGCCACTTTTTAATTATTAAACAATATATTATTATGTATTTGCTCAATAAAGAGTTCTCTCTAAATCTCTTTTTGCATTAATTTCTCAGATTAAAGACACTTCTGCTGATCATCAAGCAGGAAAATTAATTCATCTATTTCAACAACATAATCTATACCATATTTAAAAAAAGTAGGAGTTCTATTCTTAAGACATATCAGCTATCAACCAGTTCTTGTTAACCAATTTTAGTTTCAGATATAAAAGCAGAGATATTTGTTATGATATAAAGATTTTATTTAATAGTAAAACTTAATGTACACCTATTTAGGTTATTTGGTGCTCTCACCCTATTGGATAAGAGTTTATAGTTTTTAATTTGTGTGTGCATATGAAACTGTGTTGAAGTTAAATGTGAACTGTTATCTTATGGATATAGAAGCTGGGTTTGCTGTGTACATTTGTATCTATTTAATTTCATAATTGAATCTGGATAAACAAAAATGTGTTTCTTTTTATAGGACATTTTGATTAGTCTCTTATTTGTTCAGTCTATAAGAATATATTATGTTAATTTACTATGAACCTTTATTAGTAAATATTTTTTACAGCTACAAAAAATGATTTAAATAATGTTTATATAGACTAGCAAATATATGCACCCTCTGGGTGCAAGTATTTAAGTCTTAATGTAATAAAATATATCAAATTAGAAAGGCTAATGAAACTAAATAAGAATGCAGATAAAAAGATTTGAAACAGAAGGCAGGTATAATCGATAAATAGAACAACTGAAACTTACTCTTCCATCACTCTCGTCTTTCATTGTTATTTTTTCTAATTTAAGTATTTAGTTAAAAGAGGAAGTAAAGAATAAAATGACAGTTATTTTTTCTTGTTAATGGATTTCATTTAAGATTCATTGAAGAGACTTTTGCTTATATTCATTAAAATAAAACCAAACAGTTAGAAATCAATAGTACTAAGCACATATTTATTAAAATCAACTTTTTAATATCAATATGCAAATTAGCATTCCCGTTCACATTGTAAACCACTATTTTGTTGTATATATAAATATAATTGCATGTTGTTAGTATATAGATATAGTTAACCGTATTAATCATGTAAAACAATTTTATTAATAATTGAGGTTTAAATTGAAATAAAATCATTGAGAAAGGGACATTAATACCTAAGGGAATTGTGATTTGATTAGTAATATGGTTTCGGTTACAGACAGAAAAACACACAATCTCCATTATAATAAGAGATATTAAAATTTTCACTATTTTGTTGCATTAACAAAAAAAAGATGAAATACAAAAAAAAAAAAATACTTTTCTGTTGCTGTTAATCAGTTACTAAAATAAAATTTCCTTTGATATTAAAATTGGAAATTATCAAATTCTTAACAGATTTTTTTTTTTCTTAGTAAAACCAAATTATTTTGTTGTATACCAGAAATTGTTTGGACCATTGAACATCCTCTTGATATTAATACATATCAGCCAATTCATTCTTCAGCTCTTACTAGTCTTCATTTAAAAATACATCATTGTTTTTAATGGTTTTTTAGGTACCACCAATTTGATCCTGTGCAATTTACCCCCCCTACATTTAACACAATGAAACTTGCAGAAAAAATAATATTTTCTTGAAAAGATTTTTTCCATTCGAAAGAAAAAACAAAATTATCATCCTGATGATTTTTTTAAAAATTTTATCAGCTTACGAAAATAATGAAAATTATGATTGAAAAGCAATGTTTTCATTTTTGCACTGTTAAATCAACTGAAATTTAACGTAGTTAAAAACAAGTTACGATAAGAGGATTTTTAAAAAATTCTATGAAAAATCAATTAATAATCTGATTTTCCCGAAAATTTTCATAAATGTTTACCATTGGATGTAAATACATCTGAAATAGTTTTTTTCTAAAATATATTAGGGGAAATATTTTTTACGAGGTCTATTCCCCCCCCCTATTTTATTTTATGAGATAAAAAAAAAATGACGCGTCAGAAAAATTTTTTTTCTTTTTTTCTATAAAGATAAGAGTCTGAATAACTATATCAATGAAATTGTATGAATGTACGAGGTCTATTTTTTGAGGAAAAATTAATGAAATCGGAAATAAAAAGTGCAAAAAAAAAGTCATAATATTAATATTTCAAAACTTTTTTTGCTTTTATAATTGGTATGTACTATATTCTATTAAATTGTCAACAAAAAAAAAATTTTTTTAAAGAAATTAATTTTTAAGAGATTTTCAATCTTTTGTGTGATTAAATATTTTTATTTTCTGCGTGAAATAAATTAAATTTTTTTTTTTTTTTTCCTGCGTCAAAAAATCGAATTTTTCACGGATATTTAAAAATATGAATTTTATAATTCAGGTGCACTAAACATTGGTCCGATACGAGCTCAATTAATATTTTTTAAAGAATTTGTAATTTTTGTTGTTGAATAGTAAAAACTTTTTTTTTCTTTTTTCATAATTGATTTGATATCTAAAAATTTGTAATTTATGGATGTTTTTTTTATAAAATTTCAGGTTCATTACTGCTGGAGTCTAAAATACAACCTGATACAGCCTATCAAAAACAACAAGTAAAATATTTTTTTATTTATTACCATTATATCTACATGTGTGTATGTATGTTAGAGATGGGTGGTTTAACCGAAAAACAGTTTTTCGTTTTCATCTTTATATCATAAAACCACATCGAAATATTTTACTAAACTGAAACCACTCGGTTTAGTGCTATTACCCCACCCACGATCCTAATATTTTTTCAAGATTTTTTTTTTTTTTTTTAATGAAATAACCTATTCATTATAAATTTAAATCATTAACAAATGAATTGCTGAAAATTTCATTAAAATTAAACAACTCCCTGATACTAAAATCAAAATTGCCAAACCACCCAACTCTAATGTATATGTTGATAATTATTTGAATGAAGTCATCTATTTTGAGCATCTTGTAACCATAAATGTTATAATTGTCTTAGAATTAAATACAAATGAAATGAAAATAATTATTATTCTCTCTCTCTCATTTTTATATAATATATATATATATATATATATATATACTATGAGAACCAGATGTACTTTAGGTTCTCATAGTAAATGAGGGAGCAATAGAAAAATGTATTAAAAAATATGAAATTATTATTACATTGTTAAACATGAAATTACCAATTTTGAATAAAACTTGATTGATAATTTTAAAAAATTATGTATATATTGTGCATTCAAAATAAATATTTGAATTGGTATTTAATTTTTAAATATCTTATTTATTGATAATTCATTAAAAATTTCATTCTGTTAAGTTTTACTCTAATTTTTAGGCTCATATAGAAATTCTTTCAACTTATATTGCATTTTAGATTTGTGTGAATTGAATCTATGAGGAATATAAATTCCACATTTGAGGGATAATGCTGTTAGGAAATGAACTAAGATTTTTTTATTTAAAAAATTTATAGGTGAATATTTCAGTTGGGCCAAGCTATCTTGTATGACAATTAGTTTGCACTATTTGTAATGCAGCTATTTATGAACAACCCCCATACAATAATAAAGAATTAAAAGTAGAAAATTATCTAAAATCCTCGGAACACTTCAAGGGTAATTTAGAAAAAAAATAATTTTCATTAATTTCATGTGTTAATTTATTGATACACATGAAATTAAGGAAAATTATTTCTACCAGTTTATAAAACCAAACCAATATTTACCTACAAACTATTCGCTTAAAAATAATATATATAAAACAAAAGAGAAGCATTATTATATAGTAAGGTCACGTGAGTATTAGGAGGAGAGTCCATCGTCTAAGTACTTCAAATGAGTTCTGCATAGAGTAATCTGTGTGTTCTTAAATAGTGGTTAGAACCATCGCCACTGTTAAGGTACGGGGTAGATGGGTCATTCCATTATATCACCCCTCCCTGAGCTAAATTCTTCCGTTGGAATTTAACTTTTAATATTTCTTCATTTTTGGATTTGGATGTAGTCGTTTTACCGCTTTCCTTTCTCTTAAACTTTTTCTCCTCACCACGGTTAACGATGGTGATGCTCGTGGAATTTGTGGAGAATAAGAAGTTGATGGTGCAGTCGGCACATTCACAGGTACTTTTTGGTTAATGGGAGGTGTGATCTCAAATGTGTCGTATAACACTTCCATGGGAAGGTCTATGTCGTTATGCTCGATATTTTCAATCTATCGTGGCCTGATTTGATTTACATGTCTTTTGTGATCAAATCGCTTTCCCTTGATTATGTAGATCACTGTTCCAATTCTTTTGGTAACAATACCGTCCTCCCAGTAACTCTTTCCAGTTCGATAGTTCCTAAAAAAAAAACTTTATCACCCGGTTTATAAATTTTTGTATTAAAATTCATTTTTCTTGTAGGAATGTTCTTTTTCGGCCTTGATAGTAACCTGTCGAATACAGATCTTATTTTTCGTGCAAACATTAGTTCTGCTGGTGATAGCTTTGCACCAGTGTTTGGATTTGGTGTGATCCTGTATACAGCAAGAAATTTCTGTATACTACGTTCATCCGTATCTAGTCCTTGGTTCTTTCTTAATGCTCTTTTGAATGTATTCACAAACCTTTCTGCTTGCCCGTTGGACCTTGGATTGTAGGCAGGTGTCGTGATGTGTTCTATGGCCAATGAAGAGCAGTATTCTTTAAATTCTTTACCTGTGAACATGGTAGCATTGTCGCTGACCAATATTCTTGAAGTTCCAAAGCGACTGAACATTTCGTCCAATGCTTTGATGGTGTTCGTAGCTGTAGGGTGTCTGAACTTGTAAATTTCCGGCCATTTAGAAAAACTATCAATGATGATCAAGTAATAGTATCCGTTCAGTGGTCCTGCATAATCTATATGCGCCCGCTCCCATGGTATATCGATCTTTGGCCAGGGTTGAGTTTTAATCGGAGGGGCCTTAGCTGCTAGTGGGCAACCCCTGCATTCTTTAATCATTTTCTCAATATCCTGGTCCATGCGTGGCCAATACGTATAACTCCTCATCAAGGATTTCATACGAGACATACCCTGATGGCCTGTGTGAAACTCTTTTAACATCTTTTTTTGTAAAGAGTGTGGCATTACCACCCTATCCGTGTACATAAGCGTTTGATCGCAGATTGAAAATGGAGATACTTTTGTTCCCTTTCCATTTCTTTCATTCAATCTGACTTGCTTTTTTCTTTGCTGAATAAAATCGTCCGTTTCAGCGGCTTTTTTAATGTCTTCCAGGGTGACCGGTAATTCTCGAATAGTATTAGTCAGTAACCTTGAAAGCTCTTTTCCTCCTTCAATGATGCTATCACTGTTTCTTCCAAAGGTTCGGTGTTCTTTGGAATTAGTCTCAAGAGACCATCTGCGTGACCCATTTTTTTCGATGAGATATACTCCATTTTGAAATTGTAGTTTAGAAGTATAATAGCCCATCGTTGTAACCGGTTCACTGTATGTGTTGGTATACCTTTTTTTGATCCAAAAAATCATTAGTAGAGGTTTGTGGTCCGTTTGTAGTGTGAATACTCTACCATGTATAAATCTATGAAATTTTTTGATAGCATAAATAATTGAAAGGCTTTCCTTTTCAATTTGACTGTAATTTTTTTCTGCTGGTAGTAATGTTCTGGATGCATGAGCTATTGGATTTGTCAATCCGTCTTCTAGTCTATGCAGTAGAACTGCTCCAAGTCCATACTGGCTTGCGTCCGCTGCTACGATCAGTTCTTTATTTGGGTCGAAGTGTGTTAGTGTGAGGTCTGATAATAGACATTCTTTTATTCCTTGAGATGCCTTTTCGCACTCTTTAGACCAATACCATTTTTTACCCTTTTTTAGTAATTCATTTAATGGGGCTAATAGACATTCTCGGTATATATATACTATAATAACTTGCTAGACCTAGAAATGCCTGTAGCTTCGTTACATTGTCCGGTGAGGGCATATCTTTTATGGATTTAGCCTTTCTGGGTCAGGTTTTCGACCCTTTTGATCAATTATCTGTCCCAGATATTTCAATCTATCCATAAAAAATTCACACTTTTCAGGTTCTAGCTTAAACCCGTATTCATTAATTCTTTTAAATACTTTCTGAACATGTTTCCTATGTTGTTCCATCTTTTCGCTTTTTATTAGTATGTCGTCCAAATACGCCATAGCGTATTCTAGACCAGCTAGCATAGCATCCATGATTTGTTGAAAAAGGCTCGGTGCCACTTTTAATCCAAATGGCAGACGTTTTAGGTATACAAACCTCTGTGCGTATGGATGGTTAAGTATTTGGAACATTCATCATCGACTTTAACTTGTAGGTAAGCTTCATGACAAGTCGATTTTAGAAATTAACTTTCCTCCGTTAAGCTTTGAAAAAAATATCTTCTGCAGTCGGCAAAGGATAGCTATGATCCCTTATACAGTCATTTAGGCCTGTCGAAAAATCAGCGCAGACTTATTTTTTTGTTTTTCTTCTTTACGTATACTGTCGGTGATGCCCAATCTGAATAATCCACCTTTTCGATCACTCCGACTTTCTCTAGTCTTTTGAGTTCTTTGTTTATTACCTCCAAAGATGAAAAAGGTATATTTCTTTTAGGTTTGAAAACAGGTTTTGCATTTTCTTTAATTTCGAATCTTATTTCGGTTTTCGTGCAACAACCTAAACTTTCAGAAAATACTTTAGGAAATTCGTTTTTTAATTCTGTTAAAAATTCCTCTGTTTGTCTGGATTTATTCTTTTCTGTAGTGTCTAATTTATTACAAAAAGAGTTTATAGGCAACTCCCATAAATCAAATAAAATTATCCAATATCGAACACACAAATTCTTACCAGGTACAACGTATGCTTTTGCATTATGCGTTTTTCCACCAAAATGTACGTTAGCTTGAAATTCGCCGATAAATTTCAATCTATTCCCCGAAACGCCTCTAGCGACTTTACTAGTTTTCAGTAGTCTTGGTCGACCGATTTTTTTTCCAAGTTGATTCGTCAATAAGTGAAATGTCACTATCCGTGTCTAACAAACATCGTACCGTTTGTCCATTAATTTTAATGTCAACGTATTTTCTTTTTTCGTTGTATTTGATTTCTTTTTTGGATAAAACAATATTTACCTTATTGTTGGGCTTTTGGTCTTTCCTTTTTTTACATACAGAATTGTGTGACCTATAATTCCACAATTAAAACAAGGTTTATTTTTAGAATAACAATCACTTTTTGTATGATTTTTTTTTTTCAACCAAAACTTTGCATTGAAAATTCTTTTCTTTACTTTTGGGGACTCTTTGTTTTATCCTTTGTACCTGCGAAATATTTTTTTCTTCGATACGCGAGTTATCGCGTTTGACATTAATTAGTCTTTGACACTCCTCAGTTACTTTTTGTAAAGTGATTTCTGGGTCCTGTTCCATGATTGTTAATATTCTGGAACGTATGTCTTTGTCTTTTGGTGCAGTTAACCCTTGCACGAAGATTGAACATGTCTTTTGAAATTTCGTTTATTTTAAACAGTTCACATTGAGAGTTGACTGTACCGGCATAAGAAACGAAATCCTCATTTTCCAGTTTTACGATATTTAAACACTTATATCATGTATGGAAAAGGCTATCATGTTCATCAAAGATTTTCGACAATATTTTAATCGTTGCGTCAAACGAAATTTCCTCTGGTTTATTAGGTAGTATCAAATTGGTATATTTTGTATTTTCTTGAGAACTCAATTTCTGAAGTAACAATGTCACTTTTTCTTCGTCGGACCACAGTTGACATCGTTTTGAAAAGATAGACTCATATCTCCAATAGTATGCTGGAAACATCATACCGTTGTCGGGGTCATAGTGAAATTCTGAGAGAGAGTTTGCAATTCCTTCCGCAGAGAAGATCCTTGATCCTCTTTCTTGAACTACTTCATTTGTTAGTAGTTTGTTGACGTTCTCCTGTTGTTTGTATTGTTGGCTTTGTATTTGTTCCAACTGTGTATGAACAATTTGATTGCGTTCTTCGTGCAACTTTTGTTGTTGCATCGACTCACATAACGACTTCGTAATTTGTACTAACTGATCCATTTTGTTTCAATGTATTAAATTTTACAAAAAAATACTTCAACACAAGAGTACTCAACCGTAAGAACAGCCTTATCCTGTTCCTAGTAGTAAAACCCAAAAAGAAAGTCTTGACACAACGTAATTTCTGTCAAATACAAAACGCGAGAGGAAACGAAAATTCAGATTTTGCAAAAAGTTCTGTCAATAAAAAAGAATTACCGTTTTCTTGCAGTCTAGGTTCAAATCTGTGTTGCGACCTGCTACAAGATTTTTTTTCTTTTTTGTAAATCCGTTTTCTTGCGTTACAAGTTTAAATCAGTGTTGCGCCTTGCTACGCAGTTTTTTTTTTGGGGGGGTGTTCAGATCCTCGTCGCCACTTGTTATATAGTAAGGTCACGTGAGTATTAGGAGGAGAGTCTATTGTCTAAGTACTTCAAGTGAGTTCTGCACAGTAATCTGTGTGTTCTTAAATAGTGGTTAGAACCATCACCCCTGTTAAGGTACGGGGGAGATGGGTCATTCCATTATATCAGGCATTAAATAGCTCACAAGGATTGATATGCCATTAAACAAAATAACCAACCAATTAATCAGAGGATAAAGAAAAATATTTTGAGTGTATAAATTAATGTTTTTCTGTTTTTTCCAAATTTATTTAGTATTGAATAATCTAAGAAATAACTGTTTCATGTTGAATATTGCCAAGTGTCAAATATTTATATAAAGGAAATTTTAAAAAGTATTGATTAAAAACTTTCATTTCTTACTTTGTATTAAATTCTCTTGTATTCTTTGTCTTACTGCCTTTTTGTTGTGTTGCTTTTATTTCCTCAAATTGCAATAAAAATATCAATTCTGAAAATAGGAGTTTTTAAAAGCCTACTTTCAAAGCATTCCTTAGTCCAGGGGTTGCTAACCTGTAGGCACATGCATCCCTCTAGGCTCATCCATTTGGCCCTAGCTACACCCAACTTTCAAAATTTTCTCTTCGTCTTTCGGTGGTGACTTGTGAAGAAGCACTGCAACTGCAGGTGAAACTCATTGGCCTTCAGTGTTCAGAAGATTTGAAGTCCAAGTTTCTTGCTTGCCACATCCTTGACTTCTATAAGAACCACATGCTTCCATCTGGACAATTCCCCAACCCACACCCTGCAGGTATTGACCATGTTTGGCACTACATACTGCTATCAATAGTTGTTCCCCCAAAATGAAGCATGCCAAGAGTACTCTGTGTTTGCAGCTGTCAAATCATCACTTGTCTGATGTGCTCCTTCTGACTAACTCTTCATTTATCTCTCATATTACATCTTTTTGTGGTTGCAAACAACAGATGTCTCATTAATAAATTGTAAATTTAGCTTCTTTTTAAAAATTTTTTTTTTTAAGGATCACAGTCCTGGGCCCTCCCGAGTTTTGGGGACCCCTATTATTTATTTTTTGATGGCTCCTTTTAAATTTTTAAATTTTGTTGATGTCTACTTTGATTCTCACATCATCAAGCTCTTCCTAACAATAAATGGGCCATAAATGAAATAATGTAAATGTTTCTTGATATTTATTTTGTTGTTAGTTTCATTAGATGTATATCTTTGTTGAGTTGTTTCATATTACTCACCTGCTGTTGTCAACTGATTTAGCAGCAGTAACTATCAATGTGTCTACGTTTTGATTTCTATAAATGCTTTTTTTTTTTTTTTCCCCAGGAAACTCTGATCGTATGGTCTGAGGCAGAGAATTATGACCTCGCATTGAGTTTCCAAGAGAAGGCTGGTTGTGAGGAAATATGGGAGAAAATTTGTCAGGTAAGTTAATCTGCATTTGAATTGTGTTTATTTCTTCAAGTAAAATTTAATTTGGAAATGAAGTGAAATATTTGATTTAAAAAAAAAAAAAATTTTTTTATAAAAATTATTACTGTTAATTCACCTCATACATATTGTGACATTTGCTCATGTATTTGTACTTTTTTAAGGATAATAATTTTAGCTTTTTTTGAAATTAAAAAAAAATCCATTAACTTTAAACTTGCTTCATTACTGAATAACTGATAAAAATATAAATAAAAATGTCTAATTTGATCTTAATGCGTACTACATATGCAATGTTACAATGAATCTATGTAAATTACCTAAGCATATTTTTTGTGAACTATTTTGTTCAGCTAATCAATTGAGTTCTCAAGTGTCTGGCTAATACTTTCAAAGTAATGTAAGAAAAAATTATTTATTCAAATTTTTTTTATTTTTTTTTTAATTTTTTTTTTTTAAGGAATCTTTAGAAATAAGTTAAACTCCCTGAGGAATTGATATTCCCTATGATTTAACTAAGATATTATTTATCCTCATACATAAAGTTAGGATAGTGTAGACACTGTCAATGATGCTTGGTGACTAAGTTTCTCTCTGTTGACTCTTTGTCTATACTATCGTAACTGAGATATTTATGCTCTTTTCAACAAAAGCACTCTTTATGAATATGGCAAACTGTGTGTGTGTGTGTGTGTGTGTGTGTGTGTGTGTGTGTATATATATATATATATATATATATATATATATATATATATTAGATATAGAATACAAATTGTGTATGTGTTAATATTAAAGATTATTTATTTCAAGAATGTAAATTTTGTGTTTTTATGCCTAAAAATTTTAATTTCATACAAGAAAATATTTTTTTGAATAAGTGATTGTTAGGATTTTCCCCCACCCTCTAAATTATTTGGAATTTATATTTGTAGTTTTTGGCAGAAGCAATAAAATCTTGTGCAAAGTTTTTGATTTTGATAGTGAGACCAAACTTTAGTAATGGGCAATTAATATATATATATATATATATATTTATATTTATTTTATTTTATTTTATTTATTTATTATCTTCTTAAAAAAAAAAATTTAAACTGATGAAAGGTAAAGTGGTTTTCTTTCAATTATTTTCTTTTTTCTATCTGGATTTCAGGTGCAGGGCAAAGATCCTTCAGTTGACATTACACAAGATGTTGTGGAAGAATCAGAAGATGAACGTTTTGACGATATGCCCGATGCAGCTCCTCCAATTGAATTGCCTCAATGTGATTTAAGCAAACTTGAGGAGATCTCAGATCTGTTCAACAGCGTGCTTCCATCGCCCATTCGGCGAGAGAAACTCTTCGTTGCAATAGAAACAGAAAATTACATTAAGAAACTCATAGACTTATTTCATATGTGTGAGGATCTTGATAATATAGATGGATTACATCATCTCTATGACATTTTTAAAAGCATATTTTTGCTAAACAAAAATTCGCTGTTTGAGATCATGTTTGCTGATGATGTTATATTTGATGTTGTTGGGATTTTAGAATACGATTCCTCATTACCTCAACCAGCCAAACACCGCGAATACTTACAGAACACATCACGGTTTAAAGAAGTTATACCCATCACAAATACAGAATTGCGGAACAAAATTCACCAAACTTACAGAGTACAGTACATCCAGGATGTGATATTACCTACACCTTCAGTGTTTGAAGAAAACATGCTCTCAACATTAAGTTCCTTCATATTTTTCAATAAAGTAGAAATTGTCACAATGATACAGGTAAGTTGAACTTTTATTATTACTCTTATTATTATCAGTCATAAATTCTAGATATTTGATTGCTCTTTGTTCATTGTTTTATGCTCTAGTATAGATTGGGTGGTTGGTTGATATTTAACGGCATATCTGCCCGTCTGGGGTTATGTCATGCCTGGGGGTTAGGAAGTAATATATGTTGTGTATCTATCATTACACTTTTGTAGTAATTGGTTTTAGCAATGTGTTAGCATCATTGGGGATCATGTTATATGGTATTGATTAGGTTCATGTCTATGGTATAATTTTTTTTTTTCCTTCAAAAAGGACAGAATGTCTTCTATGTTGACTTTTTCAAATAGATCTTTCATATTATTTGCATTAAAATAATGGTTTCTGATGTGAGCAAAAAACCTGCATTCTATGAATAAGTGTTTAACAGTCAAAGGTGTTTGACAATTTCACACTGTAGTTGTTGTTCTTGTTTGAGTATATAGTAGTACGTATAGAGTATTACTTTTAAAATAGTCAGGGGAGTTAGTCCTGTGGCATAGTGACTAACATGCTGGACTGTGACATTCTAGTAAGCGAGTTTGGACTCCAGTCGTGCTATCAAGTTCACTTTCAGACTAATACCCTTGAGAAAGGTATGAACCCCCTCATTTCTCTAGCTATGGGTATCTACTGTTATTCTTCAAGGATAGCTATGGCATTACATAACCCACGAAGGTTGATATGCCATTAAACAAAGAAACCCAACCAGTTATACTTTCATTATTTTGAAGCTGAATGGTAGTTATAATTATTATTACTAGACAACCCACAAACCTGTTGGGTTCCCATTGTAATAGTGGTTCATGATTATTATGTTTTATTTGAGAAATGAAAGATACTAATTAGTATTTAATAGTTATTTGGCAATATTTTAGGTTTATTTGTTAAATTGTAGGTTTAAGTAAAAAGTGTGTGTATATATAAAAGTTACTGTAGCGTAGTCACAATCAGTGGCACTTGGTGGTTCAGTTTCTTGCCTATGCAATCATCAGACCAAATGATTCCTATATAGTGGGTATCCCTTTATATATTTTTGTGTGGGATGTTCTGGGAAAGAGGTTTAGTTTATACTGCATGGTTATTTTCGTGGCTATATTATATTAATTTTGTGATATGTTTGTTTGTATTTATTTATCATTTTATTTTTTGTTTTTATATATATATATGCACACACACATGCACAGACTTTTTTTTTTATTTAAATTTTTAAATCAAGAAAAATGTTTGAAAATTCTTGTTTTATTATTTCTCCCTTTCATTGTGCTCATCCATAAAGCTATTTGGAATATGTTTTTGTTTTTATTACCATATTTTGACCTATCTATTGTCTGACCTACTCCAGGTGTAGAATATGTAGTGCAAACCAGAGAATTAACATTTTCTAATTTTTTCCTTCTGAATAGGTAGGGGGAAGAGTGTTATTTCCATAAGGTATCCAGGACAAAAAAGAAAAGAAAAGTTAACATTAGTATACAATGCACATACATACTTGATTTTTCCTTATAAACTGAGCATTTTTAATAGTGCTGATTTAAAAAAAAAAAAAAAAAATTGCTTCAATTTTATTTTCACTTTTTTCCATGATGCATAAAAAGATTTTAGAATGGGAAAAAAAGAAAAATAACTAAAGCATCTTAAAGAAATTACATTAAGAAAGCTTAAATAGTAATTTGTATGTTCATAAAATAAAACCATTTTACCTAAGATAAAAAAAAGTTTTCTTCTTTTTTTTTGTTTTTACATAAACTCAATAAAATAAATCTATTAATGCTACACATGAAAAAAAAAAAAAAAAAGAGATTAAAGTTTAAAACTTAGATCCTAAAGATATTCACGTTATAAGGATATAACACAAGGTTTCAAGTATGGGGCATCCAGCAAGGATCAGATTTGCTATTCAGTAGTAATGGATTTGAAAGAACTAACTTGCTAACCTTTACATCACTATGGGATGCCCAGCTACCCAAACCATTTGCAATGGGCAAGATGTGACACAAGGCCGCAAGTATCGAACGCAGTGAGGATCGAACTTGCTATTCAATAATAATGGATCTGTGAGACTAGCTAACTATTACACAGTGATGTGGTACCTTTATTTCTATAAAGATAAAATATACCGAGAAATTAAATCGGATGAAAGATGCCTTGAGTGAGAAAATAAAAACTGCTATTTAGCTAAAGCATTTTCTTACAAAATCTTAGTTGCTTTATTCATTTCAGTAGATAGCACTGGTTAACTTTGTCGCTATGAATAAAAATAGGTAAAATTTGTCGTCACATGACCTGTTTTTTTTATTTTTTTATTTTTTTTTTATTTTTATTTTTTTTAGGGGTTATTTTCCCAACCACACTTAATTTTCAGCCCTTTGCATGTTGCATTGATTACAAATTTGAAGGTAATTCCATGTCAAATCATTCAGAAAAAAGTAAAATTGTCACCCACCTTCAATTTTTCTGAATTTTTTCCAGGTGTGGACTATGTTAATGTTAAACAATCCCCAAAATTTGAGCTTCCAATTCCAAAAATTGATGGAGTTATGTCAATGTTTAGCTTTCAAATTTGGTGGGGGTTGGCAAAAAATGGCGACTTTTTGTAATCTAATTTTGTTAATATTGGTTAACTTTAAGACTTTTTTAATAGCATTTTTGGATTTATTGCTTTTATAAACCATTTTTTATGAGTAGGGATGTTCTGTAATTCATTTTACAGACAAAAATAGATTACAAAAAGTTGCCATTTTTCGCTACCTCCCACCCAAATTTGGAGAGTTATGTCGATTCTAAAAATCAACATAACTCCGCCAATTTTTGGAATTGGAAGCTCAAATTTTGGTAATTGTCTAACTTCATCATAATCCACACTTGGACAAAATTCAGAAAAATTGAAGTGGGTGGGTGACATGGCCTGAATGATTTGACATGGAATTACCCTTGAGTGACTTCTGCTCAAGCATTGGAGGAGAGTAACCTTTATAATGAAATTGAAAGTAAGTTAACAAGGATTTTGCAAAAAAGATTTCTAAGAGAAGGCAATCTTCACCAAGCGATTTCAATTTGTAATCAATGTAATAATTAAATGACAGAAGTTCACTGTGATAAAGAGATGGTTCTGAGAAAAATTAATGTTCTGTTGGCACTTAGAATACGCAGACTGTATTCTATCTAATAGGGTAATACAAATTACACAGTATAATTTGCATCTGTTTATTCATAACGATAGAATTAACCAATAATTTGTAGAATTTATCATTTACACACCAGTTATCCCAAAAACTTTTTCTCAAATAATTCTTTTAGCTATCAATTATTGACACATTTATGTTTTGAGAAAAATTAATCGTTAAGAATCACTTAATATATATATATTATATATATATATATATATATATATATATCAATAAATCCATAGCCTGGCATGTTAACTGAATTTTCACTGTAATGTTCAAACTGATTAATATTTAGTACTAAATTGATATGGGTGGAGATTAAACTAACAAATATTTATTTACAATAAATGTTCTTTCATTATTAACCCATGGACTTATATAAAATATGCACAATTTTGATAAAGTTTGATTAAAGACCATAGACAAAAGTTGTTTCTCCCCCCCCCCAATCTTGATCCTTACTTTAAGCTATGATTGAATTGCTGTAATATTTAAATTAATTACATCTAAACATGTATTCTCTTGTATATAAAAAAGTTATTTTTTGTATATGTATTTGCCCAACCTCTCTGCACAAGCAGGATGTGACACAGGATCAATTTTTAAGTGGAGTTCAGCTGATTTAAATTCAGTTTTCCTTCTCTTAGTCCGGTTGCCATACCAGAGTTAGAGAGAACAGTTGGATTCATACCTTTCCTTACACCACTCAACTGTAGTATTTTATTTAGAACCCAAAAAAGTGATTCAACATAAACTTACAGAATCAAACATCAGTTAATGTTTAAAACACTCGCCTTTCTTTTGTAATATTTAGATTTTTTTAACTGTTCTCATCTTCATTATTATATACACAATGTTTTAACTGTTATATCCACATGGTGCAACAGATATAAGGGTTGAGTTAATACAGTTCTGAGTGAAAATCAGCTGGAGCTTGCAGGTTCAACCCTGACTACAGGCGGAAATAACAGAATACTCAACATAGCTTAACATTTGTACCCAGTCATGGTTAACAAAATGAGAACAATCTAATCCAATGGATTAATAAAGGGTTTGGTTCGAAGTTATGTGAAGTCTTTTGATTATGATATGAAGGCTCCTGAAGAAGGCCGGGGGCACATTGGCCAAAACGTTGTGTGTATATAACAATGAAGACAACAGTCCGAAAAATCTAAATAATACAAATTATCAGGCCTCATCTAAAAAATTCTGACAAATATTCACCCTTCTCTTTTACTTGACATAAAGAAGTTATTTTTCAACAAGATAGTCATTGGTGATGACAAATGGATTAATTTCAAGAATGTGAAACTATAAAAATTGTAGGTAATTCTAAGACCGGCTACATGGAAAGAACTAAGCAAAAAAAAAAAAATTGTGTTGTGGGATTAAATGGTAGTTCTTTATATAAAAAATTACCGGAAGTTAGAGACACTATTTAAACACTACCCTGTCAGCAAGGGCTTAGAATACGCTGACTGTATCCCCCCCTCCCCCCAAAAAAGTCTTGGGTACGACACTAAACTGCATCTGGTGGTGAAGATCCCATTCTGAAGATCTGAGAAGTAAGAGTCACCTCTTTATTGCTATTACTCCTGAGTCTGCTCTTATCCATATGGTAGTACCTGTTAGGGTACTCATCTATGGATCAAATAGATGTTTGAAAATTATTAGTATTTCATAAGAATACTTGATATCATATAACTGTAAATTATTTGTATTGAGAATAGTTCCTTAAAGTTATAATTGTTTACTAAAGATTATCATTATTAATTAATTGAAATCCTAACTGTGCAAACAAATGACTATTATTAGATAGAAATAATTACTTGAAACCAGATAATTGTGTATGAATTAGTATTAGATAGGAATAATTGAAACCATACAACTGTGTGTGTGGAGGGGGGCATCTTGTATGCGGTTCCTTAACCTCTAGGTATAAAATAACCCTAGATAAGTTTACATGCCATTAAAATTAATCATATAGCTGTTTATTTATTATTAAATCTTACAATGAACAAGTAGCTTGTTTGAATGATGTGGTGAAAGAGAAAAGACTTTCTTTTTCTAGACAATGAAGTTTACTAGTGATTTTTATTTAAATTTTTTTTTTTTTTTTTTTTTTTTTTTTTTTTTCTTCAAATTATTTATTGCATGATGATAGCCATCCTGCTGATGTTGCAAATGATCATAAAGCCGCCAAGATATGTCCCTCTGTCAATTTCTGATTGACTTGTTTTACTCTAGTCAGCACTTTTTGTTCTGTCAGCAGTTCAGCATATTGAAAAATTCCTCCAATCAAAACAATTTGATCTTTTCTTATAAAATATGCATTTATAACTGCAAGGTCATCCAAACAAGGTCAAGGAAAATATTTTAATGATTGAATAATAAAGCTATGAATGATAATTTTGTTGAAATAAAAAATGCTGAACTCTTTTCAACAATGTAGTATTTGTCATTTGTAGAATTCACTACTTTATTTTAATTTAAAAAAAAAATTTTTTTTAAATTTAAAAATTTTTTTTTTATATCTTAAAATTTCTGAGCAATTGATTTAACATTAGTCACACACACACACACACACACACAACTGTTATGAGATTGAGTTTTGATTTACAAATTCAGCAGTTCTAAAGTTTTTGTACATTGCATTACCAAAAAGTTTAGGTATTTGCAATATATATCTTTAAAGAAAAATAAGTAATTTTTCCCCATGAAAATATGTTTATAGCGATGCTAATAGATTTTTAATTTAGCACATCCTGGGATACACATACTTGATTTAAAATTGGGTCCCAACTAAAGTTTCTAAATAAATTGTAAGGTTTTTATTTATGAACTGGGGGGAAACAACTAAAACCATCTAAACCCTTTGACCCCCATCCAGTGTAATTCATTTCTAAGAAAATATTGAAATGCATTTACAGTTAGCTTAAAATGGTGGGATAAGAAAAGCAATGGAACATGAATATGATTTTACTGCATTCTTTTAGATTTTTAGGCATCAGGGACACAGGACGCATACTTATCAGGATCTCTGTGTTTATATAAAAAATAATGCATTAAATTGTTTTGTGAATACTGTTATAATTATTTCAATATCACTAAGTCTTGTACATGCAGAATTTTTTTCATGATTATTAGGTTAACATTAATATTTGTTAAAACAATTTATTTACCAATGTTTTATCTGTTAAATGTAACTGGTGCTATTAGAATCTGGCAAGCTAATCTTAAATTGACTATTTATTTCTTTTGATGTGTTATAGTAACTATTGAATTTGCAACACATTGTGTGGTGGCTTCACTCTAAGCACTGCAGACAGTTTTGTACTAGGCCCTACTAGTGAGTTTGTGACAGGCTTGTTACACTCACATCCATGGCCGCTTTGCAAAGGGCTTGCTGCGCTCTCAACCTCATTAAACAGTATTTGTAATATCATCATGTGTGTGTGTGTGTGTGTGTGTATATATATATAGACACATATATATACTAGTTTTTTTTATTTTTTTTTTGTTTAGTTTTGTTTTTAACACACACCATTTTACTTGAAAACAAACACAAAACTGAACCTTTAAGCTTTGTATCTAGAAAGAAGGGGGTGGGGATTAAGAGTAATTTTGGAATTTATCTCAGTAAAAGTGATTTTGGTTTTCCCTTATGTATTTCTATGATAAAACCAATATGCTCAATTGATGATAATGGGTCAATTATATCTTAATTTTAAATATCTAAGTAAAGTCTGTATAATAGCCTATTGTCGGTATCAGCCGGTCTGCAAAGGAGTCTATTCCCTTTTCACTAGTGCTAGATCGGGAAGATTTTTTTGCTGAGGTGGAGCGCCACACCTACCGTCCAATCCCAGATGCTTTACCACATAGATCAGATTGCCCAAGCTGTACTACTCATGCACTGAGTTAGTGGGAACCAGTATCAAACCCGGAACCTTGCGACTCCTAGGCGATTGCTCTACCAACTGAGCTTAACTGGACAAATATATTATTTTATTTTATTATTACTTGTTTAGGGTTTGTTGCCTTTGGCAGCCTTTTAAGTTAAATATCAATCCTATCCTATTTATAGAATTTATATTATAATTGTAAATAAATAAATGGATGTCCTTTATAAATTGCATTTAATAATCTCTCTTATGAAATTATAATGATTGAGGCGAATAAACATGGATACTACGTCGTTATCAACTTGGAAATGGCTTTATTCTTTAAGAGTATTTTAAGAGTTTTGCACTAAAATTTACCATTTTTAAGTGTTTCATAACTTACAAAAATTCCATATTTATCATATAGACTTGACAACAATTGATAAATATAATATATAAATGTAAAAGTGGTGAAAACAGAATATTGTCTAATCATTTAGTTAATAAAAAAGACTTAGTTTACCCATACTTAATTTTCCATTTATTCTCTACACATTGCTGATTGCTTTACTCATCATTGTGTTTTACTCACAACATTCTAGCCTCTCTACTCTCTGGCCTTTTCAGGTGCCTTTTGTTGTACTTTGTAACCTTCTTGGAATTCCAAACTTAACCCTTTATATGAATCACAGTGATAGACTATTCTCATTCATGCTTGGGGGTATCTCGCATCAGCCATTTTTGCCTGTTTCACTGGGACCAGGAATTGAATTCACAACCTCCCAGGTTGTAGTCTCCTAGGATATTTGACTTGGCCTTTTAACTCTCTCGACTATTGCAAAGATGTACACTAATTTGTCAATCATGTTAAGTTTTTGATGTCAAGAATCCATACTTTTCAATCATATTTTTGATTTTATAATTATGATGATAATGAAGACCTGAGCACATTTTCAAAATGTTTTTTTTTGTTTTCTTTACAGGAAGATGAAAAATTCTTATCTAGTTTATTTAGTCAACTTACAGATGATGAAACAGATGATGAAAAAAGAAGAGAATTGGTTCTGTTTCTTAAGGAATTTTGTACATTTTCTCAGACATTACAGCCACAAAACAGGGACATATTTTTTAAGGTAAAATTTAGATATAGTTTTAACATTTTCTGTTATCTTTGTAAACATTTTGCAGTTTTCACTTTTATTTTCTGTAATTTTGCATGTTAATTTGATTTTTTATTTAAAAATGTATTTTTAATTTCATTTCATCTGCTTGCACATTGTTTTTGTTTGTTTTTTACAAGAAAGTTATTTACCATCTTTTGTTTTAGTCATCAGAAATTCATTTTGACACTAGAAAAAATAATAATACAAGAATGCTAACTCGGAGGAAGAGTTCCTTTGTATCATGATTTCAAAAGAGATTTAAAAAAGGATAGGTTAAGAATATAATTTGTTACTTTCTCTATGTACAATATATTTCCATTTAAGACTACTTAAAAAAAAAAAGTTTTACTTTCAGGCAACATTCAAAATTCATTATTTTATATCTTCTTCACTAGTTTTTGATGTTTCATTTTTGAGAAAATATTTTTCATTTGACTATGATAATTAGTTCTGAATTATTAATTTTAGTTGAACTAGTTTGTTTTTTTTAATAAAAAAATTAAAAAAATGCCCTCTGGGTGGTGTAAAAATTGATTTTTGCTACACTCTTTTGTAAAAAAAAATGTAAACAGATCTTTGAAAGTTTTTTTTTAAATAATAGACATAAAAAAATAGCATTGCTGTCAAAATTCAAATAAATATTTTCTTTCTAATAAAATCAAGTTTCTAACAATTAAATTAAAATTTATTCAAATATTTAAGGTTTTTCTTTTGGGAGCGTCAAAACTGTTCTATTTTGATGGTCTGTCGTAAAACATTTTATGAGAGACAATAATCAAAACAGAACTTTTATTTTTTTTCACCATGTAAAAAAAATATATATAGATTATTTATTAATATTAATCATGTGACTATTTCTTGTTTGTAAATAATTTTCTCATAAAACTATAAGTTAGATAACTTTAAGATATATATTAAAATAAAACAAGCTATATATTGATCAATAATACAGGGCATGTATTTATTAAAACTTGTTTTAACAAACAATGTGGACCATTTAATGTTGCATACTTAATTTCTGAGTATGTATCATACAGGGTTGTTCTTTATTTTATGTATTAATGATTTTGAATATAAATTTAATACTCATTGATAAACTTAAGCAATTCCTGAGGGTATTGTTATGTTAGCAGTGACGTAGTTTCGGTAACAGACACCAAATCTCCATTATAGTATTTAATCATAAGCTTTTATCAGCATTGCCGAACTAACATTCATTCTTGACTGCTGGTTTTTATTGTAATGAATTCATTAAAGAAAAAGAATTATATGGAATCGGACCATTTAAAAAGCATAAATATATTATTTTTATTATTATAAAAATATTTTTTGTCAAATATAAAAGAAATTGTTTATTATTTATGTTTAGTTTAATAAAAATAAATAAAACCTAATAAAGATAGATCAGATGTGGGGTGGACATGTTTTTACATCTCTGACCCATATTTAAGTGTGAATTGTCAAAAAAAAAAAGTTATGTACTGCTATTTATAATAATCATTTTTTAACCCCTATAATCATTGTAATGTACATATTGCTAATATATTGTTAAAGTATAACATTCTGTAAGAGTTTTGAAAGCATGTTGAAATGTTTTGGGAGAAGTTTGTCATTTTTGTCATGATGTGAATTTAAAGAGTTAGATGTCTTGATTTTTTTAAATTCTTGCTTTGCTGATATTTTGACTTTTACATTAAATATGTTGAATGTATTTTTATTTTTGGAATGTAAATATTCTGTTTATTAGAACTAATAGATGTATAGACATTGCTACTTTTTCTCATGGTTGATACTTATTAGGTCTTTTTCACAATATTTTCAAGATTTAATGAGCAAATATTTGAAATGATTATTGGTTATCATCATTAGTCTGTTTAAGTATCATTGTAAAACCAAATGAATAATTTCCTCCTGAGTGTAAAAATGACAATTTAAATGAGAATACTTCTTTGTGGAAAAACTTGCATCAAAGAAACTTTGTAAATTTATAATAGAAAATGAATTTCTTATTGTCATTGTGGCTCTGAAAAAAATAAAAATAAAAAAGGTTAGACATTTTAGTGTGATTTTCAAACAAATATAGAAGAAAAATTCCTAATTTTGATTTTTATACCTACGTACACAAAATGTAAAAGCCAACATTTGCTACATAACCCAAATAATTATAAATGGATTGAGTTGCTCTTTAGAAGAAATAAGAATAGAAAAAGTGGAAATTATTTATAGAAAGACAGAAATAAAATTAATAAGAATATACTAATGGGATTATTTGCATGTCATTATTATCATTTATATTGAATATAAATATTTAAATGATTTTGATTTGATAAAATTTTGTTTTGTAAGTTATAAATGTAAATTATATTGATTTTAAATCATTTATACTTTGTTAATTTTAAGAAATATTTGAAAGTATGAATCTCTAATCCATTTTATCGAAGAAATTATTTTGGTGATTTAAAAAAAATCTTTATTATTTCTTAAATTATTATTATAACTTTTGGAGTATAATAATCAATATTGGGATGAGTTTGTCTATCCTTGATAGATTCCAAAACAGTTTGATGAATAGCTAGCAAATTTGGTATGCATTTTTATTGAACCCCAGAGATTGTTTTAACATTTTGGGAGAAAATTATTTCCTCTGGATGAACGAATGGCTCTCATCCAGAAGGGTTCTCTGATAATATGAAAACCATGTTACTCCTTTATGTAACTAGTTGTTCAGTATTTAAATTTTACAAATTTTAAAGTATTTGTGAAATAAGCAGCTACCAAACAAATCTTAATCTGTTATGGAACGTGCATGAGTACTTAAGCTAGTTTCATATATTTAATGATCGGTTAAGAAAATTCAAGGATATTCTTGTAAAATTTAAAAAACATTATGAATAAAGTCACTTTCTGTTTTCTATTTACCTGACTAAAATATTTATTCACATTAATTAAATCTTACTAATTATGTTTATAGGTAGTTGGAGATATAAAATAATTGTTGCATTATTGCTTAGTTAGGACTAACAATCCAGACAAAACAAAACCAAAAAACATTGGTAAATCTCTTTAATTGGCTAAATTTTTTAAAAAAATTCTCAACAAAATTCCATGCCATTAAACAAAAAAAAAGAAATCATTTCCAATGCATTTTTAGAGTAAAACACATTTCCATAATTTTTTTTCTGACTAAAATCCTTATTTATGTGTAATTAACTTTACTAATTAGCTCTGTTGGTAGTTCTTCAAACTGGAGATATAAAATAATTATATAGCATTATTGCTTAGTTAGGACTAACAATCCAGACAAAATAAAAACAAAACAATTGATAAATTTCTTGCATAAATTAAAAAAGAATATTCATATTGAATTAGACATTGCACATAGTTTTTCAAGCTGGATAGTATCATTGCTTAATCAGGACTAAACAATCCAGACAAAAACTGAAATTGTTTAAATCAATAAATCTAAGTGTTACTCAAATTGGAAAAAATATTTCTTGACAAGACTGAAAAGTTTTGTGGAACATTATAAGCTAATATTTTTTTAAAAATTGGTAAATCTCTTTTTCTGGATTTATCCATTTTAGTAAGAATTACCATTTGTAACAATTTCATATTGACAACAAAAATTGTAAAATAAGCAGCTACCAAACAAGTTTTAATCTGTTACACAATGTGAATGAATATTTCAGCTAGTTTCATGTTTTAAGAAAAAAAATTCAAAGATATTCTTGTAAAATTTTAAAAGCATTTTTGTGAATAGTCATTTTGTGTTTTCTATTATTTCCTATATATCAGGGTTTTTTTTATTTGCCTTGACCCAGTTGAATAGAACTCAAAAAATCTTTGAAACATAATTTTAGATAATAAATTTACAAGATACAATGAAGATGTGAATAAACATGCAAAAGGACATCTGGATTAAAATGAAATTACTGAAATTGTCCTGATTAAGAATTCTTTGAAGATAAACTACATGTTTTTAAAAATTAGAATGATCCTTAAAACAAATCACATGCTGCATTAGAAGCTTGAAACATATACTGATATAAAGAAAAGATATCTTTTTACTCTCAACATTTTAAAGACATTCTCATTAGGGCATGTAGTTTTTGTGTTTATTTTTGTGGCTCAAAAACTGACAAAGAGAGAATCTAGGCGGTATCTGTGTGCAGATAAATGAAAATTTATTTTAGCCAGATTATCAAAATATTTAACACTATGTATTTATATTTTCAAGAAGAATTAGAATTTCATTCTAATGTTTTAAAATGATGGACTCTCCCGTCGATTGACGTATGAGTGTTCATACAATGAACATCCACACAGTGATTTGTTTATAGTGGTGAAGGCTTGTGTTGGACAATCCACACTTTTTGGCACAGTCGATAGGAAAGAATTGGTGCATCAAGGGTTGCCACAAACCCAATTAACAACCGACCTCAGGAATTTTGAATTCAGAGTTATCCCTCTCCTAGATTGGTTACCTACCCAAGGCTGAAGAGCCCAGTCTGTCCTGCTATTTAACCCATAGCTGAAGGGAGAATACATGGATTCATACCTTTCCTAAGGGTATTAGCGCTATGTGAAATGCCAACAGCTTTGTCTAGGAATTGAACTCGAATCGACTCTAACCACTAGCCCACGTGCCTCCATTTTTAAAAATAGAAAGCAACAAATTATATACAAACTTTTATACTGCGTGAAATTGCAGAAATAAGAACTTTTTTTATGTATAAAAATTAAGTGAATCCAGATATAAAATGTCAGGATGCATTGGATTACTTCAGTTCTTATTAGCATTATTATTCTTATATCAATGCAACCAATGTTTGGAATTTTACATTTAGTCAGAATTTTTTTCACAAATCTTAGAAAATAATTTTCAAATCACCACCTTTTAATATTTTTTATTAAAGGTCAATAATAATTTTAAAAAAATTTTCTTTTTTTTTTCTTTTTAGACTTTATCTAACCTTGGAATTTTGTCAGCTATTGAGATAATTTTGGTAAGTATATTAAAGATTTTTATTTTTATTTTTTTTATTTTTTTATTCTCTTGTTGAACTTTTATAAGTTTTGTATCTGTTTATTAAACCCTTTTCTTTGAATTGAAACTGTTTTTTCCTGAAAATAGAAGAAATTAAAATTGCGTATCGGACAAAACACATTATAGTAAGATTGAACACAATCCTATAATTTATTCTATTGCCATGTATATACATTACATTTTCTAACCAGGAACCTGTTTGGGCACTACATTTCAATTAAATGGATCTTGTGATTCAAACATCCAACCCAGAGATAGACAAGTAAAAGATTACTGTTTTAATATATGGGGGGGAATTAAGTTCAGAGAATCCTGTAAAAACTAAAAGAAATGGAAATTTGAAGGTGTGATATATGGTGAAAATAAATAAGTGAAAAATTCTTAGCCAAATTGTAATAATTTTTGGCTTGTCGTCTAAGAAGCGTAAATGTCTAACAGAATATTAATGCTCTTGTTATTAACTAATTCTGTTGTTGTCTTTTTTTTTTTTTTCTTCTTTTATTATTATTGCTGCTTTCAGTTTAGTCAGATTTGGAAGCAATATTTAAATGAATCGTTTGGTTGTCCGATAGAAGCTTTCCCATGTATGTGCAGGATTTCAGTGAAAGATTATAATTAAAGACAATCATCCTAATGCTCCATGACCTCTCAAATGTTGATATTGTGCTCAGTGACTTCTTAAACTATTCAATAATATTGTCTTTATTAATTTAAAAAACAAAAACAAATTAAATACGAGTGAGTCAAAAAGTAATGCCATTTTGTTTAGGACAGGTATAACTATCAACACGGGGAACATGTATCATACATCAAAATGAAGCGGGTCCTCTGTGGATCACATCCTTACTAGGATGATTGTCTTTAATTATAATCTTTCCTGCACATACATGGGGGGAAAACTCTGAACTTGGCAGGGTCATATCCTCTAAAGTAGACTTGAACCCCTCACAAAATTCTTTGAACTTAGGCAGGCATAATAGATGTTAGGAAAAGAATATGAAAATTGAATAGGACGAATTTTCTACAGACTGACTGTAAGCTGCATAGGGGAAAGGTTGTTGATTTTGGAGTCATGCATTTGGGTGAGCGAAATAAAATTTCCCATCAGGTATAGGGTTAAAATAGTTGGATATTTGGATTCTACAGTCCTTATTTGCCTTACATACCAAATTTCAGAATTATGGAAAGTATGGAAGTATTTTTAAGAATTAAAATAAAAACAACACTATTCTGCGATGCCGCGCAGCCTTAATTTAGAGGCAAAATAGGAAAATTATAAACCTCCCTTTAAAATCGGAACTGTAAGGTCTAACACAAAATAATTTGGCACACTTTCACAACTCATGAAGGGGAACATTTGTGCCAAATTTCAAATAATTCAGTGTCGGTGGGTGCAGATTTCAACTTTTTGCTCGTGTTTTGATATGGAACGACCTTGTTGCAAGTGATTTTCAGTGCTTGATTTTAGTATTTTGAAGATTTACCACATTATATAATATTGATTATTAATGTCTTTTATTTAATCACAACAATCCAGGGTGGTCTGAAAGTCGTGTCACTCTATACATTTTTTTTTTCTTTTTTTTTTTCTTTTTTCTTTAAGATGTAAAATAATTATATAATACAGCTGAAAATTGTAGAAATGTTAGGGATGAAACTGCAATCCTTCATTATACTTTTTCTCTATAAATTGCACAAATTTTTTTTTTTTTTTTTTTTTTTTTTTTTTTAATCATTTGAATTGCATTTTTACTTTAAATAAGGGGGAAGGTAAATGATGCTAAAATATCACTTATTTTCTTCCATCTTTGATATTTGAATCAGTTAACAAAAATACACAAATCTCGAATTATACAAAATATATAACCGGTGACACAATACATTTAAAAGCAATCTTTATTTTTTTCCAAAAGTTAGCATCCTGTGTATGACACTAAACTGCATCTGGTGATGAGGCTCTAGTTCTGTAAATCTGAAGAGTATAGACTTGCCTCTTCATTGCCATTACTCTCAGATTCATTCTGACCCGGAATAATAATACCTGTTAGGGTCGCATCTAGGAGTCAAATAGATGTTAAAAAATGACTTGTATTAGATAGAAATACTTGATATCATATAACTAAATTATTTGAGAATACTTACTCAAGCTATTGTTTACTAAGGATTATCAACTACTCAAAAGATGTGAATATAAACTTGATTTCCTAAACTCTAGTCATAAAATAACCATAGATGTGTCAACATGCAGTTATAATCAATCAATCAAATACTTTATTGGAGTAACTTAAAACTAAATGCTGCTAATACTAACAACAACAACAAAAATCTGAAATTTTTGGCCAAACAATAATTTATTTTTAGAATGTATTCTGACTCAAGATTCAAAATAGTATTGCCATTACTTATGGGGTGTTTGATAGGCTCTTCATTTTTAATAATTTCCAGGAGGATTGCTATTATCATTAACTGCTACTATTCATTTTCTTATCGTTTTTTTCCAATTGTACTTTTCTAGGGATTAGATGATGAACAGATGAAGACTGCAGCCATCGACATATTTTCATATATTGTGGAGTTCAGTCCGTCCATGGTTCGGGAATTCATTCTTCAGGAGGGACAAAGTCAGGATGATGTAAGTTTGGAATTTAATTAATGCTAAAGAAAGAAAAAAAAATTTTTGTAATTTTTTTTTTTTTTTTTTTTTTTTTTAAACTTCATGAATTGCAAAGATTCTTGATTCAAATACATGTGAATTTTTAGATTACATATAGTTTATTTAAAAAAATGATTACAATATAACTAATTCATCTGATAGTATTTTGTATGTGTTTATAAAATTCCAATCTTATTATGGTAAAGTTCATAAGTTGCTTATTAAAATGGTAAAGAGTTGACAGTATTTCTAATTCATTTAAAAAGCAGAACCAGTTTTATCTCCCTGATAAGATAAAGCGAGGATTCTTCCAAGCTGTAGTGGTGTCAGTGCTACTGTATGGCTGCACCACTTGGACTCTAATAAAACGCTTTGAGAAAAAACTAGATGGGAACTTCACAAGGATGCTGCATGCTATTTTGAATCCTAGAAGCACCACTTCACAAGAAACCAGCTGTATGGCCACTTCCTCCTATTACAAACCATCAACATAGGACAAATACTACATGCTGGAGAGACAAGGACGAACTCATAAGTGACATTCTCCTGTGGAAGCCTACACTTGTCCCAACCAGCAAAAACCTACATCTATCAGCTCTGTGCAGATTCTGGATGCTGTGCAGAAGACCTGCCAGAGGTGATGACTGATAGGGACGGTTTGCAAGAGAGAAGCATGGCATGATAATATTTTCTAATTGAATTGATTTTAAATTATTGTTCTTAGTGTTAAGTTATTTATTATCATCTAACTTGCTTTTATTCTTAATTATTTTAATTTGATTTGATTTATTTATTTTTTTAGGAAGACTTATTGATCAACTTAGTCATTGAACAGATGATCAATGACACTGATCCAGGTAAGTTGGGATTTTTATTTATTCACTCATTTATTTTTTTTGTTTGCCCACATTGGCAAAGTGATGAAGATAAACCTTAATATTTTTTTGTTTGCTTTGTATCTGACTGTTCCTTGTCAAAAAACTAAACTCCGGTTGTATTTTTCTATCAACTTGTGTTTGTTATAAAACACTGAGAATTTATACTACAGATTTACCCAATATGGAAAAAAATATTCAGGTTTTTACGAGGACAAGTCAAAAAGTAATGCCATTTTGTTTAGGACAGGTATAATTACCAACACAGGAACATGTATCCTACATCAAAATGAAGCTGATCCTTTGTGGATCACATGCCTACTTTTCTACATAGTCACCGTTTCTCTCAATAGCAATGTTCCACCTTCTAATGAGAACATGTATCCCTGCCCCATAAAATTCTATTGACTGTTCTTTGAACCACTTCTTTACTATAGATTTCACTTCCTCGTCACTGGAATAATGTTTGCCTCAGACTATCATTTCTTCGGCTCCACTGTCAGATTTATTCCATTTATTATATACTTATTTATTTGTTAACCTATCACTACTAATGTTTTCACTGTTACTTATATTTGTAAGAAGGGGAGTTGTTATCATGTTTAATGAACATGATACCATATTGTGGTCATATAAAATAAAAAATAGTTTGAAAGTAATTGTTGTAATAATTTGATAAATATCAGTTTTTCTTCTTTTTTTTTAATATACTAGAGTGAGTAAAAAGTTTTGCAATATTTTGGTATGTGCTAGTTTGTGGCGTGTATATCATGTGAATGAAGCAGTTCAGGCCATGGAAGTACTGTGATTTGTACTGTCATGGTAGTTAATGCATACTGATATGTTGTGCATTGTTTCACTTTGTGTGATTTTTCAGAAAATTTTGCTTTGGTTGCAAGAACCTTGACAATCAGGAAAGGTCAGGTAGACCTAAATCCATGAATTCTAAGGCTGTGCTCTCTAAGCCATAGAGGCAAATCTGGAGAGGGGCACTCTGTGAGAGTATCATACAAGCTCAGCATCTCACAGTCCAGTATGGTTACACAACCTCAACAAAAGTATCAGGTGCTGACAAATTGTGCTTCCCATAACAAAATATTGCAAAACTTGACTCACCCTAGTATTTTTTCTTGTTCCTTTTATTATTATAATTCAATTTGATCTTTTTTTTCCCCAAGAATTAGGAGGTGCAATGCAGTTGATGGCCATCATTCGCCTGCTGATTGATCCTGAAAATATGCTTACAGCTGCCAATGTAAGTACTTCTCTTTTCTCAACATCCTCCTCCTCCTCCTTTCTTTTGTTTTTGATTATCTATATAAATGTGAAAGGAAAAAATGTTGAATACTCTCTAACAGTTTATTTTATGACTTTGTATTTTAAAGATAAAATATTAATTTTCGTGATGACTGCACATCTGAAAAATAATTATAGAAAATAATTTATATTTATTAAACCTCCCATTTTGATTTATTATATTCTGTTTCTAAGTTCTATTGCAGTCCTCTTGGAAATTTAAATTATTTAGTGAAAGCAACATCAATTGTGGTCTTTAATTCTTATGGTACAGAGAGCAACTTCAATTACTCAAATATACTTAATATGTGAGGACAAGATGTCACTTAAGTCCACATTACTTAATTTTGGATCTTGTGTTATATATACCCCCCAGAAAGTGCTGCTTGTTTAACTCTTAACATCCTGTTGAGATTTTTCTAAGTCCAGAGCATTACTATAAGAATATACAAAAAAATGGCTAAAAATGACCTTTGCATCTAAAGTTACCTATTATTTCCCTTAAATCAAAGATTTTTACACATGTTTAATATTAAATTTAAACAAAGGCTATTGTTTGGGACTGATTAGTTAAAATGAATGTGACTGAGTGGAATGAGGTGGTATAGGATATTAAGAGTTAATATACTCCGGCCTTTAAAAAAAAGAAATACTTCTAAAAATTAGTAAAACAGCGATTTTTTTTTTTTTTTTTTTTTTTTTTTTTTTTTTTTAGAAATATCAGTATTTAAAAATTCTCTTATAAACACACTTGTCGCACAAGATCCATCTTTTCTTTTTCCTTTCAATGTTTTTAATTGCTTTTCAGAATGTATTGTAGTATTGTAATTGTGAAAGTTCAAAAAATCTTGTTAGTTTATGGTCAAAAGTGCATTCCAGCTATTTGATTAGTTACCAAATTTACTGCATCAAAAGGATTATTTTAAAAAAGAAAAGGTTTCATGATCTACAACAATTTTTGTTAGATTTAAATTTTTAAAAACATCCATTTAGCATTGTTATATGAAAATAACTTTCTCACCTTTATGGATTTATCTTGCTGGTAAGATTCTAGACAGTTCAATAATGACCAATGAGATCTTGTGTGGATTTCTTTTTCTTTTTTTTTTTTTTTTTTTTTTTTAAATAAATACACACCCACACAAAAAGTAAAAGTCTAAAATTGATTGCAACCTACTTGGCAGGGAATCCATAGATTGTCCTTCCATTTGACAGGCAGTATTACCACTGTACTGCTGAGAATTTGGTTATAAAATATCTATAATTCTAATACTTAAATTAGATTTGTTGTGTATGTTCTGTTCAGTGATGGTTAACAAATTTATATTTTACCTGTTAGCTCCAGAATTTTCATATGTGAAATTGCTAGAGAATTAAAAAAACACAGAATCCTGTGAATATATTTCTGGTTATTTTAATTAAAACATTTTTAAAATTTGAAGTACATTTTCACTGAACTGATATGATTATTTATACCAAGAGTTATTTAGGCAATTAGACTCATTATTTTGGTTGCCTTTTTGTTACTACTATATTTCAGCAGATCCATTCTACAACCTTCTTCAAATGTACAATCAATGAAGAAAGTGAGAAATCTCTTACCAGAAAATCTGTCACTGTTCTTTTTTCTTTTTTTTTTCTTCTTCTTCTTCACATTTTCCGGAAAAGGAAAACCCTTTTCCTTATGAATTTGTACATGTGAAGAAAGAAGCAGTAGAGATATGGTAACAACCAAAGCAACATAGAGAAGGAATTCAATATTTAAAAAAAAAAACAAATAAAACTCTTTGAATGATGATAATAATAACTTGCCTCAAAATAATAGAAAGTATAAACAGAATTAAATCTCAGACATAACACAAAAATACCTTTTAGTTGGATAAAAGTTTTTGATATAAAATTAATTGAATTTTTTTTTTTTATAATCTTATAATAAACTTTAAAATGTAAAGAGTTAAGTTTTTATCATAATCTACTGGATTCAGTTTTAGTAATTGAAAATGAAATATCCATTGTTTCTTCTTTGTGTTGTTAGAATTAGAATATTTTCTTAAAACTTTTGGTTTGGAACTTGTAAATATCTTTAAAGAGAAAAATATTTGTGATTAAATATTAATTTAAAGTTATGACATTAGCCATTTTGTATCAGATAATTATTTTATTTATTCATACAGATAATACTCAAATTGAAATTAAGAAAATATAAAAAGAATTTTACAAAAAAAAAATTCAATGAAATATTGCAATATTTTTTCATGTACAATGTGATTTTTCTATTTTACTATGGCTGGAAGGTACAAAGGGGTCAATTTTATTTATTTATTTCAGTTTTGTATGAATTTCTGGGATTAATTATTATTATTATTATTATTGGGATGTACTTGGTAATCAAATTAATAAAATGTTAAATACTTTTATTCCTAACTAAATTTATCCTGTTTTCTGTTTGCATTGTAAAAACAAATATAAAAATTTGATACTTCAAAATGTATATGTAGAATTGTTGTTTCTCTTTTTTTTTATAGAAAACAGAGAAGACTGAATTCCTCAGCTTTTTCTACAAACATAGTATGCATGTGTTAACAGCCCCATTATTTGCAAATACCACAGATAATAAACCTTGCAAAGGTATGTTTCTTTTTATTTGTTAACTTTTAATATAATCAAAGTGAATGAACTGGGAGTTGTGTATGAAAACTTCATATTTATAAAATCTGTATTTCTTATTGTTTCATTTTCTCCTTGATTTATGATAAATTATTATAAAGTCATTTTTTCTCATAGTTTGCATCTTGAATGTTTTATTAAATATTAAAAGTAATATGTTAAAATAAGTATTGATCTACCATTTTTAAATGCTTGTTTTGGTTGAAATTTGATTTTTAACAAGCTCTTTGTGATATCACTAGTAGCTTTTATTTAAAAAAAAAAAACTTTTAGTCACTAGAATGATTACAATTTCAGTGGCACGTTTATAGTGTCAGTGGGGATAGAGGAATAAAATGATTGTCATAGTTATACAGGGTTGTCTGAAAGTCTTATCAACCCTACTAAAATATAACTAATAATAATTCAACTATAATTACATGAAATTAAAATGAAATAGAAAATTATATAATTAATGATATTATATATATATATATTTTTTTTTAAATGATGAAAGTTAAAACAATATGTAGGGGGTAACATGACTTTCAGACCACCCTGTATGATTCAGTGCTGTCTACTTTTGAATCTGTTATATTTAATGTTTAGTTTAGATCTTTCTTCCCGCTGCCCACTGACTTTACCTCTACTCCTCCATTACATTATTTAGCTTTAGTCATTTTCTGCACTAATATATTTTTGGTAGTTGGGGTAAATTGATGATTAAGCACTGAAATTTGCAATTTTTGACCTAACACACTGGATTGTGGCATTGTAATAAGCGATTTCAGACCCCAGTCACTTTATTATGTTAACTTTTAGACTAAACACCCCCCCACCCAAGCTATGGATTAAATAGTACCACTATTCGTCTTCAAAGATAGCTTTGCCATCAAATAATCCCCCGAAGGTTGATATGCCATTAAACAAAGAAACCAAACCAATTTATTTGTTAAATCTTTTTTTTGTGTGTTGTGCTTTTAAAATAGGGAGGGAGGGGGGTATTGTCATTGGTTAGGAATTAATGTAAGTCTTACTTTCTAACTGATTAAGACTATTTAGAAAGCTGTAAATAAATTTATTTTATTTTCTCATATTTAAGCAGATGACTACCAAACAGCCCAACTTCTGAGTCTTATAATGGAGTTGCTGTCATTTTGTGTTGAACATCATACCTATCACATTAAAAATTACATCATTAGTAAGGATCTTTTACGAAGAGTCCTTGTTCTACTCAAGTCCCAGCATGCTTTTCTAGCCTTGTGTAAGTACCCTTTATTTTTATTTTATTTTTCTATTGTAACTTGGTTATTGATTCAAACATAGTTTTAGTTCTTTTAAAAGTTTATATCAAATTGGATCTTTTCTTTTCTTTTCTTTTTTAATTATATTATTAAGACTGAATCTCAATGCATTTATATTTGTTTCTTTATATTTAAAAATACAAGGATGAGCTGAAAAGTTCATAGGTTGACTTCATATCTGCTGTTGATGACTCTTTTGACCAGTTGGATCCGATCACTGCAACACCGATGGAAGAAGTATGTGGACCGCAAAGGGGACTGTTGAAAAATAAACCTCATTGGGTCGCATTCCATGAGAGTATCTTGTTAATTCTATGAACTTTTCAGCCAACCCTCATATATACAAAAATCAATTAATTTTTTTTATATCACCTGGAAGTGATGAACTTATTTTCAATTATTGCAATGAAAAAAATAATAAAAAATTTAAAAATAAAAAGAATTTAAAAAACTTGGAATAGAACTTGTAAAGGGCAATTGGAATTTTATTGCAAAAAAATAAAACCTCTTTCTTCAGCATTGTGGTCTAAAAATCTAGTAAATTTTACATGATTAATTTGTGATTAAGCAAAATAAAGTCTCAAAACTAATTTAAAACTTGTTTATTTTTTTAGTTATTTTGTTACCTGATTGTTAAAGAAGAAAATGTAAATGTTATGTTTTTTATTAATTACAAAGCAAAATGATTGTACAGATTGTCATCCATGGTTTTCTTTGCCCTGTCAGCTAGGGTTGTAGAATATGCTGACTGTACCTCTGCAGAGGAATAAGACCACCCCACCCCAAATGGGCCCACCTGTTGGTCGTAGGTGGCAATCCGTAATGCCTGAGGACAGGATTGTGGTGGCTGAGTGGTCCATAACCCAGGTATTAAATAGTCTTGTGATGTGCAACACTTCACTTCAGCCCTTATTTGAGCTAGATGGGTGGTTGGAGAGGCTGCATTTGATCAATCAGTTGGTTGTGTCAAGTCCTAGCAACTATATGATTGTCTTGGCTGTATTCTAATTGCTCTTCAAATACCCACTTCTTTTTATCATATAGATGCTAGAAGCTATGGCTGAGGGTCAACCACGAGTATTTATTAATAGACATGAAATTAATGAAAATTATTTCTTAAACAAATTACATATATAAAAAAAAACAAGATTTGGCATTGAATAACCCACAATGGTTGATATGCCATTAAACCAAACAACTAACCATTGTTTTCTTGATAGTAGATTGATTTAAAACATTTTTTTTTTTTTTTCAGGTGCCTTGCGATTTATGAGAAAGATTATTGGTTTGAAAGAGGAATTTTACAACAGATACATCACTAAGGGAAATCTATTTCAACCAGTTGTAGATGCCTTTAATGCAAATGGTGACCGATACAATCTGCTGAATTCTGCCATGATTGAAATGTTTGAGTATGTCAAAATGGTAAGCACAGATATTTTCTATTCTTCATTTACTAATGTTTGGAAGATTATTTTTTGTGTCTTCATAATTTGGGGCAGTAATTTTTATCTTTTAATTATAGCAACCTATTTTGCAAAGACTGTTTTGGTCTCACTAGATAAAGGATTGTTGTATTCAGTTCCTTTTTAAGGAAGTCTTTTCTATAAGACAATAAGACATCAGAATACAATACTGTTTGAAATATTAAAATAAATGTGGATGTTTATCAGTCTTAACAATTATTTTCTTTCATCCTTAATTTTTAGTTGCTTTATACACCCACACTTTGGAATTGTCAATCTACAACAGTGAGAATTGGAAATTAAAGATTCACAGCTTATTTTCTATTTTCTCATTGAAAAGTGTGCATAAATGCACTAGCTGATCTATCAATTGATTGGCACAAACTCAAACCAAACCTTTTAAATTCATTTCTTACTTCATTCTCTATCTCTCCCCTCTCCTCAACACCATACTTGTTTTTTGTTGTTTTTGTTTTTTATCCCTTTCATTACCATTTTTAAAAAAACAATTTTAATATTTTGGATATGCACAATTATGCTTTGAGTACATTTTTAACATCTTTGTGACTGAGGCAATTTTTACACCCTTTCCTTTGAGCCATATGGGTTCAGTTTTTGTTTTAATAATTTAAAATATTTTTAAAAAATGAAGTTATGATAAATGTACATTTCAATTTATGCTTTATGTATTTGTAACCACCAGTGGTAGACAACGGTCAATTTAGAATATGACAATCTGGGGCAAAGGAGAATTGAGCTTTTCTTTTATTTCTGATCTGTGCTGTATCCTACAAATCTAAGTGAGACACAATGATTAAAAAAATAAAGATTAACAAAAATAATTTAAAAGGAGTTTTTTTTTTGGGGGGGGTATTATTATTTTATGTTAATTAGGAAAGAATTTGCTAGAGAAAAATAAGATTTTTAGAAAATATATTTTAAGATATTTTAACTGATATCTTATTTTGCCAACCCTTCTGTGGAAAATATTTGTCCATTTAAAAATTTGCTATATATATATATATATATATATAAATAAATTATGTTTCAATGAAACACTGAATGTTAAAAAAACAGTATGTATAAAATAATGTTTGGTAAATTTTTAAAGATGTGCAATATCCGTTAAGTCCAGCATCATCACCGTTGCAATCATTTTTGAGGGCAGAAGAAGCTGAGGTCCTCTTCCATGCCAGTTATTTGTATCCTGCATCAAGAAGTTGCTTAGCCTCTTCTTCCTCGTCTTACAGTGGGTTTGTCACAGCTCGGCGGTGTTCATCTCTGCTCTTCTTTGCTCCTAACCAACAACCAAAATTTACGGATTACAGTGTAGATTGTTGAGTCCATGTGTTTTGATTACAACCATTTAAAACAGTTTTCTTTCAAATATGCAGTATTCATAGAATATATATATATATATATATATATATATACATACACACACACACACACACACACACACACACATACTTTTATTTCTTTTAAAGTTTAATATCTAATTCGATTTTAAATTTCTTAATATTATTAAGACTTGAATCTCAATACATTTTTATTTGTTTCCTTCAGTAAAAGAAACTACTCAGATAATCCTGCTTGACTTTTTCAGTTATTAACTTTAACTTAAGTTAAAATCTCATCCTCTTCTCAGTAAAAACAAACAAACTTTAAATTAAGATAATGATAATAATTGGCCAGATTTTCTAATATTCATTTTCAAAGAAAATTTTCTGTGATTATCACAATTTACAAGATACTGAAGAAAAGTATATTTTTAATGTTTTATGATTTGGTATATTATTTATTTTGAACAAGACTAGAATAAATAGGTTGGTGAAGTCAATGAAATTTTAAAAGCAATTTGTTAATAATTCTTTAAAATTTCTTTTTCAGGAGGATATCCGGTCTCTATGTACAAACATTGCTGAAAATCACATTAAAGATCTGGAAAATGTTAATTATGTTAACACATTCAAAACTCTGAAACATCGGTATGAACAGCAAGAAGACAGGATTCGGGAGAAAACTGCACCAGAAAGGTAGGTTTTAAAAAAAGAATTTAAATATTTTATGATATTTTCATGTGAAAGAATTTTTATTTCTCTCTGCTAACTGCTAAGTAAATTAATTTTAAAAAAAAATCCCTTGATTTATATATTTTGTGTGAAAGACAAATATTTAATGATAATATTTTTATAAACTTCATATAATTCAACTAAAATATTTTTTATAGTCTCATCTTTAAGATAAGCTTTCTAATTTGAAGATATGCATATATTTTCATTTTACTATTTAAACATTATTTTATAAAATGAAACAATATTCTTTTTTTATATTTAAAACTTAAGACATTTTATTAAAAAATGGAATCTTAGTGTTGCATTCGGTATACACAAAAAAATAAGTGTTGTTATGAATGAATGAGTGCAAATTTAAACTTTGTTCTTTCAGTATGCCCTCTATTCTTCGAAATAATCGTTTCCGTCGGGATGAGCGAACTCTTGATGAAGAGGAAGACATGTACTTCAATCAAGATGATGATCTTGATGATGGGGAAAGCATTGTACCAATGGGAGAAATTCTTAAAAACAAGCTGGATGCTGACTTTGACCAAATAAATAGATATATAGAGAGTAAAAGAGGTAATATATTATTTATTTGTGAAGAAGAAAATTGCCTGTTTGTATTTTTCTGTACATTTTAAACCTTACATTTTATCTGAACTTTTGAGATGAAGATTTATTATTATATATTGATTTACTTGGAGTAATTGAGAACAACAATGGAAACCTAACATGTGTACTAATTCTTTCAACTGTCTGTTGAAAGAATTAGTACACATGTTAGGTTCTTTTTCTCAGTAAACTTACCATTAATATAAACGCTTTATGGAAGCTTTTAATTAAGAAAAAAAAGTCGTTAGGTTTATCTTTTAAAAAAAAAAATATATATATATACATTGAAAAGAAAAAAAAATACACCACATAAATATTATGGGAGCATTTTTTTAAACTTCTTTGGGATTTCCATTTTAATTTGTAAAAGATTTTTGAAGTCAGCTTTGAAAATGGGTAAGATCAAGTAGCAATTGATTCTACTGTTCTGAGGTTGATAATTTAAAATGAAGAATATCTGAGTACAAAAAATCATACTTTAATTCCTTGAAGATTACCAATTGTGACTGAAACCTGAAGAAGTTTGGCTGAAATGAGACAAGATGAGGACCTATGTCCAAATAAATCCGTGTCTAATAATTTATTTTAATTACCTTGATTAAATCCTATTATGTTTATTATCTGAGCATGAATTGTTTTATTAATCACTTTTTGCTCTTTTCTTCTTGCAGCCAAGGAGCAAGAGTTGGGGAAAGATGGACCTATCAAATTGCATGGTAAAACCTCACCTATAAGCATCAATATCAAAAGTAATATTTCTGTAGGAGGTTCAGGAAGTCCCAAAAGCCCAGGAAGTCCAACAAGTCCAAAAAGTCCTGGGAGTCCTGGAAGAACTGGGTCTAGTATTACTTCCAATACTAGCAATACTCCCCCTCCAAGTGAGGAGAAATCTGTAGTCACAAGAAAGGTAGATTTATTTGTTTAATAATAGCATTTTTATTTCACCAATTTTGTGTATATATTAATGTGTAATATATAATATATATATATATATATATATATATATATATATATTACTCATTTCACTGAAAGGACCTTCACAATTGTCCTGAAGATCCTTTCGATGGAACGTGGGTAGTTAATTTCTGTCACTAATTCAGTTCCCTACAAGTATTTATTGAGCCCTTTCCAGTATTTAAAAAAAAAAAAAACAGAAAATAAATGAATTCATTTTTTAATTTTTTATTTTTATTTTTTTAAAGTTAAAATTGTGACTCATTAGGTTTTTCTTTTTGTTCTGTTGAGTTCCCCCTAAAACTATTTATATATATATATATAATGTGAGTGTATATGTATAAAAGTCTTCCACAGACACCGTGTTTCGATGTTTCATGTCTCTTCAGTGTGGCTAGACACAACAACTACCTCTGACCAGGAGCGAAATCAGACTGACTTTTCACCAACTTGAACCGTTAACCTCTTGGCCATTTGACAGCCAACATTTTAGGGAGTGGTGTTTAAACTATTTGAAACATATATTTTTTACAATCACCAGAGAGATCCATTCTATAAACAGACATTGCTTTATGCTGGTGGTGAAAGCTAATTTAAGTTGCCCATATATATATATATATATATATATATATATATATATATATATATATATATATATATAGTGGTTTCTCGTACGCTTCCCATATTTGATGACAAGGTTATAAAAAATAAATAATGGTTTTTGAAGCATGAAAGGATAGTGAAACTATTGAGTGCCCCAAATTAGAGGTTTTACAAACATGACTAGTATTAGATTGGAATACTTGAAACCATATAACTGTGCAAATTATTTGTATTAGATAGGAATACTTGGTATAATATAACCATTAATTAAAAAAATTCATAAACGCAACTATACATATTAATATAAATGTACAATGAATTTAATTCTCTAAGCATAAAAATGACCCTAGCCATACCATTAAGAATCAATCAATCTGCACTGAAGAAAACCGCCTCAATATTCTATCATGTAAATATTCATATTGATTTTTTATTATCATTATTATTACTATTCACAATTACTTTGAAGTTGAATGTACGTTTTTATTTCATGATCCTTATATATATACTAGCAGCGGCTACCCCGCAAAGCCCGGGTAGAGTAGATAAAAACATGGTTTAATAATCGTTTGCAGAACTATTACTACTGAATACCGATTCCGATCTTCAAAGGATGACCCATAAAAATCAACACGTAAAAACGATCTTAATTTAATCCTGCCTGGTGGGAGGTCAGGAAATTTTCTTTTCGTCAGATTTGAGGGGATGACATCATACGGCTAAACTTGCAAATCGATCGGAAAATGAAAACATTACAGGTGACCTAGAAAAAAAGAACCCAAATTATTTATTCATTTTCCCATTAAACTAACCCTAAACCCCAACCCTAACCCTAACCCCCCCTAGTTAAAATTAGCAGTTTTATTACAAAATGTGTGGGATCTGTTTTTTCTTCTTCTAGGTCACTCTGCATACAGAGTGACTGAGAAAAACAGAACACAAATTATTTATTTATTTTCTCATTAAACTAACCCTAAACCCCCAAGTTAAAATTAAGTTTTATTACATTTATGGGTTCTGTTTTTTCTGGGTCACCGTAATTTTCCGACCGATTTGCAAGTTTAGCCCATCACATAATGATATAGTAAGAAATTCTAATTCAATGATTAACTATATTTTTTGAATAAAATATAAATGACACGATTTGCTAAATTTCAAATTAATATTTGAAAAAGAAAAAAAAAGAATTAAATAAAGAAATCAAATTTATGTAAAACGATAAATAATCTTTTAAAAAATAACATTATTAATTCAAAACATAGCCGATCGAATAAATTTGATAACAATTTGAGTTTTCAGGTATTTCCGTGAAATGTATTAGGTAATCTAATCTCTTGCGTACTATTCTACATTAGTATCATGATTTTATTTGTATTTCTAATATTAAAATAAATAAATTGACGCGATTATGAAAAATAAAAAAGGTTTTGTTTACAATTGACGAACGACGGGAATTTATAAAACAAAGTTGATTTGTCGCTAAATGTTTTCATTTGATTTATTATTTAATTCGCTGTAAAAAAATTCAATGTATGAAAAGACATACTTATTACATATTTAGAAAGTTTTTTTTTTCTAACGAAATAAATATTTTTAAGATAGTAACAGAAATATGCGATAAATAAGATTTGATTTTATGTTAAAATTTTAGTATGAAAAAACTATACTACAAATTCTAGGCTGACTGAAGCAAAATATAAATTTTTTTAACTCGCTGTAAAAAATAATTCCATTGATGAAAATTCAATCAAATTAAATATTTAGAGAGATTATTTCATTCTCTTTCGAACAATATGAATATCTTGAAGATTGTACCATAAATAGACGAGAAAAAAGATGGACCATTATTCTTCTTTCAAAAACGTTTTGAGTTTCACTAGATATATTTAATCATATTATTCTAAGAATCCCCCCCTTTTTTTTTTTTTTTTAATCGCTTGAAGGATTTTTTTCGAAAACTTTTTCGTGTGTAAGACTATTTTACATTCAGTTTTTGTAATTGCTAATTCGCATATTAATTCAAATTTGATTCGCTGATATATTTTATTCTAAGAAATATGAAAGTATTCGTAAAAATATTGATAAACAGGCTTTCATTTTTCTTTTTTACAACACCGCAGTAGAAATAGAGCGGACATAGGCAAGGAGGCAGCAGTGTGGGGTTCGCCTGCTGATTATAGCTGGAATATCAGCAGTAGCAGCTATTTTGGTTTAATTAATTAATTATATCCCTTGATCAGTAAAAATCAATAACCAAATTTGGAGTGTTTCTTAGTTAGAACGATATCAATGTGTATGCAAGATTTTAAATCTGAGTGACCTCCCGTTTTGGAGTTATGCGTCGACATGTACATACCAAAATCTCTCCTTTATTTTTATATATATATATATATATATATATATATATATATATATAATGTGTGTGTGTTTTGTTTTTTGTTTTTTTTTATAATACTCATTATTTTATTTTAAAATTTTAGGTTGGTTTGGTGGATTATCCTGATGAAGATTCAGAAGAGGAGGAAGAAGATGAAGAAGATGCAGAAGTAAATGCACCTTCATCAAAACGGCCTCGATTGGCCACCTAGAGACTAATTAAAAAAGACTTTGCCGGTTTTGCTGTGTAGTTACTATTGGCAAAATAAAAAAAATAAAATACTGTGTTGAGGAATGAACTTGGATGGATGATGATGATGATTATGAAGATGATGGCAGATAGTAAAGCAGAGAGTCTTAAGAAGAAGAAGTTTCTATGCACCAGCAACAATTGGGCTGGCTCCATCTGTTAAACTCTGGCCTCCTCTTAATAATAAAATGGGGCTACCTCATTGCAGCAAATTAGCATTCCACATTTCTAAATCCACAATGTCAGCTCATCAGGATGACACATCTCTCCCACCCCCTTTTTAATCCCTCACCCCAACCCCAAGCCCCCCCTTTTTTTTCTTTCTTTCTTTTCTTTTAGTTCATCAACGACCAATTTAGCTGCTGTCAAATTGAACTGTGCTCTCTTATGAACTTTCTGCTCGGACAAAAGAAAAATAAAACAAAATGAATTTCTTCTAAGCTTCATTTTTATGTTAAAAGGTAAAGTGGGGTGTCGAGGGAGGGGGGTTGGACTAGAAAGTGCAACTTTACATACACATATATATATATATATATATATATATATATGAGAGTTGCCAAAGAAAGTATGGCAGATCACTGTTCAGTTGATGGCTTCAAAGTCAACAATTTAAGAGAGAGAGAGAGAGATTTAAAAAAAAAAAAAAATTCCTCTGGCAAAACATAGCCCACCATGATGTTGGTGGTATCCCTTCTTATTGGAAAAATAAAAACTGAATTCATTTCATCATGGAGGCTGAATATTATTGAATTGTTTTCACTTTTAAAAAAGGGGGGGGGACAAAAAGCATTCACCTTCATCAAGCAGGAATGCCTCCAAGAACAAGGGAAATAAACTTGTGTTCTACTATCTTGTAGCTATCCTTAATGTGGCTGTCCTTTTTTTTTTTTTTTTTTTTTTTTTTCTCTTTCTTTTTATAAATGGCCACTCTCTCTCTTTCTCTCAACAGCAGATAACTTTCCATTGTTTGTTTCTGAACTCCAAGGAACATCACGGTCATTATCATCTACGCATTGTGGCTCTTTAACACCTGCAACATTAGATGACTCATTGATTGACAGCAGCACCTATAAAGTTTTTCGCTGCAAAATGAAGATTAAAAACAGGCAGCAGCAGCAAGTGAAGGGGGACAACTGTTATAAAGTATTTTACAAGACAAAATACACACAAAGAAATTTGATTAGGGATGTCAAATAATGAACATTGTTGACAATTAAGAAAAAAAATAAAATATAAAATAAACCCCAGAGTCCATTGGTGGCCAGTTACTGTTTTTACATCAACTTCATTTCATCACAAACATAAAAGGGGAAAAAAATAAAGAAAGGGAAAGAAAGGAAAAAAGTGAAGGATTTTTTGTTGTATATGAAATTTCTGTATGATAAATTAAACAAAAAAAAAAAAGACCCTAAAAAATAAGGCCCAGACCCCCCTCATGTTTTATGTTGAGAAACACTGGTCCATAGTAGACTGTACTGTGTAAGTATTGTTAATAAAAATGTCTTAATTGTGTATTGAAAAACATTTCTGGCATTTTCTTGGCCCCAAACTTTTCATCCATTCTAACTTCACTACAGGTTTTCTTCACCGCCTTCGTTGCAGATGTACTTAAGAAGTGTGGTTTGTCTCTGCCGAGTTGTACGGAATTTTTTGGATGTAAAACGAGGCAGGGTTACTAGGTAGAGAGAAAGGGTGGAGAGAGGGGAAAAAAACAAAACAAAAAAAAAGAACAAACGCAAAATTAAAAACATAGTCAGCTTTATTAAGCTTTATTATGGACAAAAATCCCCAGACTGATTTCATGTAAAAGAATGTATATTTTTGATAAGAGTGACAAAAATAAAAAAAAATATCCTGGTTATTTCGTGCAGCCAAACCGTTTAGTTCTTGGTTTGCCAAGATGAGACAGATCTTTAATCCTGTAATCATACTCTTGTTAATAAATGCCATAAAAAAAAAAAAAAAAAAAAGAATTGATTGAACATATCTTTATTCTCTATATAGTTTGTACATTTAAATGGAAAAAAAAATAATAATAGGGAAAAGAAATACTTGTAAAAGAGAGAAATAGTGTTTGGAAGAGTCTTTTTCAATTTGACTTGTTTTTAAAAAATTTATAAAGATTTTTTTTTTCTCTTTCTTTTCCTCTATAAATGACCTAAGGAATTTTTATTTTTATTGGCATAATTTAGATTTTTTTTTTTTTTTTTTTTATACAAAGTATTTTTTCCAGATATGTACAGTTTGTTATTTAGTATTCACATATGCATGCACAGGTACCACACCCACATTTTTCTTTACTGGATCCAAATATCAGGAGAGGCCTTTATAAAAATGAAAATTTAAAAAAAAAACATTTTTATGCAATTGTCATGGACAAATTTATATACTTACCATCACAAAAGATTACATTCTATTCTTGAAAAAAAAAATCTTAAAATTCTGGTTTTGTCTACTGTATTTTCTCTAGAAGCCCTTCCCACTCCTCTAATTAATAAACTCTCTCTCTCCCTCTCTCTACTCTCTCTCTCTCTCTCTCTCTACGTCTCTCTCTCTCTCTCTACGTCTCTCTCTCTCTCTCTCTCTCTCTCTCTCTCTCTCTCTCTCTCTCTCTCTCTCTCTCTCTCTCTCTCTCTCTCTCTCTCTCTCTCTCTCTCTCTCTCTCGTGTATATGATCTCAACAGCATTCATCAGACTTTTTTTCTTTGAATTATATGAAAGTGTATGCATGCATGTTTTTTTTTTTTTTTTTTTTTTTTTCTTTGTTTTTTCTTTTCTTTTCTGAAAAGCTTTTTGTGTATAAAAGGAGCAGCATTTGGTGTTAACATAACACTTTAAATGACTTTTTACACGGAATTTATTATTCTAGATCATTGTGTGCCCTACTGTCACCCCCCAATCTCTCTGCCACAGTTTGTGTGTGTGTGTGTGTTTTATATAATGTGTGTGTGTTTGTTTGTGTGTGTGTGTATGTGCCGGGTTAGCTCAGTCGGTAGAGCATTCGGCTAGAAACCACAAGGTTCCTAGTTCGATATCGGCCCTCGCCAACTCAGCATATGAGTAGCACAGGGGTCTGTGCGGTAAAGTAAGGAGCTGATGGTAGGTGTGGTGCTCCACCTCAGACGCTAAAATAATCTCCTTAGTCTAGCGCAAGTGAAATGGGGATAGACTCCCTCGCTGATTGGCTGATACCGACTTTAGGCCGCCCCGACGACTTATATATATGTGTGTGTGTGTGCGTGCACACGCCTGCTTGGGGGCTTGGTTGTATGATCTGCCCTTTGATGCCAGTAGTCAATGTTTGAATCCAATTAAAAACCAAAGTTATCGAATATTGATTTTAAAAGCTGGCTGGTAGGCACTTCCTGTGAGAAAGATTGATTTGTCCAGTATTGGACCAAGTGAATAACTTTTTTTTTTTTTTTTTTTTTTCTAAGTTACCTTCCGATTCTTGCATGAACATTTTTTTTTTGTTGTTGTTTTTACCCTTATCATTTTTGTATTGAACTTTTTTTTTTTAATTTTTAATTTTTTTTTATTATGTTTCCTTCTTTCCTCTCACTCCCTGATACGGCCACATCCAATAACACGACTAGCCAGGATGTTTTCTAATACACAAATTTTTTAATTTTTTTTTCTTTATAAAGATGTCTTGACTAATTTCATGTTTTGTTTATTTTTTTTTTATTTCTTTCTTTTTGCTTGCTTTATATATACACACAAGTTAGGGTAGCATGGACATGGAGACAACGGCACTTGGTTTCTGATAGTTTCTTGCCTATGCGATTATTCAAACTATTATATATATATATATATATATATATATATATATATATATATATATATATATATATATATATATATATATATATATATAAATGAATGATTCAAATTAGACAGGTAAACTAGAAGAAAAAACTTGAAACGCTATAAAAAAAATCTTTTTACTTTTTTTGTATCTCATCTAAAAATTAATTTTGGATGCAGTTGATTGGGGTCTTGGGTCACCTATTTTCATTAATGAATGGTTGAAAACTTGATGAGAACTGTGGCTCATCTTGTAAATCTCTGTTCTTCTTAAGAGCCTCAATCCATTGGTTTTTTTAGTATCTAGTCTTTGGAGAAGTCTTTCACATCCTCTAACCTCCAGTGTCTGGATGGTGTTTATAAATTCAATGAAAAAAAAAAAAATCTTTGCTAGGGGTGGTGGTTGTGGCTATCTAGTGAATGTATTCTTTTTTACCAGCAGGCTTTTAGACTTGGAGAAGAAAAAATCTCTTGCTTTGGTCAGTCGTGTAATTGTGTCAAAAAAAAAAAAAAAAAAAAAAAAAAAATTGCGATGCCCAAGTGATAAATAAGTAATTTAAAATTTTTGATTCTTTTTTTTTTTTTTTTTCTTTGCTTTTTTTTTTTTTTAATTCTTTCTGCCGCCCAAACACAATTTTCACTCTTTCATCTGCTGTTAACTTCTTGATTATTTCCCTTAAACTCTGCCAGTCCTTGTGGTAGAATCAACCACAAATTTGAAATAACAAAGAAAAAGAAAAAAATTCCCCTCCAAAAAAAGAAGAAAAAAAAAAAAAACAGCATCATTGATGTATATCAACTCACATACCACACATGCCTGAATATGTTTTCAGGTGTTAAAGCCTGTCATTTAATAGCCAAATAATCAGGCCTTGTTGCACGCAATTGTTTTGAATGTAGTGTGCACCTACAAGAAAACTTTTTTTTTTAAATCCACCTGTGACCAAATTGACTGTGCTGCATCCACATGCAAAGTATAACAGCATTGTGACGTTCTTTGTGCTGACTTGTCTTACAAAACCAAAACAAAAAAAAAAATAACAAAACAAAAAAATGTTTTAAAAAAAACAAAAACAAAGGTCTCCAAATATTAAAAAATAAATCAAAGTTGTACAGTATGTGAGCATTTCAATAAAAAATTTTCTGTACAAAAACAACTTGCAGTGTACATTGTGTTGTTACCCATATTTTGTAGATTAGCTTTAAAAAAAAAAAAAAAAATACAGCAGAATTTACTCTTTTTTTTTTTTTTTTCTTTTTTTTTCTCTCTCCTCCCTCTTTGTTAAATTAAGAGAAATTAAAAAAAAACCCTCATTTCATTTTAACATTATATTTAATTTTTTAATTTTTTTTTTTTTTTTTTTTTTTTTTACTTCTCATTTTTGCTATGTGAGTGTATTTTGGCAAGCATTGGTCTAGGAGGCCTAATGCACTTTCTACTTCTGAAATTATTCATACTGTCTTTTCACTTCATTTCAGCCATTTTTAAAAAAAAGAAAAAAGATTGTCACACCAGACAAAATTAAAATTTATTGTCAATGAATCTGTTTTTGTGATCATATTTTTTTATTTATTTTTTTTTATTTTTTTACACCTGTTTATTTCTTTTATGGTGCAAAAATATTTTTGATTTACATGTGGGTCATGATATTAGAATACACGATGGTTCTTTTTAATTTTTTTTTTTTTTTTTTAAATAGAAATGTATTACTACCTGTATCCCATAATAGAAGTTACCATATATACTCATGTATCATGTATAACTTGGTCATATTTTTTTTCTTTGTGTTGAGAGCTAAAATTTGAGGTATTATCGAGCTTCAGATACATTTATCTTCATAAGTTCACTAAAAATATTTAAGTTTCTAAATTCATGATGAAAATAGACTTGATGAGATAGAAATGTATTACTACCTCTATCCCATAACTATAGTAGTTACCATATATACTCATGTATCATGCAGCTTTCTAAGATCTAAATTTTAGCCTTATTTACAAGTTACAAACTTTGTGTAAATAGTTGGCCAGGGCTAGGCTTAGGCCAACTGGTACACCTATAATTTCCAGTTGCAAACAAATAGTATCGGATGATACTTGAGTATATACGGTATATTTTGTTGCTTTATATAGCAATACTTGGATCATTTTATATTCTGTGATTATTCATTACTTTCAATCGATACTTAATAATCTTCCAACTAGATTTGATTTCACATCTCTTCTATTTGGGATCCTGTCTTACTAATTAGGCTACAGAAGCTAATAAGCAAGCCTAATTCAAATTCAAATATTGCTACATTCTTCATTATTCAATTTTTACTACACATCTTAGTTGTTCCGACCATGTTGTAGTAAAAGATCTAATAATCATAACTTGTCAAAATTTTAATAATTGGGGAATAGTTTGTCTATACCGAACGGGTGAGGAACTTTTTCCATTTTTGAAGACCATATTCACATTTATTGTCTACTACTAAGACCTTACTCAATAAATTTTTAATGTTTGCAACAAAATCTAAACTTTTTAGTTAATTTAATATATATATATATATATATATATATATATATATATATATATATAATTTGGACTATTTAACTGGGGGGAGGGGGAACTTTAATAAACATTTAACTTTTTCAGATTTTTTATTTATTGAGAAAGCATTGGGATATTTGGTTCTGTAATTAAGGCGTGCTATTTTTACCTTTTTACAAGGCTATGGACCACTTCTATACTTGAGAGAGGGTCATATGATTTAATGTAGAAATACCAAATTTGGAACAAAGGAGACGGTTTTAATTTGGAAAGAAATTACTCCCTTATCAAAGAAAATGGCTGCCTCTAAAAATAATCGGCAAGAAGCTGCAAAACATAACCAGTTATATATAATTTGAATTTTTAAACTTCTAAAAAAAATTTTGCTAAAAAAGATAATTTACATTATAATCGAGCAGAAGGATTCAGATAATAATAATAATAGGACTTCATTTGAATAGAATGAGTTCTGAGGTGAATAGATAATGAACTTTAAAATATCCCATTGTACAGGAAAAAAAATTGCCAGGGAAATTTGGTAGGCAAAAAATTGAGACAAAAAAAAAATCAATAAATGTCTAATAATAAATAAGGTGAAAGGAAGCACTTTACAGTTGCAGCTTTTTCAAGGAAATTCATGCCAGCATCACCTTCTTTACTGACCGCTATGCCTGGAAGTTTTCCACATCATGGACTGTCTTTTTGATTCAGCTCATAGGGGCAGAACCATGTTTAGCCTACTTGTGAAAAAAAATTTTTTATTTTATAAAAACATGCTTCTGTAAATTTCACATGGTTTGCACTTCTCAGGCAGCAACAATTTAATGGCAGACCTCTGTTCAAGCCTGGAGCACTCTTATATTAAAACAATCTTTGCTGTAAACCAAGTCCTAACAATGCAGAGTTTATATTTATGAAAAAAAAAATGTGATTTGCTTCTTTTTTTTTTTTCCCCCCAATTTATTGAATGACCCTCTACAGAGCTCTAGGAAATCTTTCAGACAAATTGATAAGATAATACAAAACTATTGGTAAAATTCTATATGTATTAATCTTGTATTAGTAGGTATGGCCAAAATTTCATTTTTTTAAAATATATAGTGTATCTGTCAAAATGACACATTTTTACCTTTTTATAAATTTAAGATATGCTAATTTTAATAGGATTTATTTCATTGTTATAATTAAGAAATTTGTGGATAAAAAATTAAAATAAGTGACAATTCTTAGAATTTTTCTTTTTATAACAGATTAAAGAAAGCGTGAGGGACTGTTGTACTGAAATTTTGGCCATGCCTATTATATAAGTAACAGTTACTGTTTTAAACGATTTTATGTAAATTCTTAATCAACAACAAATATTGTCAAATACTTAACTGTTTAGAAAAGCAAAATAGGTAGAGAGGATTTTTGATATTTGTGTTACATTGTCATTTTGTTTTCTTTAGCCATTGGTCATCTTGTTTTGCCTTCATCTTTAATTACTCCATGCTGTCCACGTCAAGCCCTAGCACCTATATGATTTTCCCAACCCTATTGCCCTTATGGCAAGCCCCAACCCCTTTTTATCATATGGGTGCTAGAAGGCGGTGGCTGCGGGTCTACATGTCCTGGGAATGACGTTAAACTCTATCTGATGGTGAGGTTCCAGTTCTGGAGGTTTGGGGAATGTGGAGCACCCCTTCATCACCATTGCTCCCTGGTCCACTCTGACCCGGAGTTCTAGTACCTGTTAGGGTTCCATCTATGGGTTAAATAGAAAAATGTATTTATAAAAAAATTGTATTATCCATTAAGAATTGATTTATTTCAAAACCTTATCGGCATTAAATGACCCACTGAGGTTGATATGCCGTAAAACAAAACAAACCAAACCAAACCAAACCAAACCAATCCATGCTGTCCAATGTTCTTTGCTGGGATGAATTGATAAGATAACTTCTTTTCTTGTGCACATTCTTTCTCTTAATGAAGTCTCTTTTTAACTCATTACATATCATTGACTGGAATTAGCCAGACCAGAGAAGGAAATTATCAACTGCTAACTTTAGGGATTCTGGACAAACTAATTTGAAGTTGCAGTCTAACTTCTAAACTAGAAGCGGCTACCAAGCCTCACCTGGGTAGAAGCGGGGAAACCTGGTGTATTGATTTGTTTGCTTTTGAGATTTACAAATGCTGGACATTTTTAAATAGAATTTCAGTGCCATTTCTATGCATATTTTAATTTTTAAATATCTTCGAATATAAATCAAATCTTAATCTTCATCATTTTTGCACAAAAATGTATAGATAACTCCTTGGTCACAGGTCAATCTTGTGGTCATCTGTCAAACTGTTTGACATTAATGCTTTCTGCTTTCTTAGAATTATCTATGCTACATTTCAAATAGTAGGGCATCACATCTTGGTGTAATGATTAACAAGCTTGATCCTTGCAAAATGACCCATACTTGTGGCCTTGTGTCAATATCCTACCCATAGCAAGCCTACTTCTCAAATAAGAGATACAGCTAATGTATTGTGCCTTGTGTGTATGTATGTATGTATGTATGTATGTATGAGGCTGGCTATGTCAATCATAGGAAGTCTCACCTGGGTCAATCCATGCAGATTCCAGGAGCAAATAATGTATCTTGTGCTATCTGTGGCAAGGTCTGTAAGTCGGCTTCTGGTCTTAAGAGACATATGGTGGTGCATAAGCATCAAATTTTATCATCTGAATGGTCTCATTCAACGGGAAGGAAATCTTTTCAATGTCATATTTGCATCAAACTTTGTGGATCTGCAGCAGGTTTGATGAGTCATTTGAGGGCTCATGTAAGGAAGGGTTCTGGTGGTGGATTGTGAGGGACGGCAATGATCTGTAAAGATTATGCTATTGCCATATATATATGTGTATATATATATATATATATATATATATATATGAAAGATTCATCATGTTTGTTTTGTACAACAACCAAGCACATGTCCTTTTTATAAAGGAAAATTGGTAGAGACCAGCAAAGACCAAAATTCAATAAAATCCACACCTTATTTTTATTTTATCTTTTTTGCCCCTCATTTTCCATAAGAAAGACTAAATAAAAAATATAACTGTATGAATCAATATGTTAAAAAAACAAACAAAACAAAAAAAAAAAAAAAAAAAATAGACAAATGAATAATAAAAATAACTTAAAAATAAGAATATATAAAGAATAAAAGATAAAACAAATATATGGGAAAATAATTTTTAATCTATATAAATGTAAATAAGATATTTATTTTTAAATCCCAGGCAATGCCAGGTAGCTCTGTTAGTATTATAACCTGTTTCACTCCAAGTCTCTGCCTCTTCATTTGGTGTAGACAAAAATTTAGGCTGGTTATTCGTTTTTTTTGTATGTGGAGTGACCTATTGTCGGTAACAGCCAAACGGTGAGGAAGTCTACCCCTTTTTCACTAGTGCTAGTCCAGAGAGATTGTTTTGCTCAGGTGGAATGCAACACCTAATGTTAGTTCCTAGATGCTTTACTACACAGCCGGAATGTTGTGATTTCTTGAGGATGCTCTACCTGTTGATGATAACCATTATCCAACAAGCTCCCCTTGTAACGAATATGTAAGAATACCTGGTCTGCCTCATGCACCCTCGTTGCACAGTGTCAATGACCCCATGTTGTAATGTTCTGTGCTGGCTGATTCGAAGTGTATGAGTTAGAGACAGGTTCACAAGGATAAAAAAACACAACACAAGGTTTGATAACAGGATGCTAATGGAAGAGGAAGATGTGACAGTTTGTGGTGGAGCAGAGGACACTTAAGTCTATGTTGTCACCTGGCAAGAAAGTTGTCTTAAGTATAAGTTGATTGCTGGCTTCACTGATGTGGGTCGCTGGCTATTTTCTATCTACTGCTACTGGGACGACACTCTTACTCCAACAGCCGGTCTGAAACTGCCTAAGTGGCTTGAACTGGCTGAATATATGCAGATTCCACCCCTACACACACCCATGGATTCGACCACCCATAAACGGTATTAACTTTCCTTCTCAGACATCGTGACTGCAACTTCTCCTAAAATTATAGCCATTACTTTTTTTTATCAGTCTCAGTGTCCCAAATTTTCAGACCATTAACTTTTTCATAGATCCATTTTCTCTTAAAACTTGTCAACTAAAGATATTATTTCTAACTGGTTTAACATCATGGTGGTTGTACATCTTTTAATGAAATGGATGAGATTAGCTCTTTCCAATAAATAACTCAACTCTTGGCACAGGGCATCTTGCTTGGTATAAGGGTTAGCATGTTTGATTTTCACAGGATGCCCCCATACTTCTGGCCTTGTGCCAAGCTAAGCTTTGTAAATGACAATTCAGTTCTAGGTACAGTTTCACTGTCTGATTACACTGGCCTGCTTAAAAAATATTTTTTTAAAGGTCAAAGGTTTACCAAGTAATATATGATTGCCATTTTATGTTGAATTCAAAAATACCATTCATTGTGTCTGGTCAGGTCTGGTTTTTATGATGTGCTTGAATACTTCACAAGATGTTATACATAATAATAACACATTCAAAAGTCTGTGGATTATACTTGTCACAAATAGAGTTATAATACTGTTCTATACATTTCAAGTAAGAGCTTGTATCTTACAAATTTGATCTGATTAGAAAAAATGAGTATGATTTTTGGATTCATCCAAAAATCATACTCATTTTTTCTAATCAGATCAAATTTTTAAAAAAATAAAAAAAAGGCATAAAAACCTGCCTTAAAATCAGCTATTATATATTCAACCTTGAAAACATTGCAGATTAGTATTATCTTTCTTTCAACCTTTTTTTTTCCTTATCTATTCCTTCCTCTTCTATTTCTTTTTCATTTACCTTTCTTTTGTCTTCACTTTTTCTTTTTTATTTTTCTATACTCCCACTTCTGGTGGATTTACGATAAAGTCACGTTGAAAGTACCGGTTCCTGCTAGATCACCAAAGTTTATCAACGAAGGGCCTCTTAGATGGGTGACTATTTAAGCAAAAGCAGGTACTGTAAGAAGCCGAATGTCAAAATGACTTGATTCGGCATTAAATGACCCGAAAAGGGTTGGTATGTCGTAAAACTAAAACAAAATCCACAACTGTTCACCTTGTATATTTACTTTGTAAACCTTTTTCTCTATCCTTAATACTCGTTATATTTCTTCCTATTATTTCTCTGTTAACTCTGATATTCGAGTTACAACAGATTATATGTAAACTGTGCCAAGACCCTCTTGATGCAAACGTTGGATAAGCAACTCAGTTCGATTTAGTTGTTTTGTTTTTACGGCATATCAACCCTTTTCGGGTCATTTAATGCCTAATCAAATAATTTTAATAGTTTCTTACAGTATCTGCTATTGTGGAAATAAGGGACCATATGACCTTTAGGCCCCCCTTTTGCAATCTCGAATCATGGGGACATTTTTTCCATTTACACCGTCGAAATCTGGTTGTTTGGGTTAGGGGTTAGTTTTATAATTAAAAACAAAACTCTAACAATTGTCTGTTAACAATTAACCGGGTTTTTACGGTGTAAATGGAAAAAATGTCCCCATTAATCGAGATCGCAAAAGGGGTGCCTAAAAGTCATATGTTCCGAAATAAGTATAAAGGATAAGTTATCATTTGTCATGACATCCATTTTGACTGTTTAGGTGTTTCTGTAGCTTTTATATTTTTGGTCATGTTACCCCTAGCTATTGGCAAAAGAGAACTCAATATGGCCCAGCAGAAGTTAGGAAGAATTTAAGAAAAGAACATAGAAGACACTAGAAGTAATAAGAGAACTATCAGTCGGTAGAGCGTTCGGCCAGGAATCACGGGGTTCCTCGTTTGATGCAGGCCCTCGCCAACTCAACATATGAGTAGCACAGGGATATAACAACTCTTACAGAACAGAGAGATAATAATTCTTGATAGTGCTTTTCTTTTTCAACAAACAGCACAGAGGACAGGAATTTTTTCTCAAAGTCCAGTTTAGCTCAGTTGGAGGAACCGGAGGAGCCTATGAACCACGAGGTTACAGGTTCGATACCAGCCCTCGCCAACTCAGCACATGAGTAGCACAATAATCTGTGCAGTAAAGTGAGGAGCTGATGGTAGGTGTGGCGCTCCACCTCAGATGCTAAAATAATCTCCTAGTGAAAAGGGGATAGACTCCCTCGCTATCTGACTGATACTGACTTTAGGCCACCCCGATGACTTTACTTATTTACTTACTTACTTTACAATGGGGGGGGGGGGCTTACGATCAAGTCACATTGAAAGTACCAGTTCCTGCTAGATCATCAAAGTTAAGCAATGATGAGCCTGATCAATACTTGCATGGGTGACCATTTTTAAGCAACAGCAGGTACTGTAAGTAACGACATATCAAAATGACTTGATTCGGCATTAAATGACCCTAAAAAAGGGTTGATATGCTGTAAAACGAAAAACAACAAAGCCAACCAACTTTCTTTCATTTTTTTCTTACTTTCTTCCTTTATTTTCTGTTATTACTTTAGGTCTCTTTTTTTCTTTCTTTTATTCTCTTACTTCTTGGCTCTTCTTCCTCCCCACTCTCTCTCTCTTTCTTTTATTCTCTTACTCCTTGGCTCTTCTTCCTCCCCACTCTCTCTCTCTCTTTCTTTTATTCTCTTACTTCTTCCTCTCTCTCTCTTTTATTCTCTTACTCTCTCTCTCTCTTATTCTCTTACTTCTCCTCCCCCTCTCTCTCTTCTTTATTCTCTTACTCTTGGCTCTCTTCCTCCCACTCTCTCTCTCTCTTTCTTTAATTCTCTTACATTTAGTTTTCCCTTTTCTTTTGGTTCCCTTAGTTCTAATCTCTTCTGTCTTTCCTCTCTTTTTTTCTTCCTTTTTTTTTTTTATTCTTTATACTATTACTTTTGATTTCTTTCTTTCTTTCTTGTCTTTAACTTCGAGTCTCTTCATTCCTCCCTTCTTTCTTTTCTTCCACCTCTTTTCTTTCCCTTTCTTAATTTAAGACAATTCTTTTTTTCTTTTTTAAAAAATTTTTTTTTTACTTCTATGTTCTCTTTCTTTTCTTCTCTTACTTCTCATTTCTTTTTGGTTTGGTTTGGTTTCTTTGTTTAATGGCATATCAACCTTTGTGGGTTATTTAACACCAAAGCCATCCTTGTAGAATAACAGTAGTGGTATTATTTAACCCATAGCTGGAGGGAATGAGAGGGTTCATACCTTTCCCAATGGTAATAGCCTGACTGGAATTTGAACTTGCTTACTATGATAATGTAGTCCAGTACGTTAGCAACCCAAGTTCAAATCCTGGATGAAGCTGATGTATTTCACTATGTGCTAATGCCCTTGGTAAAAACATGAATCCATTTGTTCTTCCACCACCACTAGCTATATGTAAATGGTAAGACTCTGACTCTGCCTGCTGGACTCCTGGTTTCGATTTCTGTTGAAGAGAAATCGTTAGTATACATCGCTGATGAGACTTAATAAAGTCAAAACAGACTATACGATGTTCTATGCATCATACATTTTGTTTGCCAAGTTCGCTTGTCATGATTATTTTCTATAATTATCAAATTTTATACAATATACGCATTGTAATTGCCTTCTAGCAAAATCTTATTATAATGAAGATTGTGTGTTTTTCTGTCTGTAACTGAAACTAAATCACTACTCAAGTCACAATTCCTTTAGTAATTGACGCCACATTCACCATGAATTTATCCTTATTTTAACCTCAATTATTAAAAAATGTTTTACATTATTTATACTGTTAACCATCTACATACTAATAACATGCAATTGTATTTATATATACAACAAAATAGCGGTTTACAGTGTGAATGGGAAGGCTAATTTGCATATTGATATTAAAAATGTAATTTTTAATAAATGTGTTTAGTATTATTGATTTCTAACTGTTTGGCTTTATTTTAATGAATATAAGCAAAAATCTCTTCAACGAATCTCAAAAGAAATCCATTAACAAGAAAAGATAACTGTCATTTTATTACTTTCTCTTTTAACTAAATACTTAAATTAGAAAAAATAACAATAAAAGACGAGAGTGACGGAAGAGTAAATTTCAGTTGTTCTATTTTTCGATTATATCCCCCTGTGTTTCAAATCTTTTTATCTGCATTCTTATTTAGTTTCATTAGCGTTTCTAATTTAATACGATATTTCATTACATTAAAACTTAAAAACTTGCACCCGGAGGGTGAATATATTTGCTAGTATAAATAATAATATATACTGTATTCAACAATGCTTCTAAAAACAAACATCCAAAATCTTATTTCCTTCGCCGAGGCATAGGCCTGGTTTGTTGTTGTTATCCACTCAACGTCCACGTACCTCATATGGTAGAGACGTATCATTATCATTGACAGGTTAATTTCGCATGGATTGTGCGGTGCGTATCGGTAGCCGAGCAGTAAAGTCTCTGACTCTGCCTGCTGGACTCCCGGTTTCGATTTCTGTTGGAGGGAAATCGTTAGTATACATCGCTGATGAGACTTAATAAAGTTGAAACAAGCTGTACGATGTTCTACACATCGCACAATTGTTTGCCGAGTTTGCTTGTCATGATTATTTTCTATAATTATCAAATTCTATACGATATAAGCATTGTAATTGCCTTCAAGCAAAATATAGATAATAATATATAATATATATATATGAGACTTAATAAAGTTGAAACAGGCTGTACGATGTTCTACGCATCGCACAATTGTTTGCTGAGTTCGCTTGTCATGATTATTTTCTATAATTATCGAATTTTATACAATATACGCATTGTAATTGCCTTCAAGCAAATTATAAATAATAATATATAATATATATATATTTTTCAACTGTTATTCCCACATTTTCATTGCAGTAGCATTAGTAGTTAATCAAAAAAGTGCTCAATGCATTTCGTAAAATAGTATTAATAGTTGTAGAAAAAGAATGACAGCTATTGGGTGAGATTGCAAGATAACCCTTTCACTTTAGAGAGAGGGGGAGGGGGGGGGAATAGACTTATTTTACGCAGCTTTCCCGTTCGGATCAGAGTGTAGTATGTGTTCTTGTTTTCGAAAAGGTCACGGCAAAAAATCTCAGTGAGATTGTTCCAAGGAATTTCAATTCTGCGTTCAGCATCTTCCGTTTTGTAAGGAGGGGTGTGATGACATCTTGACAAGGGTCACGGGGACTGAGCGTATTTTTCGCCTTGGTCTTGACTATACTAATAGCACCATGAATTACGCTGACCCAGTGTCATATGACAACCAATCTATGAGAAGGAAAACTTGAATTCAAACCAGCTTTACTCTGCTTGCAAATTAACCTTATTTCTTGTCATAAAGAAATTGTTTCTTTCTAAAAATATCCATTTGTTGTCTTCCCTCCCAGCTATGAGTAAATAGTAGGGTAGACTGGTTTCTTTAACCGTGGTTAGGCAACCAGTCTAGGAGAAGGAAAACTTTGAATTCAAATTAGCTGTACTCCACTTAAAGGTTGGCCTTGTGTCACATCCTATCCATGGCGCGGTTTGGGGGGTAAATACATATACAATTCTTCAGCATTGTCTTAACCTTCAAGCGTGGAAGATGTGGCTTCCAACAGACAGGAGCTAAGCAGCTCAATAATGAGATAAACAGGACTGCAGAGTGGCGATGTCTTCGTCATCATGAACAACCAAATGTAGATGGGAATTTCCCCTGCAATGTGTGTGTCTGCATCTGCAAGTCCAGAATTGGACTAATGAGCCACCATAGGATCCACAACTGAAGATATGGAGTGACGTCATCGTCCTCTGTGACGGACTTCAAAAAGAAAAAGAAAGAATGACATGTACACTACATTTATGTGCAACATGCTCATGCAGATACACTTGTGTTGTATACCCTTGCTTTACTTACTTCTATTCTTCTTCTGGCGTCTTTGATATCTTAAGTTCTTCTAGCGTCTCCTCTAACATCTCTTCTAGCATCTGGACTTCGTCTTGGTGGTCGCACTTAACTCATTTCTTCTTCTAGATCAGTCTTGTTACCAAGACATTCACCAACCACAAAACCGTGTTATTTTTATAAACTTTTATTTACTTGACTAAACATTTCATGTTTGCGCGCGTATGCAGGTGAGTTCCAGTTAAGGCAGGACATCTTCTCTGCCTGACGTCTAAACTGAAACTGAGGACCCAACCAGGTCCCATGTGACTTCACGTATTTTGCGGGCTTTCTGTAATATTCCATGGAAAGGGCTATCCCTTTAGAAATACAGGGGATTGACAATAATCTTATGCAACCACATAGATTATGTAACACTTGCACCTACACACATCTATATATTAATAATCTTGTACCTCTGTGTGTCATGCCCTGTCATCACCTCAGATAAATAATGGGTCATTCCATTTTTAATTGTGATGAAAGAAAGGAATGAAGAGCGAGAGAGGGGGGGCGAGCATAATCCTAATCCATTGTATTGTATTGTTGTTTCAATGGAAAGAAGGAAGGAAAGAAAAACAATGTAAGACATGAATACATGTGATTGAACATTATGTCCTGTTGTCACCCCAGATAAATAATGGACTATTCTGTTTTGTTGTGTTGGCATCTTTCTGTCTATTAAAAACAATGGCGTAGTGTCCACTTTTTTTTTTTTTCTTTTCAACTGTGTGAGTGGATGAACAGACCAATCTTTGAGTGGTAATCTCTGGTGCAGTGATTGCAAACAAACAGTGATGCTTGCTGGAGATGTTGTTGTCTCCCTTTCCTTATGACTCTCTTTTCTGCAGCAGCTTCTTTCCTCTCTTTTGCATTCCTTTTTGTTCCTGGTTTGACGAGGAGGTCATACGGTCTTCTGCATAAGCCTCCCATGTGTTGATGTCAATGTAGCATGTCTTCATGTCTCTCTTGCAGACATCTTTAAAGTGCAGGCGTGGTCTCCCTACCGGTCGGGGGCCCTCTACTAACTCACCATACAGTAGGTCTTTGGGGATGCGGCTTTTGTCCATCCTCCTGACGTGGCGAAGCCAAAGCAGGCATCTCTCACAGATGATGGCGGGCATGCTGTTTATGTTTGCTCGTTCCAGCACGTCTGTGTTAGGCACTTTGTCCTGCCAGCGATTGTCTGTATTTATGACATGAGGCTTGATATGAATAATTTTGATATTTCAGACTGTTGTCCTCATCTTTATTGTGTATAAACACAATGCTCAGGACACTGTAACCTCAAGCTCTGTTTAGGTGGATTTTTTTTCAAGATATTTTTTTAAAGGTAATTAAAAAAAAACCCATCTAAACAGCGCCATTGGTTACAGAGACCTGAGCATTGTGTTTATACACAATAAAGATGAGGACAACAGTCTGAAATATCAAAATTATTAATTGCTTTGATTGTGAGGAAAGAAAGGGTAGAAAAAGAACATGCTACTCATTAGAAAGAAAAAGAATGTGAGACATGAATGTATGTTTGTCTGAATTTTTGAGATAAGGCTTGATGAGTATTATTTTGGTTTTTCAAACTTACCCTCATCTTTATCGGGATATATAAAAACATGGGTTATTTCCTATAAATCTAACATAAACAAAATGAGAACCACTCTTAACTGATAAATTATTTATTTATTTATTGATCTACTAGGAAAAAAGAAGACAGGCTTAGGGTTAGGGTTTAGGGTTAGTTTAATGGGGAAATAAATAAATAATTTATCAGTCAAGAGTGGTTCCCATTTGTTTATGTTGGACTTATAGGAAATAACCAAAACATGTTTTGGCTGCTGTACCCTCTGGCCTCTCTGAAGAGTTCTAAGGATTTTTAATGATCATGATGCTTCTCATGACACTTCTCGGATTGATTGGTTGGATTTTATGGCATGTCAACCCTTGTTGGATTATTTTATGCCGAAGACTGTTTTATTCATTCTTGATGGCTACTGAACTGGAGTGGTAGGGACCTATCTATGGGTTAAATAGAAAAAATATGAGTTTAAAAAAAAATGGATACAGATGAATAAAACGTCTTCGACATAAAATAACCCAACAAGTGTTGACATGCCATAAAATCCAACCGACAAAAAAACATGGGGACCCACAGTTAAATTTAGTGTCTGTTCTTTTCTGATTCTTGATATTTAGATGGCAGATTCAATGGTTTGAATATAGTGACGTTGCTAATTGTTCCTATTTCATTTGAGATGTATAGGGTGTTTCAGAAAAGTTGATACCATTTTGCAATTTAATAACTTCATTGATTCTTGTTCAAATAATCTCAATTTCTAACATGTTTACCAACCTCTCCGCACAAGTCGGATGAGACATATAGTCAATTTGGTTATTTCCTATAAATCTAACATAAACAAAGGGGAACCACTCTTGACTGATAAATTATTTATTTATTTTCCCATTAAACTAACCCTAACCCTGTCTTCTTTTTTCCTAGTAGATCAATAAATAAATAATTTTTAACTTATAATTTGATGTTTAATGTTTTTGTTTTTTTCTTTTTTAAATTTTCAGGTTTAGAAATGCCATTCACTGGAAAAGAGAGATTTCAACATTAAACATACTTTTGATTTGTTGCTACTCACGCTGTTAAAATTCGAGATCAATTGAAATGTACAGAATATCTAAGAAAAATTGGTTATTTCCTATAAGTCTAACATGATCAAAGGGGAACCACTCTTGACTGATAAATTATTTATTTATTTATTGATCTACTAGGAAAAAAAGAAGATGGGGTTAGGGTTTAGGGTTAGTTTAATGGGAAAATAAATAAATAATTTATCAGTCAAGAGTGGTTCCCCTTTGATCATGTTAGACTTATAGGAAGTAACTGTCAATTTCTTAAGCAGATTTAAATTCAGAGTTTTACTTTTCCTAGACTGGTTGCCTAAACAAGGTTAAAGAACCCAGTCTGCCCTACTATTTACCCATAGTTGGAGTGAGAATACTTGGATACATACCTTTCTCAAGGGTATTAGCACTATATGAAATGCAAATAGTCTTGTCCAGGATTTGAACTTGTGTCGCCAAGTTCATTTCCTTGACAATAACCATTACACCATATGCCTTCACTTTAACAGCATTTGTAAAAACAACTCAAAATCCTATGCTTAATGTTTAATGTTTAATGTTATTTCCTTCTTTACAAAAATTGAAATGCTATTCACTGAAAAAGAAAAAAACCTTAAACATAGAATTTTGAGTTGTTTCTAAACAATACTGAGAAAATTTGAGATCATTTGAATGAGAATTTGTCAAGTTATTAAATTATGAAATGATATTAATTTTTCGGTTATTTCCTATAAGTCTAACATTATCAAAGGGGAACCACTCTTGACTGATAAATTATTTATTTATTTTCCCATTAAACTAACCCTAAACCCTAACCCCATCTTCTTTTTTTCCTAGTAGATCAATAAATAAATAAATAAATTTATCAGTCAAGAGTGGTTCCCCTTTGATCATGTTAGACTTATAGGAAATAACCAATTTTTCTTAGATATTCTGTACATTTCAATTGATCTCGAATTTTAACAGCGTGAGTAGCAACAAATCAAAAGTATGTTTAATGTTGAAATCTCTCTTTTCCAATGAATGGCATTTCTAAACCTGAAAATTTAAAAAAGAAAAAAACAAAAACATTAAACATCAAATTATAAGTTAAAAGAAAGGAAATGAATCCGACAATATGAGTATGAAAAGGTGGAATGAAAACATCACACAATGCTGTTAAAGAACTATTTTGCAGTATTAAGGTTTTTTTGTTTTGTAAACTGATTTGACATTCTTCTCCGACCCAAACAACTACAGAGTGAATGAGCTCTGATGATGATTTTTGTAAAATCAAAATATTGATCAGTATCAGCTATGATTATATTATAAATTGTTTTCTTCTTTAACAGCATTGTGTGATGTTTTCATTCCACCTTTACACATCAAATTATATATAATTTTGTGTTGTTTCTAGACATGTCGTTAAAATTTGAGATCATTTGAACAAAAATTGGTCAAGTTTTTGGATTATTAAATTATATCAATTTTTTAAAAACATCTTGTACATCTCAACTGCTATCAAATTTTTTAAAACACCCTGTATTTTAGTTTTCACCATCCACGGGGACCCAAGGGTTTAATAATAAAATACAAAAACACAAATAAACAAAGCAAAAGTGTATTTGGAATCGGGGGTCAAAAAATATACAATTTTTTTATTATTTTACAGTTTTAACTGTTTTAAATCTAAAAACAAAAAAAAATATAAACAAAAATAAACAAAAAAAAAAAAGGATTTTGATTTTTCTGTTTTTTTTGGGTTTTTTCCCGAAATTAAATTTCACCTTTTTGTTTTTTAAAAAAGGTGTTTGTTTTTTTTTTGGTTTTTTTTTTTGGTTTATGCACTTAAAAAAATAAACTTTTTTATTGTATCTGTTGTTTTTTTTTGGCTTTTTTTTAAAAAAAATCTCTTTCCAGTGATTTCCTTCAGAAAGGTTTTCTGTCCCTTGTCATCTTCCTCCCCACCATTAAGTTACAAGTTACGATTCACTCTCTGAAAAAGAAAAGAAAAGAAAGGAAAAAAAAAAAATACCAAACGATCTGCGTTTTCATTTTCTTTAAAAAATTTATTTGATAATGCATCCAAATTTAGGATAAGTTCATGAAAGTTTTTACATATTTTTTTATTTTTTAAAAATTTTATTTAATTTTTTTGTTTGTTTTGCAATTTCAAATAATGGCAGCATTTTTATTATCTATTTCTTTATTTGATATAACGAGATAAGAGAGAGCAAAAAAAACAAAAAAAAAAAAACAAACAGGCCAAGAAAACTAAACTTGCAATACAAACTGGAACGGCTTTCGAGATGTCTGAAATTTTATGTAAATGGATTTGAATTGTTAAACTTTTCACTGTTTTAAGAGCCATGTGTGGTTCTCAGTATCTTCTGTTACATGTTTGAAGGCCATATTTGGTTCTCAAACCTTATTTGAAATAAATAATAATAATAATAATAATAATGATAATGAAATTATTGTGGTCAGTGCTCAGGTGCACTCATCACAGGTTCATGTATAGTACATAGAATGTACTAATGTCAGGAAAATGAACAGCATACAATCATAATATGTGTATGTGTGTGTGTGTGTGTAATTTGAAGTAATGAGTAATCATTGGTCTGGTAGATTGGCATTATTTTAACACTGCCGTTGCTACATTCATAATGATGTTTCAATACATAGTTTTCTGTTATTGAATAAATCTAATATTGCTTTTGTGTAGAGAGACTCTACTATTTAGTGATTGGGTGTACCCTATATAAATTTGTTTACAGTTTGTGCACTGGATAATGTAAACTACCTTTTTCCGATATATTTTTGTACACACACACACACACATATATATCATAAAATCATGATTTTAAAATCTCCACCTGTTCACCAACTCTGTAAGCACATCATTGCAATCTTCCCAGGTAGTCTCAATAATATCAGTTCTGCTTTTCTAATAAAGATACACCCATAGAAATGTTAACTTTTTTTTTTCAATCACTTGTGAGTAATTCCAAGAATGTGACCACAGAGATGATGGATATGTAGAGACTGTTTGAAATTATATTGTAAAGGTACTCCCATTAACATTTTTTAAAATCACCCTGTATAATGTGCCTCCATTGTACAGACATAATTACCTGTTTTCAAGAAACCAACATATCAAATTTTAAAATATTCTAATTATATAAAAGTCCAAGTCACTTTGTTGGTTTGTCTGTTCGTCACAAAGAAATGAGCGAATGGTATTTATGTATGCTTTATTCATTCAAAAGAGAAGGAAATAAGAAATAAAAACCACTAAGTCTGCTTTCCAGCTTTCTCCACCAAATACTCCACACTCTGTGCCTTCTCACGTTAGACTTGAATCTCTCTGCCACCATTACATAAAATATACAGTTAGTTTCTATAGTTTTTTTGTTTTTTTTTAATTAAAAAAACAAAAATCCATTTCACTCAACAGTTTGATTCAAATAATTTTGTTAAATTTTAGTTTCAAGTTAAAAATTAATTTTAGAATAAATATTTGTGTATCTTAGACTTTAATTCCTCACCCACAACTGCTGCTATATAAAACATTTTGAAAATAAAACAGCAAAAAAACAAAAAGAAAAAAAAAAAAACAGCAAAAATCAATCTCACTCAACCACCTGACTCATCTCTAATAATAAATGCGAATGTCAGTGTGTCACATTTTTCAACTTTACTCCTAGAGCCCATAGCCCAACATATCATACCATTTTGGAATCAGGCCAACTCTATGAGCAAATTTAAAACATTCTCGGCTGAATATATATATATATATACCCGCAATCTTGAAATTTTGGATTCTCAAGTTTTAATTACTGTGGTTATTTTTGGGGATTTGGTGACAAATTTTTTTGTATGATAACTGTTTTTATAACTTGGAAATTGTTATACACCTTTACCTATGAACAATAATGGGTATGTTCCAATCCTCATAAATACAGAAGTATTATGCTGACTGAGTAGTCTGATACCACTTGCAATGGTTTACCTTCTCTCTAGCCACTGGCGAGTATTGTATTTTGTTAATGTTATAAAGATTCCATTTCATTTCCAACCTCCGTTTTGGTTATTTCTCATTTAGTAACTTTTGTTAGGTTACAACAGAAATGAATTTGGGAATAATGAAATTAATAATTGTTTCTACAGAAAGGAAGGACCTATGTACATCAAATCGTCTTTAAATTAAGTGTCAGCAGAAGAATTATCGTTGAACTTTTAAAAAGTAAGCTTAAATATTAATGTAATACTTAAATGCAGTGATCAATTTTGAGTTCTTCTATTGTCTATTCATAGCTATTTGTATTGACCTTGAATGTGAAAACCAAAAATGTTTATCCTGCAGCTTTGCAATAAGTTCCAAATAGACAAATTATATCATTGATTTAATGAAAACTGTTGTTTGAAAAATATTATAATGAAATTTATTGTGTACAGTGCTCAGGTGCACCACAACTTATCAAAGTCTCATATCTAGTACATAGAATAATGTATTAGTGTCAGGAACATGAATAGCGTACAGTAATAATATACATGTATGTGTGTGTGTAGGTGTGTGGAGGGGGGTATCAGGTATACTGTTGGCGGATTACAGAAAGCATGGAGGCTTTGAAAGATGCAGTGTTTGGGCAGCCTGCAACGGGTGTAGGCAGTTTATTCCATGCCTCGGCAATTCTGAGTGTGAAAAATGTTCAACTTTAAAAAGCTTTAATTTGTACTCAATTCATGAAGTGTCATTGTTGAGCTGAAGGGCGGCTTTTAAGCTAGTTTCAAATAGTTTTGTTAAAATTAGTATTATTGTTAGTATTAGTTAAAATAAGTATTATTGTATTAGTTTAAAGTTAAAATTAATTCTGGTTTATTAATTCTGAAAATAGATCCGGAATTTAAAAAAAAATCCTTCGGGTCTTCAAATCGTCTTGTAGCGAGCGTTGTCGTTCAGACTGACACAGACAACTGGTTCTCCCAGCTGGAAACAATCATTACCCCCTCTGAAAGAAACTACCTCTGCATTTAACCCTCCTCACAGTTCGAACCACAGGGGTGACAGGATGCTTACCAAGAGTCACCATCTGGAGGTTAGGAGTTCAATCTCTGTAGCCTTGCAATGTAATTCCTTTTACTTCTCGCTACAAAATATTTTGTTTGAATTCATCTCATTTTCTATGATATATTGGTATCAAGTATTCCTATCTAATACTAATAATGTTTAAGCAGATATATTTGACTTGTAGATGGCACCGTAACATATTCTATCATATTATGCAACTCAATATTAAGGATGAATACTTTCCCTCTCTATAACTATTTCCTATATATTCCCAGATCCAGTGTTAATTAAAAAAGAAAAGAGAACTTGTCATCTAATTGATTTTGCCATTCCAGCAGACTACCAAGTGAAAATGAAAGAAAATGAAAGGATAGAAAAATACTTGGACTTTGCCAGAGAACTGAAAAAAAACTGGAACATGAGACACAAATTGTAGTTGGTGACTTTGGAATGATCAGAAGAAAAAAAGACTGGAGGAATTGGAAACCAGAGGAAAAATCAAGACCATCCAGACAACAGCATTATACTGGCTAAAATACTCAGAAGAGTTCTGGAAACCTGAGGAGACTTGCTGTCACTCAGACTCCAGTGAAAAACCAGCAGTTAAAGTTGGTGTGAAAAACGTGCAAATAGTGAAATAATAATGATAATAATAATAACAATGAAGACTGTTCTAAAATGAGAAAGAAAAATGGATAAGAAAACCTCAAGTTGGTGTTCAAATATTCTTTAACTCTTTGCCTATTTTAACCCACTCACAGTGGCTCTCTGTTTCTACGCATACAACACCCAAGCAAAGTACAAAACCTGATAGTGAGTTCATTATAATTGAGCAGAAGGATTCAGATTACAATAATAATAGGACTTTATTTGAATAGAATGAGTTCTGGGGTGAATAGATAGTAAACTTTGAAATATCCTATCATACAGGTAAAAATACCAAGAAAATTTGGTACAGCTGTGGGGAAAATTTGGTAAGAGTTAAGTGGTCACCCAATTAAGTATTGAACAGGCCATTGCTTAAGGTATGATCACATGAACAGGAATTCTTCCAAGCTCTAGCCATGTCAATACTACTGTATGGATGCACAACTTGGACCCTAACAAAACACTTGGAGAAAAAGCTAGATGGGAAACTGCACAAGGATGCTGTGTGCTATATAGAACAAATCCTGGAAGCAGCACCCCACACAAAATACCAGTTGATATCATATAACCGTGTGCAATAAAAAGTAGTACCCAAATTTGATTATTATTACTTTCTGCTAAGTTTTTCTATCTTATTTTTGTAGCCTTTATAGGAACAATACATTCCAAATCGATCAGAGATTTTGAATCTGGTACCCAAAATAATAATTTTAAAACATTGTAGTTATATAAAAATCCAAGTCACTTTGTTGGTTTGTCTGTCAGTCCCAGAGAAAATGGTATTTATGTATACTTGATGCATTTAAATAAAAGATTTAAAAAAACCTAATGAGGATAGAAGAAATACAAATACTATGTCTGCTTTCCAACCTTCCCCACCAAATACCCCACACTCTGTACTTTACTTCCTCACCCCCAACTGCCACTACACAAAAGTTTTAAAAAATAAAAAAAGCAGAAATCCTCCTCTCAAAAACATTTCAAATAGTTTTGTTAAATTCAGTTTCAAGTTAAAATTAATTCTGTTTTAGATATTTTGTTTGAATTTATCTTATCCTAAAATACAACCTTGCCCGGGCCTATGATAAAATCTAGGGAGTCTAGTGAAGCTGAAAGATACTATAAGAAATTACTTTTTGCCTAGGGGGGAGGGGGGCTTCAGCCTCTGAGCCTGTAAGTAAAGATAAGATTGTGTGATTCCAGAGGGCTGCCCCCTCCCCCCAGATAGCACCTGCTCCCTCAGCTAAAGGAGGCAGGGCCGGGTTTATTGCCCAGTGCCTGAGGCGCCCCAAAAGGGGAGTGCTGAAGGGATCGTGCGTAGAAAAATGAGAACCTTTGAAAAAAATATTTTTTTATCGATCACACCCATATAGGTGTAATTGTAGGGAGCTTCAATATATGATTTGACCTCCGACGTTGGTCTGTATTAGATACCATTGGTCCTGGAGGATGGTTGCCCATTTGAAAACTTTCACTTTCAGGAGGCGCTGTTGACTGTAGAAATTTGTTGGGTGATTAGCATCCAACTGTGTTGTGAGCTGAATATGCAGTTGGTTTGAACAACAGCAACTAAGCACTGCTCACTGGTGCCCAAGATAGCTGGTATTTATGGAACTCAAGAATAGTCCCTTCATGTATTTGGGTGATTCCATTCCTTGAGTCCTGATTGGCTGCTTGGTTTCTATAATGTTATGAGGCTTCATAAATACTCTGGCATTCTGCAGTAGGATTGCAACAAAGTTAGATCTGTATTAAGTTATGGCTCCTTGTTGCCTTGTCTTACCAATTCGATGGTAATTGGAACTTAGTATGTTTATTCTACAATGACTTATCTAGAGTAAGTGACAGAACAGGTGTCATACTAATACTTTCTTCAATGATGAACTTAAGTTTGAGATTTGCAAAGTTCGATGAAATGGGGGAGAGTTCTGAATGATCAGGACAGGGAACCAAATCTCTGACATATACAGTTGATTGTCTTTTGTCAGGAGACTTGATGTTGGCAAAGGTTGGATTGCTACCAGAAATTTGACACCATATCAACCCCAGGGAAATGGCCAGATAGAGTGGTACATTAGGTTTATATGTAAATCTATTTGATTGACTCTTAAGTTTTGGCAAATAACAAAAAAACATTTTCCAAATTAAAAATGAACTGATTTCTAAATATTTAAGATGTGATGACTTAGTTGATAACAGGTCACATGACAACTAAATCAATCAAAGAGCCAATCACAATTCATGTTCTTTCTTTGTTTTAGAACACAGTTCTAAGAGATTATATTAATAAAACAGCAGCAATTTGTAACATGAAAATATTGTCGGTATAACACATTGATTTATTTGATGGCTTAGTTTATTTGTTCAATGATATATCAACTCCTTATGGGTTATTTAATGCCAACATTTGATTCATTTCTAAGTATTTGATTACAATCATAACTATATTTTCAATGCTCACTTATATTTTTTTAAATTGCACTGTTTTATTTGTCTATAACTATTTGTTTGCACAGTTATATAATTTCAAGTATTTGTATTTAATACAAATAATTTGCACACAATTGTATGATTTCAATAACAACAATAATAATAATAATCCTTAGTAAATAGTTATAGCTTTAAGTGACAATTCTTAATACAAATAATTTGCATGGTATCAAGTAGGTATGGCTAAAATTTCGGTACGCCCTTCTTTAAACTTTTATAAAAAAATTAAAAATTGTAAATTGTCACTTATTTTAATTTTTTCCATAAAAAATTTTTCTCTGAATTTCTTAAATATAACAATAAAATAAATCTCATTAAAAAAAGTACATCTTCAAGCGAAAGAAAAAAAATGGCAAAAATTATAAAATTGATGGATACAGATTTTAATTCTTCTGTTTTAAAGATTAAACAAATAATCTTTACATGTAATTTAAAAAAAATTCCTATCCAATACAAATAATTTGCAGTTTCAAGTATTCCTATCTAATTTCTCTTTTCCTGCAATCACACTTGGTTTCATTTTTTTAAAAGTATTTCTATTCATTAGTATTTCCTATCTAATAATAATAATAATAATAATGATGATGATAATAATCTTATTATAATGGAGATTGTGTGTTTTTCTGTCTGTAACTGAAACTATATTACTAATCGAGTCACAATTCACATAGTTATTTACATTACATTCTGCATGATTTGATTTTTATTCAAACCTCAATTATTAATAAAATAGTTTTACATTATTAATACTGTTGACCATATCTACATATTATTAACATGCAATCGTATTTATATATACAAAATATAGTGGTTTGCAGTGTAAAGGGAAAGGCTAATTTGCATATTGATATTAAAAATTTGATTTTAATAAATATGTGCTCAGTATTATTGATTTCTAATTGTTTGGTTTTATCTTAATGAATATGGCCAGAAATCTCTCCAATAAATACATTAACAATATTAACAGCAATTCTATTCTTTACTTCCTAATTTAACTAAATAGTTAAATTATGAAAATTTAGCAATTAAAGACAGAAGGGAAGAAAAAGCAAGTTTTAGTTGTTCCCCCTCTGTTTCAAATCTTTTTATCGGCATCTTATTTAGTTCCATTACCCTTTCTAAGTTAACATGATATTTTATTTCATTAAAACTTAAAAACTTGCACCCGGAGGGTGCATATATTTGCTAGTAATAATAATGAAGAGACTTCTAACTGAGGTTGTTGGGATAAAAAGCAATAATATTAAGATAGAATAAAACAAGTAGTGGTACTATTTAACCCATAGCTGTGGGATGAGGGGGGGGGTTCATACCTTTCCCAAGGGTATTAGTCCAAAAGTAAATGCAATGGCATGACTGGAGTTTGAACTCACTTACTACGATATTACAGTCCACCACATTAGCCACTACGCCATGTAGACTCCCCCAAAGTAATTGTTGTTCAACTAACTTTTTGATTAGGATCACGGTGTAGTATCTGTGTTGCTCACTGGCATTTTTCATTAGGATCAGGGTGTAGTATCAGTGATCCATGTCTAGGATAATAGTATTGCTCAGTGGCATTTTTGCAAGACAAATTTCATGTGAGATTTCTTGTCATCCAAGAGGTTAATATTTAAATTCAGTTAATTTTGTGTTATATTTTGAGATTGTTATTAATATACAATGGATATTTTGCTATATATTTTGCAATGAGTTTTTAATATTCAATTCATTTTTTGTGTAAAATTTTTAGATGACTTGTTGATATTTAACATTTTTTCAAATTTGAAAAAATGTTAAATATTAACACGTCATCTGAAAATTAGTATAGACTACAAATAAAAATTTATAGACTTTAATATTCAATTGTTTTTTTTGTTTTTTTTCTAACTCATCAAAGTGTTGTAACCCCCCCCCCAAAAAAAAAACCTCTAAAGATGAGGAGGCTCATGGATTATTCATCAAATACTTGAAATATTCATCAAATATTAACACGTCATCTGAAAATTAGTATAGACTACAACAGTCGGTAGGGCGTTCGGCTAGAAACCACAAGGTTCCTAGTTTGATACCGGTCCTCGCCAACTCAGCGTATGAGTAGCACAGGAATCTGTGCGGTAAAGTAAGGAGCGGATGGTAGGTGTGGCGCTCCACCTCAGATGCTAAAATAATCTCCTTGGTCTAGCGCTAGTGAAAAGGGGATAGACTCCCTCGCTGTATGGCTTATACCGACATTAGGCCACCCCGACGACTTACAAATAAAAATTTATAGACTTTAATATTCAATTGTTTTTTTTTTTTTTTTCTAACTCATCAAAGTGTTGTAACCCCCCCCCCCCCCCAAAAAAAAAGCCCTCTAAAGATGAGGACACTCATGGATTATTCATCAAATACTTGAAATATTCATCATTTTCTCCCGACATGAATTCCACCATAGCTACATCATCTTTCAAATCTACAATTACTTTTCAGTTTCTAACATTGCAGACTCCAATCGATAACTTATCACATTAACACCTCTAAAAAATAAATCTGATATAATAATTTTTGAAGATAATTTTCAAAGAAATTGATTGCCGTAATTATCTATGTATAACACGCACCCCTAAATATGGTCTACGAAATTCTGTAAAAAAAAAAAAAAAAAAATTTTTAAAATTGCGCTGACTTTTTGTAGTAGCTAAATTTAATATTTGTTCAAATCTTTATCCGGTTCATATAGACTATAAACAAAAATTCATAGACTTTACTTATATTTTGAAACAAAACATTTACGTAGTATTTAGAGCAAACACACAGACATGTTCACAAAAAAATGTAACAAAATTGTGTCAAGAATAAGCGCAAACTAGGAGAAATAAAATTATAAACAAACACACTCCGGTGGCTATTTCTCTTTGTGTAGCAGCATAAACAGAAATATTTGTTACACATTAGTTAGTTTGGATCATAGATATAACTTACATTCAGTCATACCATTGTGAATATGGTGATGCACATAACCAGATGAAAAGTCAATATTTAGTTCTTGCGTATAATATGCAGCCCTAATTTTTAGGCTTAAAAATGTGTGAAAAAAAAGTGTTATACACAAATAATTACGGTAATTATTGAGGAATGTTCAATTAATTGCAATAGCAAAAAAAATCTTGGCCTTGTTGTCATAAAAATATGTAAAAAAAAAACAAAAAACAACAACAACAACAAAAAAGAGAATATTCAGGGGACAAATAGGAGTCACCCTGACAAAATAAGGTTACGAAATTAATGGCTTTATGTCTGTCTCACTGACGTTGGATCGCGTGGGTAATGGGCTCTTCATTTTCTGTTCGTTCATCTTGATGTGTGTATAAAAAACAATTCCTGCAGAAAAGAAAGAAAGATGATGTAAGAAATTGAATAATTAAAAATAATTCAAGGAAAATAAGAAAATAATTTAAGAAAAATGATTTAAACTAATATTCGAAAGGAAATAAATTTTGTCATCTGTAAAAATGTGCATTCCAATTAACGCAGCACATGCGTCACTATAGTCCTCTTTTTTAGAAGGAAACAATTTTTTGTACTGTTATTAAAATATATGAAAGACAAAAATATGGCACAGGGGAGCTAACTAAGAAATATCTAATATAGTTATCTCCCATGGTTCGCATAAACAAATACATTAAGTTTATCATATAAGATAAAATCCTATATTTTATATCCAAAATAAGAAACAGATGTCTCAGAATTAACTTCGAAGAAACAGATGTCTCAGAATTAACTTCGAACAAACATTTTGACTTGCTGATTACCAAAACAAACGTCAACCTTCTGAGTCAGCGTTTACTACTATCTACCATCATCGTGCCATTGTGATTAACATCATAAATCCATTTCACAGGTCATATTCACCAAACTTTATTTCCTATCAAATTCTACATACAAATTTTACATTGTGACACATTTCTTATCAAACTTTGCTAATTTTACACACATTTTTAACTTTGCATTTACAACATTACACATTTCTTATCGAACTTTGCTAATTCTACATACAAATTTTTGCATTCATATTAAGGTTGTGAACATTCACATATTTTTTGATTTACACAAATTTATTCGGAGAATAAATTTATTTGTTATTTATAAATATATGCCTGGTCTTTGTCATTTCTCCATATTTTCTGCCTAAACTTTGTCTTGTTATTTTATCGTCAATTAAATATTTATGAAGTTGGAACATGCAACACCTGCCTCTACAATTGCTAGGCCAAATATTAATTATCTGAGTGACAAGTAAATTTTTTGAGAGACATGGTTTAAATTTTGTTAGCCAAGCCAAATAGATAATTCAAACTTAATTAGATGTGACTAAATTTTGAAGTACAATTAACATAGCCAAATGATTAAGCAGTTATTTTACATAATAAATATACATTTTTTGGCATTGTTGGGTTTAAAGGGTATTATAGTTGGTTGGAAGGCTTAGGTGGCCTTCAAACATGGGTACATATAAGTACAAGTAATATTCCGACAAAGAAGTTGTGAAGTGTGACAAACAGACTTTAATACATGAGCACATAGAATTACATTCAACAAGAATACATATACAAATTAAAGGTATACACAAAATGGATACATAATGAGACAATGTATTAGAGGTGTATAAAGAAGATACATAAATGTATCATAAAGATAATAGGACGTAGGCTTTCATCCTGTAGAAGTGATGGAGAGTCCATGAAGGAATGTCACTTACTTATGACAGGCTGGGGAGCGAAGCCATCCACATAAAAGGTATAGACGCAAAATGTCTAACCCATGTTTCCTGCTTGCTGTCCCGGAGAGAAGAGGATTCAAACTTGGTGCTTCCCTGATTAAATATTCAGCACCCCTAGCGGTCAAAACCTGAAAACAAGGGAAGATAACTCTTCCAGACCAAACAGGGGCAGACAATCGCTACACCATCATCACCTTTCTTGTCAGTTTGGAATGAAATGTAATTTTATTTTTCATATCTATTAGTTGTTAGGTAGTATTATATTGTATTATTATAAGATCCCCGATTTTGAAATAGAAATTGATTGATTGATTTTAAAGTCACGCCAATGTCTCTCTGAATTTTTGAGATGAGGCTTGATGATTAATATTATCTGCATTATTCGGACCATTGTCCTCATCTTCATTGTTATCTGTACAACAATTCGGCTGATGTGCCCTCCGGTCTTCATTAACTCAGGAACCTTCTCGGACTCAGGAACCTTCTTTTCAGCAGCAGTAACATAGAATAATAATTAATACAGTTTAATGCCTCTACCTCAGCTTTGGTTAGCGGAATGAGAACAGGATACCCCGTGGACTGAATAAAGGGTTAGGTTAAAAGTTCCGCGATGGCTCCCGATTACGACATGAAGCTTCCCAAGTCCAAAAAGAAGGTTCCTGAGTCCAACAAGAAATAACTGAAGAAGGCCGGAGGGCACATTGGCCGAAATGTTGTACAGACAACAATGAAGATGAGGACGGTAGTCCGAATAACACAGATAATACTAATCATGATTGATTTTTACGGCATGTCAACCCATCTGGGGTTATTTTATGTCCAGAGGTTAGGGAATCACATTCATTTTACATTCGTATTGATTGATTGATTTTTACGGCATGTCAACCCATCGGGGTTATTTTATGCCTAGAGGTTAGGGAATTGTATATATTGTACATTTATATCTTTTGTGTAGTTTCTTAAGTTTTTTGAACACAGTTATGTGATATCAACTGCTGTTTTGTAGGGTGGGTGCTGCTTCCAGAATTCCTTGTGTAATTCCTATCTAGCCTTTTTCCCAAGTGCATTTTGTTAGGGTCCAAGTGGTGCATCCACACAATTGTAGTGACACAGCCACAGCTTGGAAGAATTCTTGTTCATACCTAAAGCAATGTATCTTTGATGCTACTTTGGTAAGTGATCTATGTGTGATGAAATTGGGTTAAATCGAACTTAACGAACCAAAATTCCACCATCGTATGTCACCCTGCTGAAAAAAAAAAATACCAAAAATCAGGGAATTAACTGAATTTAATGAAATTTTCAGTGTTGATATATTAATGAATAAAATGTATCTTTCAGAATCTGTGTTATGCCTCAAAGATATGTGGTTCATAAATATATCAACACTGAAAATTTCATTAATTTGGTTAATTCCCTGATTTTTGGTATTTTTTTTTTTCAGCAGGGTGACATACGATGGTGGAATTTAGGTCTGTTAAGTTCGATTTAACCTGAAATTGATTTAGTATACAATCTACCTAACCTTAACCGGCTTCATTTTAATTTCTTTTAATAATAATAATATCATTTTTTATTATCTATCTTTTAATTTTTTTTGGTTGATGCCCATAAAATTTCATAAATTATTTTTCAGATTTGTATAATTTTAATCTTTTTGAATAAATGTATTAAAATAATAATGTTTTATTCAAGTGATGATAAATAAATATATTTAGATCACATGTTGCGTAGCGCCTTCTTGACCGACACTAAATCGTATATGTTATATACTGGCATCTTCTTCACGTTGCTAAATCGGCGTACATATCGTAGTGGATATCGTCACTAACCCTTTTACGATATATGTAGTGGTCGCTTAATGAAATCACAACACAAGTATAAAGGAGGTTTGACTTTATTTCTTCTTCTCGGCTGTACGTGGTGGGCGGCGAGCATTGACAATGAAATGACCGAGGGTTAACAATGACTACTACCACTGCTGGGATCTGAGGCAAAGAGGGGTGGACGAACCTCACTGCCCGCTGGCAGCGATGGTGCGCGAGCGTAGGTCACTCCGTTCTCCGTTCGCTGTCTCTCTGACTGTCCACTACTGACCGCTGACTCTTTTTTATATATCTCAAATGCTTACGCGTTTTCTTTGTTCGCTCCCACCAGGAAAAAGTCCTTGTCACCTTTGCCCCCCCCCCCGTTTAATTCAACCGGAAATTTCTATTTCCGTTTGTACAATATACAAACACACATTAAAATAAAATTTGAATTTTGTAGATCATGTTGGCACATAGATTGCCTACCAAAGTAGCACCATATCTTCTTGAGAGAGAGAGAGAGAGAGAGAGAAGGCATGAGAAAAAGAGAGAGAAGGCACAAGAGAGAGAGAGAGAGAGAGAAGAGAGAGAGAGAGAGAGAGAAGGCACGAGAGAGAGAGAGAAGCACGAGAGAGAGAGAGAAGGCACAAGAGAGAGAGTAAGAGAAGGCACAAGAGAGAGAGAGAGAGAAGAGAGAGAGAGAGAGAGAGAGAAGGCACAAGAAAAAGAGAGAGAAAGCACAAGAGAAAAAGAGAGAGAAGGCACAAGAGAAAGAGAGAGAGAGAAGGCACAAGAGAAAGAGAGAGAGAAGGCACAAGAGAGAGAGAGAGAGAGAGAGAGAAGGCAGAAAGAGAGAGAAGAGAGAGAGAGAAGGCAAGAAAGAGAGAGAAGAAAAAAAGAGAAAAAAGAGAAAGACTTTTAAATATAGCAGGGTGGGGAAAAGAATGTGGGTGAGGAAAAGACAGGATAAAGAAGGAAAGGGTAGGGAAAGTTAAGGTGGAAAAAAGAATTCAATTTGACTTTTGTAGATCATGTCGGCACATAGATTGCCTACCAAAGTAGCACCATATCTTCTATCTATGGAAAATAAACTAATGCAGACCCTACAATTAGTGTAGCAGAAGTGAAAGGTAGGATGTACTTCCGGCCAACTTTGATGGGACTGTCTATCCCTGTTGATGTATTGTGTATGCAGTAGAGAATGGTTGGTGTTAATCAGAGAACATCTGCTTATGAAAAACAGTGCCTGAAATTCACTTATGCAAATGGTTTGGGACCATATGACCTTTAGGCACCCCTTTTTGATCTCAATTAAGAAAGGACATGTTTTTCATTTACACCGTCAATATCCGGTTGTTTTAACAGACGATTTTTAGATTTAAAAAAAAAATTATAAAACTAACTCCTAAACCCAACCCTAACCCCTAACAAACAACCGGATATTGATGGTGTAAATGAAAAATATGTCCTTTCTTAATCGAGATCAAAAAGGGGTGCCTAAAGGTCATATGGTCCCAATGTGTTATTCTCTGAGAAGAAATAAAATGTTTGTCTTGTAGAGAAAATCAGATAAATGCCACTCACCGCTAACGGTAATTCCAATTCCCAGCAATTGCAGCAAATGTAAACTTTCATTGAAGAATTGGTAAGCGCCGAGAAGAATTAGACAGAATTTCAAATGACCCACCATGTTGTATCTAAAAAGGAGTCAAGTCAAAGAAGACAACTGAAGGTGTTTTAAAAGCACACAAATCACAGATATGGACAGAAATGATATGCAGCTAGAGGAGGGTTGGTTGCATTTTACAGCATGTCAACCGTTCTTGGGTTATTTTATGCCAAAGACGTTTGTTTTATTCATTCTTGTTGAGCATTCAAATTGTTTTTAAAACATTTTTAATCTATTAATTCATAGATGGGATCCTAACAAGTACTATCATGTCAGGGTGGACCTGGGAGTAATGGCAATGAAGGAGTCTCTACACACTCCACAGATCTCCAGAATTGGAACCTCACCACTAGATACAGTTTAGCATCATACCCAGGACACTAAGACCCTCAACTACCACCTTCTAGCACATATATGATAAAAAGAGTTTGGAAAGGTATAAAGATTTAAGATAATATTAATCTTTTACAAGTCTCTCTAGCAAACGAAATGTAAATTCCTTTTGCCGTCAGCACAGTCTCTACCAACTGAGCATGTTACTCTCACTTCCTGACACCCCAAATAGCAGTCGTCAGATTTCACTTGTCGTCCAAACACTTGCTTTCTTCCTCACTTGCAGTATCAGCGACTGTCCATTTTATTTATGCTCGTTCGGCTACACTTATGCAAATTCCAACATACCTCATCCGGGTTTCTGCCAACAGCATTTCAGCTACGAGGAGGTAGCGAGTTCAAACATCCGTGGCCACTCACCACACTCCTCCCCTTCGCACAGGCCAAACATATCCTGACGCGCTTTGTTTGTGGAGGCCGGGAATCCGCTCGTCCACAACTCTGCCCTTCAATTTCGCCACAGTTTGCCATAAAAGCAATATGGTTGGGACAATCATATAGATACTAGGGTTTGATTTGATCTGCTGATTGATCAGAGGGGGCTTCTCTGACCTATTTCAGTGAGAAGTGCGACTACTACCAACCTCTCCCACTATGACTGTAAAAAGTTTTCCAACTGGAGTCTGTTCAATTGACAACAGTAATCCCTTTTGGTCAGCAAACTTCTCTACCAACTGAGCTCGTTCCTTTCACTTTCACTTTCTTTCTTTCGTTTCACCCAAAATATAGTAGTCGCTGAATTTCACCTCTCTTGCTTTGTTTCTGACTCAGTGTCAGCAACTGTCCATTTTTATCATGGCTCACCTACCCTTTATGCAAATTCCGTCTCATCCCATCTGGGTCACTCGTGCATGGCACAAGTGATTCTTTGCCGCTTACGTTGGGGGGGGGGGGGTCGGTCATGCCCATTACATAAACTCTTTATGGCACCAGTTTGTCTGGTGGTCACATTTCCCATAAATTGCTTAAATTGGGAAAGGTATGCATCCAACTATTCCCTATCCAGATATAGGTAAATAGTAGGGTGGAATGGGCTCTTTAAGCTTGGTTAGGCAACCAGTCTAGGAGAAGAAAAACTTGGAATTTATACCTATTAAACTCAAGGGCCGGGTTAGCTCAGTCGTTAGAGCGTTCGGCTAGAAACCGCAAGGTTCTTAGTTCGATACTGGCCCTCGCCAACTCAGCGTATGAGTAGCACAGGGATCTGTGCGGTAAAGTAAGGAATTGATGGTAGGTGTGGCGCTCCACCTCAGACGCAAAAAACAATCTCCTTAGTCTAGCGCTAGTGAAAAGGGGATAGACTCCCTTGCTGATTGGCTGATACCGACATTAGCCCCCCCCCAAAAAAACAAACTCTGCTTAAAAATTTGACCATGTATCATATCCTACTTGTGCAGACGGGTTGGTAAAAAAATATATATGTACATATAAAAGTGGGTGACTTAACAGATGATATAAAATATCGAGTTAATTGCAACTTCAATCTACAGTCAATAAAATAATTAATCGAATAAGTCAAGATTATAAAGAATATAAGAGTGCTCAATACATTTGTAGAGCAGATTTAGTGATTTAGGTTATCTGACTATGCCATTTTACTATATATATATATATATATATATATAATATATAATGAATAGTGAATGAAAAAATGAGAAAAGTATTTGCATGGAAAGGTGCTCAATGCTAATAAAGCAGAGCAAATTTATAATTAATGTTGATATTATGATTTCACACTCATAACTTCAAGTTTCTTGGTAGTCCAATCATCAGATGAGAAGTGGTTGAGATGTCAAAAACCTCTCAACCACTTCTCATCTGATGATTGGACTACCAAGAAACTTGAAGTTATGAGTGTGAAATCATAATATCAACATTAATTATATATATATATATATATAATATATATATATATACACACTGCTACAACCGTGCTGTATTGGTTATTGTCATAGAAAATGGACACAACAACCTGAGTTCAAATCTTCACCAAGGCAGGTCACATTTCACATAATACCCATTTGGCAACTATGCATCCAACTCTTCTGCTTCCAGTTATGGGTAAATAGAACGGTGGGCTGGGTTCTTTAACCTTAGTTAGGCAATTATTCTGGGAGAAGGAAAACTGAATTTAAACCTGTTAAACCCCACTTAATAAATTGACCATGTGTCACATCCTGCTCTTTAGGAGGAGGTTGGTAAATCTTTAAATTACTTAACTTTAAGTTTGTATTTCATTAATAGTAAATACAGACTTTTTTCTTTATTCTTTCTTGTTTAGATAGAACAAAGAATACATTTTAAAAACATTTAAGTTAATTATTGAACTCTTGTATAAATTTAGATTGATCTCTTTCTGAACCCAGTTTGTCTGGTGGTCTCATTTTCTATAAATTGGTAGAAATAATTAACTTCATGTATATTAGAGAGAGTTATCTCCCCCTAACGATTTGACTGGATATACAGCAGTGAGACAGAAAACTGACAAGTAGAGAGTCAGGCAGACAAAGGACTTGCCCATGTGTGAACATACATATGACAACACACAGTTGAATTCTATTCAAAACCATCCCACTGTATTCCCTGTCAGTGAGAATAAGTAAAACAAATATTGTTATATGTTAAACATATTTCACTGTTTTTGTTATCATTTGTTATTCCTACATCTCGGGATATAACAATATATAATAATAAATTGGTAGAATTAATAAACTATTGGTAGACCCTCAGCCATCACCTTCTAACACCTATATGATAAAAAAGATTGGGTGTTTGCCATAAGAGTAATTTGAAGAATATGGTTGGAATAATCATATAGGTGCTAGGGCTTGGCATGACCAGAAGATTGATCGGATCAGCCCTCGTCTAGCCAAAATAAGGGCCAAAGTGGAGTGTTGCATGTCATGGGATCACATAGTACCCAGGTCACAGACACCATGGTCTGGTCGTCAGGCATTACGGTCCCCCTCATCACCCACGGCCAACAGATGACCTCATTACGGGGGGGGGGTTACTCCTCTGCAGAGGTGTAGTTGGTGTATTTAACTGCCTCAGCCAATAGGGCAGTTGTTCAAAAGGTTAATAGAATGGTGCCCAATAAATAACAAGCATAGCAGGAAAAGACCTGACAGAAGATGATTGATTGTTTCGTTGTTTTGTTTTACAGCCTATCAACTCTTTTTGGGTCCTTTAATGCTGAATCAAGTCATTTTGATAAACAAAGGACCTAGGTGGCTTACAGTACCTGCTATTGCTTAAGTGATCACCCAATTAAGTATTGAACATGCTTATTGATGTTCCAAACTACTACAGTAGCAGAATACAGTAAATCATCATCTTCACCACCATCATAGATTTACATATGGACCAGCATTTTTGTCTAAAATCAGTGTTGTAATGTTAAATTATAGATTCATGTAATCTGTTATATACAGGTAGGGTATTAATCTAAAATAGCCACAGGGAAAAACCTGTTCAGGTCATAGCCCATCAATCAAACCCATTTGGGTTTGATTGATGGGCCATGACCTGAAGTCACAACAGTGGCAGAATACAGTAAATCATCATCATCATAGACTTATGTATGGACCAGCATTTTTGTCTAAAATTTGTGTCTTATTGTTAAATAATAGATTAGTGTAATCTATTATTGATAGGTAGAGTAATAATTTAAAAGGTCACAAAAAAAAAAAACAGTTTGACTGTCCAGGTTTGATTGATGGGCCATGACCTCAGGTCACAACAGTGGAAGAATACAGCAAATTATCATCATTCATAAATATCATTCCCTAGAGCAGTGATTCTAAATCAAAGGCTATAACCCCCCACCAGATCATATAACATTTTTTTGAGTCCAGTCAAGTAAAAAGTATTTGATTATAAAAATAAAATAGCTATGGGGAGGTCCACCATAGGTGAAAAGAAAATGGTTGAGAACCACTGCCCTAGAGGGCAAAATAATAATGGAACAAGATTTGTTTTTTCTTGTTAAAGGATACGTGACCGGAGATGTATTGCCAATAATCCAATAAATGGTTAAGTTGACAAGGAAAGCTATCACACCAGATAAGATAACAGTCATCTGAAAAGAAAAGGAAGAAAATTAAAAGAGTTGATTCACACAAAGTCAGTTTTGACAGCTGGTAAGTTCAATGTCAATTCACATACAATTCATAGAATCTATTTATATATTAATACACACTAGTTCTCTATTTTTCCACTATTCCTCCTTTTTGTCTGCCATTCATTATTATTATGTAGATTGCTATACATGATAGCCTTAAATATATCATATTCAATACAATTATATTATCCTATATATTATATTCAATACAATTATATCTATTATACAATTATATTCAATACAATTATATTATTATTATATACATTATACAATTATATTATTATTATCAATACAATATATTCAATACAATTATATATTATATTCATACAATTATATTCAATACATTATTATTTATTCAATACAATTATATTATTATATTCAATACAATTATATTATTATTATTCTATACAATTATATTCAATACAATTATATTATTATTATTCTATACAATTATACTCAATACAATATTATTATTATTCTATACAATGATATTATATTCTATACAAATATATATATATATACAATTATATATTATATACAATTATATATTATATACAATTATATATTATATACAATTATATTCTATTCTATACAATTCATATAATCTATTTATATATTAATACACTCTATTCCTCTATTTGTCCACTCTATACCATTGTGTAGATCTCTATACATGATAGCCTTAAATATATTAATACACTAGTACCCATCTATGTGTGTCACACTTTAACAACTGATCCTGAGAAGTTCCATAGTTGGGGAGTTGGTAGGGGGATGGGTGTCATCAGTTTAGCTAAATAATAGACTATTTTGTTTTTATTGTGAAGCAAAAAAGGAGAAACAAAGACATGCTACACATCAGCAAAAAAATATAAGAAAGAAAGAGAAAGGAAAGATAGAGAGAGGTGGGGAGCCAGAGCAGAGAAGCAATGGCACTAATATGTTTCAATGGATGAAAAGAAGGAAAAAAAGAAAGAGTGAGAGACACAGTTAAATCAAGATTATTATACTTTTTACATATTGAACTATTTTACAATAGCTCTTAAGTATACATATCAAACGTTGTAAAAGTTAAATTATCATACTTTGGTAGATTCACAGGTACCACTTGTATCTATACAAGCCATTATCACTAAATTTGTTTGTCTGTTTATCTGAATTTGTCACACTAAAATGAACTGAATTATATAAAATCAATGACAAATACTAGTCAAAAATTAATAATGGCTGACAAATATCTAGATATAATAGAATGTCATATCTATAAAAGCCATCATATATAAGATATGTATGGAGGCGCGTGGTCTAATGGTTAGAGTCATAGGAAATGGACTCATCAATGCGAGTTCAATTCCTGGACGAAGCTGTTGGCATTTCACATAACGCTAATACCCTTGGGAAAGGTATGAATCCAATTATCCCTCCAGCTATGGGTAAATAGCAGGGCAGACTGGACTCTTTAACCATGGCAAGGTAACCAGTCTAGGAGAAGGAAAACTCTGAATTCAAATCTGTTAAACTCCACTTTAAAAATTGACCTTGTGTCGCATCCTGCTCGTGCGGAGGGGTTGGTAAATATATATATAAAGATGTGTTTAAAAGAAAAAAGCCCAGACTTTTTCTAAAACAAATTTAGTTTTTATGAGAACTATTGCAGGAGAGAAAAAGAGAGAGGATATCTTTTGTCTCGTTTCGGTTCACTTTTTTATCATGTGACATCCAGGTCCTTAAGTACAGGACTAGTCGACCACTTGTGTATGTGTGTGGGGATTAAAATAAAAATTAAATTAAATTAAAATAAAAAAAACAACAAACTCCCATAGGCCTTCACTAGAAGAACCCTCTGTGCATGTGCAAGAAAAGGGACCGACTCCGGACCCCCAAGAGAATACCTCGGCCATTCTAGTTTAGGCCGTAATTGGGTCTAGTCGCTCCTACTAGCCAGGGAGATATTCCCTTGCTACAGGCGACTATGAACGGGAATAAAGCCTAAATCATAAAATCACCTTCTGTCTCTGTGTCTTTTTTTTGTTCCTTAAATTTCTTCCTTTTCAGTGCGACCACCAAATGAAATGGGCTAATCAAATTTTATTTTTAAGCAAATTTAAAAAAAAAAAAAATTATTTTTCATGGGTGGTAATAAGTTGGCATAAATAATTTTCATGTTAAATTTATCATTAACTTCATGTGTATTAATAAGATGGAAGAAATAATTTACATTAAGTTGCAAATAGATTTATCTGACCCATAGATGGGACCCTAACAGTCACCAGGTCAGAATTGACCTGGGAGTAATGGCAATGAAGTGGGCACTACGCACTACCCACAGCTCCAAAAATGGAACCTCACCACTAGATGTAGTTTAGTGTTCTTACCCAGAACACAAAATCTGGAAATAAAATCACATCAACATTGAAGGAAGAAAAAATATTAGAAGATTAACAACTTCGATCGATACTTCTAATTAACTGTCACTAAATTTGTTTGTTTATCTGAATGTGTGACGCTGAAATGAATTAAATGAAAAATTGGATTATATAAAAATTAATGACTTAGTAATTATATAAATTACTAGCAGAGCTACCCAAAGTTACTCAGGATTTAACAAGTTAAAAATAAATCTTTTATCTATACTTATATATAGATTGATAAAATTCTTTTTCTATACATTTGTTTTATCATTTTTTATTCTTTATATATTCTTGTTTTTAAGTTGTTTATTTGGTACCATTATAGTATGTGGCCTACAAAATCATGTCTCCCTTATAGTATGTGGCCAACCTTTTGAATGTGGCCTACGAAATCATGTCTCTTATAGTATGTGGCCAACCTTTTGAATGTGCCTATGAAATCATGTCTCTTATAGTATGTGGCCAACCTTTTGAATGTGCCTACGAAATCATGTCTCTTATAGTATGTGGCCAACCTTTTGAATGTGGCCTACGAAATCATGTCTCTCTTATAGTATGTGGCCTTTGAATGTGGCCTACGAAATCATGTCTCTCTTATAGTATGTGGCCAACCTTTTGAATGTGGCCTACGAAATCATGTCTCTCTTATAGTATGTGGCCAACCTTTTGAACTACCAAAAGCATATTATAAGATTATGATAATAACTACCCTAAACAACCTAATTTTAGAATATTTTAGAATTAAATAGATCTCTGATTCATGTAAATTATGGATTTTCTTATGGAAAATGAGGGGTAAAAAGTTTCTTACACCCCCCCCCCTCAGACAAAAATAGGGTGTGGATTTTATTGAACATTGGTCTTTGCCGGTCCCTGCCAATTTTCCTTTATAAAAGGATGTGTGTTCAGTTGTCTTTTTTAATTATTCTTAATTACTATATACAGCTTATGACTGAATTGCATTTCTTGAAATTGAATATATGTGAAAAATAATTAGTTTCAATAAATTGCCTACTACTTATATCTATAAATATACTCTTACTGAGGTAGGAGACATTCAAACCGGGTAGGCCACATACTATAACAGAATCAAAAAGGTAGGTCACATACTATAACGGCGCCGTTTATTTTTATCATTCTTCTTGTTTGTATTTTTGTCTTTTATTTGCTTTTTATTATGTTTTATACTTTATTAATTTGTTTTATTCTTTCATCATTTTTTAAAATTAATTTCTTAATATATCATTGATTTATACCCTTATATTTTTATTTTCTTATGGAAAATGAGGGGTAAAAAGTTTCTTAAGCCCCCACCCCCGGACAAAAATAGGGTGTGGATTTTATTGAACTTTGGTCTTTGCTGATCTCCATCAATTTTCCTTTATAAAAGGATGTGTGTTCAATTGTTGTACAGACATACAGAATCTTTCTTTTATATAGATAGATAGATTATTATGAATATAAATTATTTAAAACTAATGACTAGTGTAATTTGAATTATCTCTCAAAATTTTTTTTTTTTTGCATCTGAAGATGGGAATCTTCAGATGCAAAAAAAAAATTTGTTTTCTTTCTTTTTGCATCTGAATCTGGGAACCGAGAGATATTTCCACTAATATCTGAAATAGTCTATTATGCTTTCAACCTAAATCTTCTTTTGTCATTTTTTTTCTAATATAATTTTGCTCTGTGACTGACAATAAGAGCACACATCAAGCTCTGTAAATTACGAGAACTGAAAAACTACTACATCATCCTAGGGAAGATTTCTTCACTCAAACTTTGGATTATATATATATATATTTATTTTTTACTTCTAAACTCTACCGGTGTGGAAAAAACTCAGGTAATTCAGTTTTTCAAAATAAAATTTTTTTTTCAAACTGACATCTGGGGAAAATTTTAAAAAAAAAAGTGAAACCTAGGTATATAGTGTCTGATTCATGTAGGTCCTTATATATATATATATACATACATGCATGTACCTGTACACAGATGTGCAGACACACATACTAAAATTATTTGTGTACAAAACGTGTTAAAATCACAACAAGGAAAAAAACAATTTGAAAAAAAAAAACTGTCATTAAATTGGTTAACATAAAACTTTCTACTTACTGCAGCTGGCCAATTCCATGAATGGTAAACCTGAAGATTAAAGACTGGTTCAAAGAATGGAATCACAGTCAGAAGCATAAGAGTCGATAGTGGTGCTTGATAATAGAGTAATTGCATTGAGTTCACTTGTAATTCATGTTGTTTCTCTCCAACCCACTGAAAAAATAAACACAATTGATATTGGATTAAAACAGACTCATAATCAATCTCTCTCTGATGGCCTAAGGCCAAAACTAGTCAGGAATAACAAACCTATAAAAACATCTTAACCAAGTGGTTTTTGTGTCTATTCTTTTGGTTTGGTTTCTTTGTTTTTGATTAGCTTACTTTCTGATCTTTGCTCTGGTTGGATGGTCCTATGACATGTCAACTCTTTGCCTACCAAATTTTCTTAGTATTTTTTAGCTGTATGATGGGGTATTTCAAAGTTCACTATCTATTCAACTCAGAACTCGTTCTATTCAATTAAAGTCCTATTATTATTGTAATCTGAGTCATTCTGCTCAATCATAATGATAGCCACTACCAGTGGCTTTTGGTAGGATTGCAATAGTAGGAGAGCCGCTGTGAGTGGATAAAGTAGGCAAAGAGTTAAAGAGGGTTTTTTTTTGGGGGGGGGGGTCATAGAAAGCCTTAAATTATTATATTATGAATTGAATTTTGATGTAAAAATTTGCAGTGCATTCTTTTGAACAAAGTTAGAAAAATGAAGTGTCTTAGAGTTGTACTTAACTCTTTATTGCTTGTTTGAAGAAAAATTGATAATTCTACTTCTATTTTTGTACAAATTGTGGCTGAATATAAAATACATGTTTAACACAGTTTCCTCTTCATGTTTAATCATTCTTTATTTTAACTAGCAGGAATATGCACCCTCCGGGCATAGGTATTTAAGTCTTAATGTAATGAAATATATTAAATATATGAAACTAATGAAATTAAATAAGAACACATATAAAAAGATGACACTTATTTTAATTATATTATAGTTATAGTTATATTATATTTAGTTTGGTTGGTTTGGTTTTGGGGTTTTACGGCATGTCAACCCCTTAGGTTATTTTATGCTGAATACTTCTATTGGTAAAAAAAAAAAAAATTTAATGCTAACAAAGTTTTGAAATAATTTCATTTTTAATGGATAATACAATTTTGTTTATAAACTCATGTTTTCTATTTAACCCATAGATGGATAATTATATTTTAATTGGTTTCACAATAAAAACATTCATAGGATTGATTTTAATACATTGGAGAATAAAACAATGAAATTAGAGATCAATAGCAACTAGTAATTATTTATTAAACCTGGTTTTGTTAAAACCAGTATGCAAATTAACTACACCATATATTATGTAAACCTTTATTTCTTAGTGATATATAAGACAGATTGCATGATTTTAAATGCACTAATAACCCAGCCTATGAGTCCAGTGTCTATTGGCCGAACCCACGAAGCCACTGGACTATTAGTGATAATTAGTGTGATCCCAGGGGCCATCCCCCAGACAACACCTGCCCCCTTGATTTAAAGGAGCAGGGCTGGGTTTATTGCCCAGTGCCTGAGGCACTCCTCTTGAGAGGGAATGCAGATGGGATCAATGCATTTTTTGCACCCACCATCCCATGAGCTTTGGCTCGTGAGTGGTCCCACATTAATAAGGCCTTGTGCCTGACCCGCATATGTGGGATGCGAGGTAAATACCCTAATAATGAACTGTTTTGAGGCAAATCGAACTCAGATTTTCATAGGGACATCATTAATAAATAAGATTTATTCATGATTTTGACTATAATATAAATCAAATGCTCATTGATAAACTTATGCAATTCCTGAGGGTATTATGATGTAAGCAGTGATGTAGTTTTGGTTACAGACAGACAAACACTGAATCTTCATTATAAGATTTAGTAATTTTTTTTTTTTTTTGCTTATTTTTGGGTAGCAAGCCTTAATCTAATAGATATATATTAAAAGAAATATAAAATACATCTACGAAAAAAGAACATCTACAAAACATACAATTGTAAAATAAAATGTGTTTACTAACCTTTGTTTCACGTTCTAACAATATGTTTAAAAACAAAAATATATACCTACAAACTATAAGCTTACAAATTATATACAGGGTTGAGTTTGGGCACCGCATGTGGTGTAATGGTTAGCAAACTAGATTAGTTTGGTTTGGTTTGGTTTGTTTTTACGGCATATCAACCTCAGTGGGTCATTTAATGCCGATAAAGTTTTGAAATAAATCAATTCTTAATGGATAATACAATTTTGTTTATAAACTCATGTTTTTCTTTTTAACCAATAGATGGGTAAACTAGATTAGCAGACCATTTTTAACAAGTTCAATTCTCACTGGGTGCCCCATACTTCTGGCTTTGTGCCAATTCTAAGATACGCTTAGTAAATAACTATACAGGGTTGAGCTTAGCCTAAGAGAGGAGGAGGCTTAAAAATGAGGACACCATGGCAATGACTAAGAGGCAATTTTTTTAGAATTTGCTAAATTTCCATTTTTATTTGTAAAAAGTAATATTAATGTAAATTTTTTTTTTTAAATGGCAAAAATAAACAAAAAGCTTTAAAATCAAATTACATAACATAGATTATGATTTGTATTATTCGGACTATTGTCCTCATCTTTATTGTTATCTGCACAACAGTCCAATTGGACACATGGTGTAGTGGATATAGGCGTTGGGTTAATACAGTTCTAAGTGACAGTTATCTTTGGGCTGCAGGTTCAATCCTGGTCAAGGGTGATAGTAATATAGAATAATTAATACAGCTTAACACTTGTACCCAGTCATAGTTAACGTGAATAAAATAAAGGGTTAGCTTCAAAATTCCGTGAAGGCTCTCGATTATGACATGAAGGCTCCTGAGTTTGACAAGACAGTTCTCGAGTTCGACAAGAAATACCTGAAGGAGGCTGGAAGGCACATCAGCCAAAACATTGTGCAGATAACAATAAATATAAAGTCTGAATGATCCAAATAATACAAATTATCAAGCCTCATCTAAAAAATTCAGAGAAATAGATTAGTATTATTAGCAATGATACATTTTAGCAGAGGAACATTTTCATAAACGAAATCAAACATGCAATGATAACATCAGTTAATTTTCTCTCTTTCTCTCTTTTTTTCTTTTAAATAAAAAATAATGAATATTCTTTTTTTTAATTTGAAAGCAAAAATTGTCATGATGTGTATTTTTTTTTTAAGGGCACTGTGGCATTGAATACAGGCAACGTGGTGTGGTGCCGTGGTTTAAGTAAATCCCTGCGTGTATACGTATAGGTCTTTTACAAGAATCTGTCCCCTGCAGACTAGTGGTCCAGCTTTTCAGTGTTGGACTAGTGAGGAGAGACTCACGTTTAATTTACAGTAACTTTTCTGGTTGAGACATACATATGCAGATGCACACACATGCATATATTAGCACCCTGTCAACAAGGCCTAGAAATATGTCAACTGCAGAGTGATTCAGCTTCCACTACCATCACCATCACAAAAAAATGGTATTTTGGGTATGATGATAAACTGCATCTTATGGTGAGGCTCCAGGGAGTGTGGAGTCACTGCTTTATTGGCACCACTCCCAGGTTCACTCTGATCCAGAGTAATCTGTTTATTAGTTTTACATAGGAATATTTGAACCACAAAAACTATGTGCAAATTATTTGGATTCGATAAAAATACTTGAGACCATATAACTATGTGCAAATTATTTGCATCATCAGCTATGCATTTTCACAAGCATAAATATCGCCCTGGTCAGTGGGGCCTAAAATATACAGAGTGCATCCCCTGCAGAGGGATAAGACCCCCTCAACCTAAAGGGCGTCCTGGGTATAACACTAGACTGCGGTTTCGGAGCTCTGCAAAGTATGGAGTTAGTTGGTTGGATTTTATGGCATGTCAATCCTTGTTAGAGTATTCTATGCTGAAGACATTTTGTTTTATTCATTCAATTGTTTTTTAAACTCATTTTTTCTATTTAACCCATAGACGGGACCCTAACAGGTACTACCACTCTGAGTCAGAATGGACCTGGGAGTTGAAAAAGTTTTTAAACTTGAGTCTTTTCAATCAACAACAGTAATCCTGCCACCAGGGTAATCAGTTTCTTCTGACCTTCCTTCATTCAACAATCACAGTAGTCGTCCAAGTTTTTCCTCTCTTACCATCCCTCACTTGGTTCATTCTGCCAGTCTCAGAAATCACGTTTTTTATTACAGCTCGCCCAGTTCGCATGCAAATTACGTCTCTCCCAGCTGGGTCTCCCTCATGCACGACACGATTTTTTGCTGTTTATGTCGGGAGTGGGGGATCGGCTATGTCCATTACAGGAGTAATGGCAATGATGGGGTATTCCACACTCCTCTAAGTTCCAGAATTGAAACTTCATCATTAGATGCAGTTTATCATACCTGCGAGACCCAAAGTATAAAGTCACTACTTCATACTTCAAAATATGGTTTCAAGTATGTATTTACCCAACCCATCCGCCATGGGCAGGATGTGGCATAAAATTTTTCAGCAGAGTACAGCTGGTTTTGAATTCAGAATCTTCCTTCACTTAGATTGGTCGCTGTATCAATCCTAAAGAACCCAGTCTGCCCTACTATTTACCCATAGATGGGGAGAGAATGTTACATAATGGATAGGAAGCATATCTATTGTGTGGGGAAGCATAGAAATATTTGAATTCAAAAGTTAACTGTCAGTTCACAAGTAGTAATGGAAAATAACCAGTACTTTGATTGGCAGCCTTTGAGCCCTTTATTGACCTGGATGTGATGTTCTGATTTGTTTAGAAGATCACATGACTGAAATTGGTGGGAACAGGCTTAGCTTTAGACAGAATGAACTAGCGATCACCTTGGATGGACAAGAATGGCGTCTGTTCCAGAGTATCCCCTCAGCACACTAGAATGTTGGATTTGGGGAAATGAAAATAAAGATGGCGAAATTGAACTATGTCTTTGTGTTCATAACTAAAAACTAACAGGATGGACATGAAGACGTACAACCCAAGAAACACCCCAACCAACCCAACAAGAAGAGATCCAGATGAAGAACTCAATTTTAATTTAAATCTATATTGACTTTAAATATTTTCTATACATTATATTAAAATTGGAAAAACTAATGATTTCATAGCCAAAGTTGACGAATACCAATTGCAACATAAAGAAATTTTAGGTTATTGTCATTTCAACAAATAGTCTGGATTAAGTAGATGGGTCTGTTCTCTCTCTCTCTCTCTTCTCATATATATATATATATATATATATATATATATATTCCAAATCCCGGTAGACCTTTCTAGGGGTGACTTAAATTAACTTTCACTGCCAGCATAAAGCAATGATCGTCTGTTGTTTACAGACGGATCTCTCTGGTGATCGTAAAAAAATATATAAACAATGTATGTATTTAATAGTTTAAACACCGCTCCTTAACGGCAGCTGTCAAATGGCCGAGAGGTTAATGAGTCAGGCTGATGAAAAGTCAGTCAGGTTTCGCTCCTGGTCAGAGGTAGTTGTTGTGTCTAGCCACACTGAAGAGACATAAAACATCGAGACACGGTGTCTGTGGATGACTTTATATATATATATATATATATATATATATATATATATATTGTTCCACCTTCACAGGTAATACATACATACATACATGCATGACTTTTCTTGAAAACCATTCCTTTCTTCCCACCACCAGTGTCCGACCTGAAGATGACCTCTGATGACTATGACATGACACGTTCCAACACTCAGCTGATCATGACACATTTCCCACTTGTTTTGGAATTCACCAGTTCATTCTATCGACCAACACGTAGAATCTCTCCAGCTCTCTTGAACACCTAATTTTTCTCAATCTTTTTTTTTTTTTACCTAAGGTTTGTGAAAGACATTCTACAATTATCATAGGTTAACCACAAAAGACATTGGACTCTTTACTCTCTTCTTATTTCATTTTTATGTTACATTTATGTCATGAATTGCATTTATTGCAATACATAATCTTTCTTATATTGACTTCAGTTTTGATTTTGTTGGTTTATTGCCGAGTGCCTTTTTAATACATAATCTTTTATATTGACTTCAGTTTTGATTTTGTTGGTTTATTGTCGAGTGCCTTTTAATACATAATCTTTCTTATATTGACTTCAGTTTTGATTTTGCTTTCATTGTTTTATGTAATTTCGCTATTCCGTCTGGTTGAAACTAGTACTGGATCTTTATAGAAACGAGAAGGCAGAATAATAGGGAAAATGGTTTACTAAGCAAGATACAAGGTGAACTGAGTAGCATATATAGATAGGAGCTACACAAGGATGCTGCATGCTGTCCTGAAAAAAAAAATCATGGAAAGAGTATCCCACAAGAAAACAGCTGTACAGTCACCTGCTTCCTATTACACAACGCATCTGGGTGAGATGAACAAGACATGCTGGAGACTTTTGGAGAAGCAAGGACAAACTCATAAGTGACATTCTCCTATGGAAACCTACAATATGGATACACCAGTGTAGGCCGACCACAAAAATGTACATCAATTAGCTCGGCGCGGATTCTGGATGTTGCACGGAAGACCTGCAGGGAGCGATATTAGGGATGGTTGACAAGAAGGAGTCATGGGAATCAATGCTACCAGCGCAACATGATGATGATGATGATGATGAAGAATATGTTCAATGTGTAGTATCTGTGGGTCCTGCCTAACTTTGTATTTCCAACTTAATAGGAATGTGTTTTTATATAGAAGTTGATATATACTTACAACTTGATAGAGAGATGTGACCAAGACCCCGATTGTTGCATAGAGGACCCCAAGATGACTGTATTTCATATCATAGTAACTGTTTAGAAACACACCTATGGTTATTGGTAACTGAAAATGTAAGGTAAAATATATTAGATTAACAAACAGGTAACATTAGAACAATAAAGGTATTAGTATTATTTGGATTATTCGGACTATTATCCTCATCTTCATTGTTATCTGTACGTTTTGCCCGATGTGCCCTCCGTCCTTCTTCAGTTATTTCTTGTCGAACTTGCGAACCTTCTATTCGAATGAGAACAGTATACCCCCCATGGACTGAATAAAGGGTTAGGTTCAAAGTTCCGTGATGGCTCCCGATTATGACAAGAAGGTTCCTGAGTCCGAGAAGAAATACCTGAAGAAGGCCAGAGGGCACATCGACTGAAACGTTGTACAGATAACAATGAAGATGAGGACAATAGTCCAAATAATCCAAATAATACTAATTATCAAGCCTCATCTCAAAAAATAATAAAGGTATTGTATAAAAAAAATTCAACTACTTCAAAGCATTAAAATACGAGGACAAGAAAATGAATGGATTAATTTTGAGACATCCGGACTTTTCAGTGCGAAATGCAGGGCTGTACCAGAGATAAATGTTTATTGAGGAAGGAGGGGGAGGGCCAAATAAAATTTAGAATTTGGCCTTAAGTTATCAAAGGCTACCAACATGGTTAGCAGTAAGTACATTTAAAATTGCCTGTACCTCTAGATTGGAAGAAAACAGTAATCCTTTGAAATAATAGAGAACCAGGTTAAATCCAACTTAATGGACCTAAATTCCACCATCGTATGTCACACCCCGCCGAAAGAAAAAAATACTAAAAATCAAGGAATTAACCGAATTTAATAAAGTTTTCAGTGTTGATATATTAATGAATAAAAGATACTAGTTATTTTATTTAAAAAACTTTTACACTTTTTCAGGACAGTTAACTTTGAAGCATGTATTTTTGAGAATCTGTGTTACGCCTCAAAGATATGTGAAAAGTTTTTAAATAAAGTAACTGGTGCATTATATCTTTTATTCATTAATATATCAACACTGAAAATTTTATTAAATTCGGTTAATTCCCTGATATTTGGTATTTTTTTCTTTCGGCGGGGTGACATATGATGGTGGAATTTAGGTCTGTTAAGTTCGATTTAACCGAGAACTAATGAAAGAACTTTTCATCTTTTTTTAAATGTCTACAGGGAAAATATAGATTCATTAACGAAGGAAAAAAAATATAAATACAAGTGGTAAAAATTTGGGGTGGATGGAAGGGTGGATGGTTGGATTTTACGGCATGTTAACATGTGTTGGGTTATTTTATGCTGAAGACATTTTGTTTTATTCATTCTTGATGGTACTCAATTTTTTTAAAAACATTTTTTTAAACTCATTTATTTCTATTTAACCCATAGGTGGGACCCTAACAGGTACTACCATTCTTGGTCAGGGTAGACCTTGGATTAATGGCAATGAAGGAGTACTTTGCACTTCCCACAGCTCTAGAATTGGAACTTCAACACTAAATGAAGTTTAATGTCATACTCAGAACACTAACACTCTCAGCCATCACCTTCTAGCACATACATGATAGAAAAGGTTGGGGATTTGAATAAGGGCAATAGGGTTGGGACAATTATATAGCTATTAGGGCTTGACATGACCAGCTGAGTGATCAGCCTGTCTACCCTAAGCAAGGGCCAAAGTGGAGTGTTGCATGTTATGGACTGCTCAGCCACCAGGATCCTGTCCTTAAGCATCATGGGTTGACACCCATGGCTAACAGGCAGCCCTATTGAGAGGATTTTACTCCTCTACAGAGGTGCAGTCAGTGTATTCTACAGCCCCAGAGGACAGGGCAGTAAAAATCTTGGGGTGGTGCCCAGCTGCTATGGCCCTGAAATGAGTTCATAACTTTTTTAATATATGACACATTTATATATATATACATATATATATATATTTACCGGGTTAGCTCAGTCGGTAGAGCGTTCGGCTAGAAACCACAAGGTTCCTAGTTCGATACCGGTCCCCGCCAACTCAGTGTATGAGTAGCACAGGGATCTGTGCGGTAAAGTAAGGAGCTGATGGTGTGGCGCTCCACCTCAGATGCTAAAAAGCAATCTCCTTGGTCTAGCGCTATTGAAAAGGGGATAGACTCCCTCGCTGACTGGCTGATACTGACTTTAGGCTGCCCCGTCGTCGACTATATATTTACCAACCCCTCCGTACAAGCAGGATGCAACATAAGGTCAATTTCTTAAGCGGAGTTTAACAGGTTTGAATTCAGAGTTTTCCTTCTCCTAGACAGGTTACCTAACCATGGTTAAAGAGCCCAGTCTGCCCTGCTATTTACCAATAGCTGGAGGGAGAATTGGATTCATACCTTTCCCAAGGGTATTAGCGCTATGTGAAATGCAAACAGCTACATTTTTATATAACAAATTATGTTGAGACTGTAGCTTGAAAATATGAAAGATATTGAAGGTGTTGATTTTGATACATCATATCCCATTATGGTGCCACTCTGAAAATATGATGTCAAAGATAATGATGGTGTCGATTTTGATACCTAGAGACTATGGAATCAGAACACAAAATATCTGACTCCAACTTCAACTCCTCTATTTATAGCCCCTCTGACCCAACTCCTCTTTATGTAATCAATTCATAATAAATATAAAACCATGATTTTTTTAATAATCTATTTATATGGTGTGTGCCCTGTATAACTTTACAAACTAAACTAGGGCTATATAAAGTGTAAATTCAACTGGAGTTGGAGTCGGGATAGTTTTTCCAACTCTGACTCCAGTGACCCTTAATTGCTTCCTACTCCACAGCCCTACCAGTTCTGCTGAATATAAAGTGTCATTCTGAAAATATGATGTTAAATATAATGAAGGTATTGATTTTGATACCTGATATAATTTTAGGTTATGTAATACACCAATTTATTAAATTACATTATTCTTTGCTGGCCTGTGACCTTGTCTGGTGGCAGTAGTAGTTCTCTATTGTGCATGATGTATATATGGCATTAACGGTGATAGCGTTGGAACAATCATATAGGTACTTGGCATGACCAGCTTTTTAGTTTGGTTTGGTTTGTTTTATGGCATATCAACCTCAGTGGGTCATTTAATGCCAATAAAGTTTTGAAATAAAGTCATTCTTAATGGATACTCAATGATTTTTTTTATAAATACATTTTTCTATTTAACCCATAGATGGGTCTCTAACAGGTACTATGACTCTGGGTCAGTGGACCAGGGAGCAATGGTGATGAAGGGGTGCTCCACATCCTCTAAACCTCCAAAACTGGAAACTCACCATCAGATAGAGTTTAACGTCATTCCCATGACATGTAGACCCTCAGCCACCGCCTTCCAGCACCCATATGATAAAAAGGGTAGTGGGTTGCCATAAGGCAATAGGGTTGGGGCAATCATATAGGTGCTAGAGCTTGGCATGACCAGCTGATTGATTGACCACCCTAAGTAAAGGCCAAAGTGGAGTGTTGCGTGTTATGGACTGCTCATCAAGCAAGATTCCGTCCTTAAGCATCACAGGTTGCCACCCACAGCCAACAGGTAGCCCCATTGGGGGATTCTACCTCACTGCAGAGGTGCAGTCAGTGTATTCTACAGTCCAAGCCGACAGGGCAGGTTTTCACTGTTAAAGCCACATACTAAATATATATATATATATATCGATTTGTTTAGCCTTACATTTAATAGGCATTCCCGCCTAATTAATTAATTATTAATCAATTGATTTTCAAAATTAGGTACGACTTCAATTAAGCACTTATTCTCCCAAAAATTGTCGGCAAAAAGCCATATCCAAACACACTGTTTACATTCCTATCGTATCGTTGTGTAATAAAAGTCACTAGAAGAGGAATATTAACCTACTCTAAACAAATCGTAAAATCTAAGAAATCCGTTTGGTGTAGGGGTTATGACACTGGCCTGTCAGCTTGACTGTCCGGTTTCGAATCACGCACAGGGCGGTCTTCCTATCTATAGCTCTGCTGATGAGGCCTAATAGGCCGAAATGTACATACAGAGATTGATTTTTCTCGATTTGTTTAGCCTTACATTTAATAGGCATTCCCGCCTAATTAATTAATTATTAATCAATTGATTTTCAAAATTAGGTACGACTTCAATTAAGCACTTATTCTCCCAAAAATATATATATATATATATATATATATATAATCCAAAGATCAAGTGAAGAAACCTTCCTTACGATGTAGTAGTTTTTTAAATGTTGTAGTTTGCAGAGCTCAATGTGTGCTCTTATTGTCAGAGTCACAGTGCAAAATTATATCAGGAAAAAATATAACAGAAGATTTAGATTTTTAGCATTATAGACTATTTCAGGGAATCTAAATCTGATGATGGGAGCTACTAGACAATTTCTATGGGTTCCCTGAAATAGTCTATAATACTAAATATCTAAATCTTATTTTTTCCTGATATATAAACAAAGGTAAGTGATATAGTACACGACTGAGAGTTGCCACCTTTTTTTAGTCTGGTCAAATTTACAAGATATCTTTTGAAATTGCTAACTACTAAATTATTTGGTGTTCTCTCAATCTTTTGGAATTTTTAGCTTATATTTTTGCTTATATCTTGTAAAATAGATGCAAATATTTGTGGCATAAATATTAGTTCCTATTAATCCCACAGAACATTGAACTGCTTTAAAATCTGGACCATTTCTGTGATTCTGTGATTCTGTGATTCTGTGATTCTTCTTTGGCATCATGTAGAAGGATATTGATTTTTTTGTCAACCAAGGCCAACAAAATATTCTGACTCTACATATGACAGTTATTCTCCAAGAATCAAATGAACACGAGCCAAAAAAACGAAAAAAAACTATGGATGACAATAAAAAAAAATATATATATATATAAAGATCAGGTGAAGAAACCTTCCTTACAACGTAGTAGTTTTTTAAAAAGTGTCTAGTTTGCAGAGCTCAATGTGTGCTCTTATTGTCAGAGTCACAGAGCAAAATTATATCAGGAAAAAATAACAGAAGATTTAGATTTTTAGCATTATAGACTATTTCAGGGAACCTAGAGAAATTGTCAAGTAGCCCCCATCATCAGATGCAAAAGCATTTTGCATCTGATGATGGGGGCTACTAGATACTTTCTCAAGGTTCCCTGAAATAGTCTATAATGCTAAAAATCTAAATCTACTGTTATTTTTTCCTGAGATATACATACATCATGATCTGATTTGATCATATGTACGACCATGTCCTCTTGAAGTAAAGGTACAACAAAAAGATTACATTACACAAAGTAATTCAAAAACTGAAGAAAAAGAGAATGGCTAAAGATGTGATAAAAAGCAACAACATAACAAGATGGAAGAAATTAATCAAAATTAATAATAAAATGGTAAATCTTCAATAATTCAGAAAATTACTACTTTAACAACTATGGTTAGCTAAAACGAGATTAAAAAAAAATTTTTAAAAAAACATACAAAAAAAAAATTGAGGAAAAGGAATGTAAGGAAAAAAAATGGTACTAGTTTAGTATTGTGGTCCCGCACACTGAGCTAGCAGTTTTGTTTTGCCTTTCATAGTCAATAGTAATTTAACCCCTTTCTTTACTTTTTTACTTTTTTTTTTTTTTTAATTTAAAATAATTTACTTTATTTGGTTTAAATTAACCCATAATTTTAATAAAAGATAAAACCAATTTAAACAATTTCATTGCCACGCCAGAAACACTGTCTTTCGAGTATTGGATGCGAAACTAAATAATTAAAAAAAACAAAAAACTCCTACTGACTTTAAATAATGGATTGCACATCCTGTTTAAGGACCGCAATACTAAACTAGATCGAATAAATTTATGAATAGTTAATAGATGTTAATATTAAATAAATTATCTACTCCCCAGAAAGGGTGTGGATATCATTTAAATGGACTGAATGATTTAAATCTAAAAGTAGGTTTTATTTGTCACATGTTTTTACCAAATTTGGAATGATATGCTATTTTTTTCTTCTGTTTATAAATTCGATCTTAAGTGAAAAGAGAATACATCTTTCCTGGTGTTGAGGTTTGGTCTACAAGAAGACACGAGTTCGTCTAGGTATTTCTAAGTGACGAAGACTTAGCCTAATTAATAGAGTCAACATAAAAAGACAACGAACACGGGTTAAACAGAAAAGAGACAATTATTTACAAAGATATTTTCTTCATAATACGTTCGTATCTTTAAACTTAAGCTTCCTCTCTACTCAAAACGAAGAATAGTTTACAGAACTTACCAATGAAAGTTTAATATAAAGCGAAAACTTCCGATTATAAAACTGTGTCTGTATAAAGATGATACACGGGGTGGTCATAGCTTTGATAAGTTGGTAGGTGCCGACCGTGTTGTGCTGCAAGGAAAGATTAGTAAGAACAACATAACCACAGAACGATGCAGCTAGGGGTAACATGTCCCACACGGGTAGGCGCTTCGGTTGGAACACGTTTAGTTTTTGACATATAAACAGTCCGGCTGTCGTGAGAACGAAATGAATGCACGTCAGTGTCATATTTGGGAAGCCATGCACGACGTAGATGCGCTTGTTGATCAAGACGATCATAATAGAGCAGACTAGATTGACAAGTAAACACAAAGTGACAATTTGTGGACTAGGGGCAGCCATCTTGAGAAGGTCTCTTTTGTGTTGTTTTTTTCTTCTGGTGTGTACGTGGAGTAAGGGAGATCACTCTCGTTGACTTTTTTCCCCCTCATCTTAGATGTGAGAAGTAACTGCGTGCCTAACAACCGTATAAGTAAAAGTAAAGTCGTCGGGGCGGCCTAATGTCGGTATCAGCCCCGACAGCGAGGGAGTCTATCCCCTTTTCACTAGCGCTAGACAAGGAGATTATTTTAGCGTCTGAGGTGGAGCGCCACACCTACCATCAGCTCCTCATTTTACCACACAGATCATTGTGCTACTCATACGCTGAGTTGGTGAGGGCCATTATTGAACCTGGAACCTTGAGATTCCTAATCGAATGCTCTATTTACTGAGCTGAACCGTATAAAGAAGGTTCAATTCATCCCAAACTAGAAAGTAATATGGTAAAAGGCCTTTTTGGATAAGAGAAAATATTTCTTTATTTCAATTTTTGAATAAACCGGTTTCAGCGTATTGCCGCTGTCTCAGGGATTTTTTTCGACCTTTTTATAACGGAGGAACACTTGAAATAACTTGATAGTTTTCGGTTCCTTTGTTTTATGGCATATCAACCTTCGTGGTTTATTTAAT
>CM042168.1:28984705-29032205 GCA_023376005.1 Doryteuthis pealeii
ATCAGCATTCAGAGTAGGTGTTATAAACAGGTTCACGTGGCTCAGACATTTTTTTTCATAATTCATAGCTGTTGTATGTAAGTTTTTGTTGCTCAGACAACACTGTGTGTTCATATGTAGGTGTCCACAGAAGAATATCTCTTATGAATTTCTGCTTACTTCTCCAGCTGTGATCAGCATGTATTACCTGGATGGTTTGTATGATAGGAGGTAAGTGGCCATACAGCTGCTTTTTTGTTGGGTGTGGCTTCCAGGATTTGTTCAAGACAGCATGCAGTATCCTTGTGTAGTAGCTTTTTTCCAAGCATTTCATTAAAGTCCAAGTGGTGCAGCCATACAGTAGCACTGATACAGCTATAGATTAGACAAATTCTTGGTTTATCTTATCAGAGAGATCAGATTTTCATATGATTAATAATCTGTCAATAGCAATCCATGCTTTTCCTATGTGTATATTGACATCACTTTCTGTAGATGAGATATCAAACCTTATATATATATATATATATATATATATATATATATATATATATATATATATATATTGTATTGGAGAAAGGAAAATAAAGTACTCTATTACAGGTGTAAGAGCAACATTTATTTGGTATGAGATACTATACAATTAAAAGTGTTTGTTACCATTGGTTTCAAAGCAGCATATTGGCTGCTTATCATCAGCTTATTATCAGTTATCCTGATGATAAGCGGCTAATATACTTCTTTGAAACCAATGATAACAAATGGCTTTTAATTGTATAGTATCTCATAGCAATATATATATATATATATATATATATATATATATATTCTGCATATTTTATTAAGATTATTCATGTAAAGAAAGTTACTAAGATGATGTTCTTTACAATGACTGCAAGCAACAAAATATGCCATCTATTTTCATTATGATTAACCTAAGATAAATAATGTTAATAGAAGTTTTAATTATGTCAAAAATGTTTTAAACTATTTACCATCATTTCATATTTAATAGTCCACGACACCATTGAAGTCTATTTTATGTTTTATTCAGTAAAATTTTACTGCTAGTTTAAACCCATTTATATCATTTATCAGAGCTCTTTCTTTTGCACAACAAATATATTCCTCTTTCCCTCCCCTCGTCTAAACCATATTTATCTTCCAAGGAAATACTCGTGATGTAATGGTTACCATCGTATGAAATGGACACCTGTTTGTGTGGAGGAGTTGGTTGGTGGTTTTGTTGGATTTTACTGCATGTCAACCCTTCTTGGGTTATTTTATGCCAAAGACGTTTTGTTTTACCCATTCTTGTTGGGTATTCTATTTTTTTTCAAACTCAATTCTTTAAAAAAACCTCATTTTTTAAAATCTATTTAACCTATAGATGGGACACTAACAGGCACTACCATTCTGTAGAGGAGTTGGTAAATATATATATATATATATTTATCTCCCAATAACATCAAAGTATTGTGTTAAAAGATTGGCCATGATGGTGTTTTGATTGTCAGTTGTATATTTTGTTTTCTGATTTTATATTGTCAGTTACAAATATAATATTCAAAAATATAATGGGTTAAACTGCCATGGGGTTTAAACTGAACATCTTGCTGCCCTGGGAATAGATTTGTTGAAACTCTGGTGTCTGGCAACTGACCTGGTAAATGCTCATAAGGTCATTAATCATCTTAACAACAGCAACCTTGAGCACCTTTTTGATTTCCATGTTTCTAACACATGTGGGCATGCCTACAAAGTCAGAAAACAGCATTGCTCACATGACTTTCGGAAACATTTTTTCATGCTCAGAGTTGCCGTGGCATGGAATAAGCTGCCTGCGTCCGTTGTGGGCTGCTGAAACACTGCATCTTTCAAAGCCTCCATGCTTCCTATAATCCGCCAACACTATACCTGATACCCATCTCCACACGCACATATGCATGCACATGCACACATACGTGTATATTATTACTGTTCATGTTCCTGACACTAATACATTATTCTGTGTACTAGACATGAAACTTTGATGAGTTGTGGTGCACCTGAGCACGGTACACAATAAATTTCATTATCATTATTATTATCTAATAGTAAAAAGTTACTGAGTAAAATACAAAATAAGCTTCAATAGTGTCATAGACTGTTAATAAAAATAATCATTTATTTGGACACAGTTATATGGTATTAAGTATTCCTATCTAATACAAATAATTTGCACATAGTTGTATAGTTTTTGTTTTAAGAATGAAAAACATTTTTTTTTCTTTTTTTAGTACAGAAAAATTCACTTACAGAATTCACAGTTCAAGACACCATTGAGGCCCTTTTTTTTAGCACAATGCTTTGATTTTATTGAGAGTTACATATACATAGCTTTGATGAGTAGAGGGAGAAAAAATATCTTATCTACAAAAGAAAGGATTTCAACAAGCTCTATTCAACAATATAATGGGTTTAAACTAGCAGTAACAACTTACTGAGTAAAATACAAAATAGGCTTCAATGGTGTTGTGGACTGTAAATATATCTAGAATGAAATGTCCTCAATTTGAACGTTTTTTTTTTCATTTATGGTTAGTCTACATGATACATTAATAATCATCTATTTTTGCATTGAATTGACAGCAGGTCTCCTCAGGTTTCCAGGACTCTTCTGAGTATCCTAGCCGATCTTCATAGTGCTGTAGTTTGGATGGTCTCAATTCTGCTGCTGCTGCTGGTTGTTATTGTTATTATTATTGTTGTTATTATTGTTGTTGTTATTGTTATTATTATTATTGTTAGTATTATTATTATTGTTGTTATTATTATTACTATTGTTATTATTGTTATTGTTGTTGTTATTATTATTATTATTATTATTATTATTATTATTGTTGTTGTTGTCATTGTTATTATTATTTGCTCTTTTTGAGTTTTCACATCAGCATTAGCTGATGGTCTTTCACTGGGGTCTGAGTGACAGCAAGTCTCCTCAGGTCTCCAGGACTCTTCTGAGTATTCTGGCAGATTGCAGCAGTGCAGTGTTCTGAATGGTTTCAATCCTTCCTCTGATTTCCAAACATTCCAGACCCTTTTCCAATCCTTTTGGGACTGTTCCAAGTGCACCAACTACAATTGGTATCACCTTCACTTTCATATTCCATAACTTTTTTAGTTCTCTGGCAAGGTCCAGATATTTGTCTATTTTTTCATTTTCCTTTAGCTTCACCCTGTGATCTGCTGGCACTGCAAAATCCACCAGTTGACAAGTTCTTTCTTTTTTGTTTATCAACACTAGGTCTGGTCTTCTTGCTGGGATAAGGTGATCTGTTTTTATTTCAAAGTCCCAGAGAATTTTATGCGTTTCGTTCTCAAGAACAGATTCTGGTTTATGCATATACCATTTTTTTGCATGGTCAAAATTAAATTTTTTGCATAATTCCCAGTGGGTCACCTTCCCAACCCAGTCGTGTCTAGTTTTGTATTCTCATTGTGCTAGTTTGCTACATTCGCAGAGTACATGGTTTACAGTCTCGTCTCTATTCCCACAAAGTCTACATTTATCTCTATTCCCGCAAAGTCTACATTTATTATTACTATTGTTATTATTATTATTACTATTGTTATTATTATTGTTATTATTATTATTATTGTTGTTATAATTATTATTATTATTACTATTGTTATTATTATTATTATTCCTTTTGAGTTTTCACATCAGTGTTAGCTGATGGTCTTTCACTGGAGTCTGAGTGACAGCAAGTCTCCTCAGGTCTCCAGGACTCTTCTGAGTATTCTGGCAGATTGCAGCAGTGCAGTGTTCTGAATGGTTTCAATCCTTCCTCTGATATCCAAACTTTCCAAACCCTTTTCTAATCCTTTTGGGACTGTTCCAAGTGCACCAACTACAATTGGTATAACTTTCACTTTCATATTCCATAACTTTTTCAGTTCTCTGGCAAGGTCCAGATATTTGTCAATTTTTTCATTTTCCTTTAACTTCAACCTGTGATCCGCTGGCACTGCAAAATCCACCAGTTGACAAGTTCTTTCTTTTTTGTTAATCAACACTAGGTCTGGTCTTCTTGCTGGGATAAGGTGATCCATTTTAATTTCAAAGTCCCAGAGAATTTTGTGCGTTTCGTTCTCAAGAACAGATTCTGGTTTATGCATATACCATTTTGTTGTGTGGTCAAAATTTAATTTCTTGCATAATTCCCAGTGGATCACCTTCCCAACCCAGTCGTGTCTAGTTTTGTATTCTCGTTGTGCTAGTTTGCTACATTCGCAGAGTATATGGTTAACAGTCTCATCTCTATTACCGCAAAGTCTACATTTACTATTCTGTTGGGTCTTATCAATTTTCGCTTTGATGTAGTTTGTCCTTATGGCATTATTTTGTGCAGCAATTATAAGTGATTCTGTTTCTCTTTTGAGGTTTCCCTTTCTTAACCATGTCCAAGTCTTTCCATGTGCAACCTCATCTATTTGTCGTTTGAAGCGTCCATATAATTGTTTTTCTTCCCATTTTTGTTTCTAGTCTTTGTCGTTTTTCTGTTTGTCCATCTGCCGTTTCTACTATTGTTGGCCGCCATAAGTAATTTGTCTTTGCTCTTCCTTGTGTAATCTTCAAGTTGTTGGATTGTGGTTTCTACGCATTCCTCTATGTTGGCAAGACCTCTTCCCCCTTCCTTTCTTGACACATACAATCTATCTCTATCATCTCTAGGGTGGAGAGCCTTGTGCATGGTCATTAATTTTCTCGTCCTTTGGTCTATCTGTCTGAGTTCTTCTTTTGTCCATTTTAAGAATGGTCCTGAGTATCTTATAATGGGGACAGCCCAGGTATTAATTCATTTGATCAGATTTCTGCTGTTAAGTTTCGTTTCTAGAAGTTTTCTAGTTCTCCTGAGATATTCTTTTTTAACTTTTCCTTTCATTTCTGTTTGCATGATATTGTCCGCTTCTAAAATTCCTAAGTATTTATAGTTTCCTGATTTGGTAGTTGTATTCATTCATTAGTTTTCTTTCACCTCTTTTTATTACAAGCATAGCACATTTTTCGATTCCAAATTCCATCCCTATATCCTGGCTATATATTCTAATAGTTTGTACTCCTCCTCCTTGTAATTTTTTCACAGCAGTTGTAACTGATGGTTTTTCACTAGAGTCTGAGTGACACCAAGTCCCAACAGGTCTTCAGAACTCTTCTAAGTATTCTAACCGATCTTAACAAGTCTATATGGTCTTGATTCATCCTCTGATTTCCAATTCCTCCAGTCTCCTTTCCAAGAATTAGTGACCATTCCAAGCACACCAACTACAATTAGTATCACTATCACCCTCTTGTTCCACAGATTTTTTTTAGTTTTCTGGCAAGATCAAGTATTTGTCTATCTTTTCCCTTTCTTTTATTTTCACTCTTATTTTCACTTTTCACAATTATCATAATTATTATTACTAGCAAGAACCATGGACATACCACAGTATGGTAATTTGACAATTATAATGTTTGATATATTTATTATTGCAAAATAGTTCAATATGTATAAAGTATAATAATCTCTGGCAAAATTCTTTTTTTCCCCGTTATTTTTTCTAATTTTCTTTTTTTTTCTTTCTTTTCTGCTTTTTTATTTTTATTTCGTTGAAACATATAAGTGCTATCACTTTCAATCAAAAAACTCATGGAGACTGTTCCAACCCAAGGTCACCAATTACAATTGGGACGACCTTTACCTTCATGTTCCATAGTTTTTTCAGTTTTCTGGCCAGATCCAAGAAGAAGAAGAAGAAGAAGAAGAAGAAGAAGAAGAAGAAGAAGAAGTAGTAGTAATAGTAGTAGTAGTACTAGTAGTTGTTATTATTATTTCTTTTTTTTTTTTGAAAATTTTCTCACAGAGTAGAAATCAGAATTTTTAAGCAATGCAGACTGAAGTTGCTTCAGGGGGTCTCTTTGGGATTAGGGGCCCTGAAGTTTAAGCTTCCTTAACTCTTAACATCCTGTTGAGAATTTTCTAAGTCCAGAGCATTCCTATAAGGATATATAAAAAATGGCTAAAAATGATCTTTGCATCTAAAGTTACCTGTTATTTCCCTAAAATCAAAGACTTCTAAATATGTTTAATATTACATTTAAACAAAGGCCATCGTTTGGAGTGGATTAGGAGAACAAATGTGACTTCCGACCGGGTGGAATGAGGTGGTATAGGACATTAAGAGTTAATTGCATAGTAGATCCATCCCTGCCTAGATGATTGATATGGAATCAAGGACTCCAGATGGTCTAAAAAGTTTGCCAATTCCTATTTTAAATCAAGGGAAATAAAATAGAAGCTATAACTTTTAGGGAAATCCAGAATTCCATAAAAGGTCTGCAGAAAGGTAAAAATAAGTGAGCATAAAATGATGGATATTTAAATTTTTAAATTCATAGTTTTTCGTTTGGTTTCTTTGTTGAATGACATATCAACCTACGTGGGTTATTTAATGCCAAAGCTCTCCTTGTAGAATAACAGTTGTGATACTATTTAAGCCTTAGCAGGGGGGATAAGTTCAGACCTTTCCCAAAGGTATTAGTCCAAAAGGGAACATATTAGCACAGCTGGTCTTCAAACTCACTTACTACAATGTCGCAGTTCAGTATGTTAGCCACTACACTATGAGGATTCCCCTTTAATTCACAGTAAAAGAAGGTTTATCTATATTATAATGATTCAGTTTGTATATTTGAAAGATTTACTACTGTAATAAAAGATGAACTAGGTAATTGCTTTACTTTAAGCTTTATTCAAGTATAACTTAACTGTGGTCCAGTTAAGGTGGAGATTCTTTTACTATTTATAGTTGGCTGATACAAGGGGAGACAACCATGGTTGACACAATGCGTTTTGGCCTTTTTCGTGGAATGATGGGCTAGCACAGGGGTCGGCAACCCCGGCCTGCAGTCCTCGAGTGGTTTTTGTCCAGCCCGCCAACTTAACAGCTGGACTCTGACTATCCAATTGGTATCGAATAGAAATACAGTAGTTCGATTCAGGTTAACTCATTAAAGACCAGAGGCAAAGATTTTTTATTTAAACCTTCAAAAAAAAAAAAAGAAAAAAAAGACAGCTTTTTGGACTAGGCGGTTGGAGTCCGAGAAAATTTATTTGCATTATAATTAATACCATGGCCCTTATGCAAAATGTATGTAATTAAAGACAAACAAGGTAATTGCTTTACTTAAGCTCTTTTCATTATAGCTTAACTGTGGTCCAGTTAAAGTGAAGATTCTTTTGTATCTATAGTGAACTGATCAAGGGGGAGACAACTATGTTTGACTTCATCACAGTTACCATAACACAAAAATGGTATACGCTGACTTGAAGAAGGGCATCCCATTGTGATTGTAATAGAAAGCTAGTCCTGCAGATCCATCACTACTGAATAGTGGGTTTGATCCTTGCTAGATGCCCTATACCTGCGACCTTATGTCACAGCCTACCCATGGCAAATGGGTTGGGTAAATACCTACCCTAACTTAAAGGAGGAAACAATTTCTCATCCAATCAAACGACTAGTTTCTGAATAATGTTTTAATCAGCTTGAAGCTCAGGCGTCGCTGCTCTCAAGCGGTGTGGGGCTGGCCGAAATCTCGATACTTGCATCCATGTTGCCGTCCTCGCTTCCATTTGAAGTGTCCTCCTTCGAGGTAGACACGTGGGGTGAGGTCGGAGATGGAGGGCTTGGGGATGGGAGAGGGTGGATAGAGGGTGCTGCTTTCGGGTGATCACTGTCAGCATCGGCATTGGCATCTGCTTCAGCATAAACCTTCATTATGTGCGACGGGGTCAGTTGTGGGGGATGGAGTCACTCATTTCGGGTATGGTCTGAATCTCGTCCTCTGGGGGTTTGGCTAATTCTGGTTTGGCTTGCAGATTTCTAATGGCATCTTCCCATGTATGGAGACACTTTTCATAATGTTCAATCTGTAAGGGGGGGAGGGATAAAATAACCCCCCCTTACCAAAGTATATTGAGGAAATATAACTCCAATATATAGTGAAGGAGCTGTCTGTGGTGTAATGGTTGTCGTCGAAGGAAATGGACACGGCAACTCGAGTTCAAATCCTGGACGAGGCTGGTTGCATTTCATATGACACTAATACTTTTGGTAAAGGTTATGAATCCAACTATTTTCTTTCCAACTATGGATAAATAATAAGGACTTGGCTCTTTAACCTTAGTACGGCAACTGGTCTAGGAGAAAACTCTGAATTCAAACCTGGTAAACTCCGCTTAAAAAATTGACCTTGTGTCACATCCTGCCCATATGGAGGAGTTGGTAAATCTATTAATAATGGAGATTCTCTGTAACAAAAATTACGTCACTGCTTACGTCACATTACCCAAAATTGTCATAACATAGAATAAATACACTAAAAATTTGAACATGCAGCATTAGACAGTCCTCATTGTTTTTTAAAACAAGTTTTAATAAATACATGACTGGTATTATATATCTATATATAGTTTGTTTTATTTTAATACATATTTAAAGTTTACATTTCAAATTGTTTTATTTTTTAATCCTTTAATGAATTTGATGATTTTACTTACTTAGGGTACAAACTTGCTGACATTGAATTTTTTACTCCCACCCCTCAGGCAATATGTTTCAAAAATCTATTTTTACATCGCCCGGAGAGCGTTTTTTATTTTGTACTAGTATATATAATAAAGGGTAGTTTTAAAGCCTCATATCTCTGCCAATTATTTGAATTCACTCCTTTCTTTGACAGAATACATCTCGAACAGTACAAGACACAATTGTGACACTATGGTTAAGTGGAAATACGGTCAGAGAAAAAAAAAAAGGAAAATAGAATGCGTTCAGTAAGATAAAGTTCAATAGAGTCATAAAATGGTGTACGATCACCATGGAAATTGAGCCAGTTAGAGATAATATCTTTAGGGTCTAGTTTTTAGAAAAAAAATGTGTTGAATAAGTTAATGGTCTGAAAAGTGGACATTGAGACTGAAAAATAAAGTTATGGTTAACGTTTTAAGAGAGATTGCAGACAAAAAGTACCGAATATCTGGGTGGTCAAATCCATGGGGATGTGTCGGGGTGGAATTTACATATATTCAGCCAGCTCAAGCTCTTGACTGAGTTCCAAGGGTGATAGTATCGTCTCAGTAGAGTAGATAGAAAATAGCCAGAGACCCACATCAGTGAAGCCAGCAAGCGACTAGAGTTAAGACAATTTCTTGCCCGCTGACAACATCGGCTCAAGTGTCCTCTGCTCCACCACAAACTGCACAAAATGTCACAACTTCCTCTTCCATTAGCATCCTGTTATCAGACTTTGTGTTGTGTTTTTTTTTTCAGCCTTGTGAACCTGTCTCTAACTTGTGCCCTTCGAATCAGCCAGTACAGAATATTACAACCTTGAAGTCATAGACATTGTGCAACAAAGGTGCACAAGTGCAGGCCGGTATTGTCACACAATAAAATTGAGATCTTGATTTTGTTGAAAATTCTTACGATGAAAATCACTAAGTCAGGGGTATTTTAAAGCCTCATATCTCTACCAATTCTTTGAATAGACCACTTGTTACATAATTTATGGGCAGCTTATAAATTACGCACATACCTTTATTGCCCAGTGCCTGAGGCACCCCCTTGAGGGGGAATGCCGACGGGATCCACGCATTTTTTGCACCCGCCACCCATGAGCTGTTTGAGGCAAATCTAACTCAGATTTTCATAGAGACCTTGTTAATAAATTGTATGTATGAATAATGATTTTGACTATAGATCAAATAATCATTGAGAAACTTATGCAATTGCTGGGGGTATTGTGATGTATGCAGTGACATGGTTTCAGTTACAGACTGACAGACACTGAATCTCCATTATAATAAGAAAGATAAGCAGAGACTTAGTGATATTTAGCATTTTCAATTATAAATTCTATATAAATGAAATGAAATGATTTGACATTGACTGGAAGTCATTAAAGGTGACATTTAAGCAACAAAGTAATATTCTTTGAATTTTGTAGTTGTTCATACAAATTTTATTAATGCACACATTAGTGTACTTTGAAAACAAAAAAAAAAAAAAAAAGCAAGAGTAGCAATAACATCATTAGCAGTGATGAAGCATACAATATAAAAAAAAAAAATCTTTTTTTTTTCAGATTTCACAACCAAAAGCGATGGACAGAAACAAAATTTGCACTTTTCTGGAAAAGGAAAAAGCATACCCCCCCCCCAAAAAAAAAATCATTTTCAATAAATTGTCTTGACTGTGTCTTGTCTGAACTTCTATAGAAAATCATTTTTTCCATTATCTGGACTAGCATCTTCATCTTGCTGTTTTTCAACCAGTGGACTTTCCAACCCTCTTCAGGTGTATGTCACATTTAATAAGCTTGAATTTTCTCTTTTTTCTCACTAAGCTCAACCCAACATCTTCATTGGTCATGTAACAAAGATTCATCTGATATTGAAAAAAAATGTGTGTGTAATATATATATATATATATATATATATATATATATATATATGTATACATATATGTGTATGAAAAGTGTTGTTAGGGGTGCAACGGGAGAAAATTAAATATTTTATAAAAAAGAAAAAAAAAATGGATTATGTTCTAAAAACTTTTTTTTTTACACACATATATACATATGTATACATATATACATGTGTATATGCATATATACACGTGTATATACATATATATACATATATATGTATACATATGTGCATATACATACATATATATTTATGAATACATATATATAAATATGTATACATATATGTGTATATGCATATATATATATATGAATACATATATATATATATATAATATATACATATATATATATATATATATATGAATACATATATATATATATATAAATATGTATACATATGCATATATATATTTATGTATACATATATATATATATGATACATATATATATATATGTATATATATATATATGAATACATATATATATATATATATACATATATATATATATATATACATATATATATAAATATGTATACATATGTGTATATGCATATATATATTATGTATACATATATATATATATATATGAATACATATATATAAATATGTATACATGTGTATATGCATATATATATTTATGTATGCATATATATATATATATATACACATAAATATATATGAATACATATATATAAATATGTATACATATATGTGTATATGCATATATATATATATATATATAATATATATATATATATGCATATACACATATATGTGCACCTGACATATATATCTTTAAGGATAGGGCAACTAGTCTTGGTTGTTTGGTTGGATTTTAGGGCATGTCAACCTTTGTTAGGTTATTTTATGCCGAAGACGTATTATTCATTCTTGTTGGGTTTTCAATTTTTTCAAACTCACTTTTTTCTATTTAACCCATAGATGGACCCTAAACAAGTACTACGGCTTTGGTTCAGAGTGGGAAGTAATGGTGATGAAGAAGTAATCACACACCCCAAAGAAAGAACTTGTGTATTATTCTAAGCTAGTAAGCTGCAATAAAAAGTGGGGTTATTCGCAGTTCCTAGAGTATACCTGAAAATGCTGGAGAACCTGAGTGTCCATTCTGGATTTTCAATAGCAACTTCTGCTAGGTATGTTCAGGACAGATCAATTTTGCTTGTTTAAAAATATTTTATGCCTAAATTATTCGAATTGATAAAAACTTTTTTGTATTGTAAGAGTATTTTTTGAAGAAAAATTAAAGTAATCATTCGTTTATGTTTATGTTTTGTTTTATGGCATATCAACCTCAGTGGGTCATTTAATGCCGATAAAGTTTTGAAATAAATCAATTCTTAATGGATACACAATTTTTTTATTTTTATAAATACATTTTTCTATTTAACCCATAGATGGGACCCTAACAGGTACTACCACTCCGGGTCAGAGTAGACCAGGGAGCAATGGTGATGAAGGGGTGCTCCACATTTCCCAAACCTCCAAAACTTGAACCTCACCATCAGATAGAGTTTAACATCATTCCCCTGACATGTAGACCCTCAGCCACCGCCTTCTAGCACGCATATGATGAAAAGGGTTGGGGCTTGCCATAAGGGCAATAGGGTAGGGGCAATCATATAGGTGCTAGGGCTTGATGTGACCAGCCGATTGATCAGAGGGGGCCTCTCCGACCGCCCGTCTAGCCTAAGTAAGGGTGTAATCATTCGTGACGTAATTGATATTCTCTCACTGTTACTTGATTTCGCCTTCCCACTGAAACATCTTTTTCCTTTCATAATTCTGAACGTCTTGCTGCCCTGTGCATGGATACCTTGAAACTCTGACAATTAACTTGGTAAATGCTCATAAGGTCATTAATCATCTTACCATCAGCAACCTTGAGCATCTTTTTGATTTCCATGTGTCTAACACATGTGGTCATGCCTACAAAGTCAGAAAACAGCACAACTCACATGACTTTTGGAAATATTTTTTCATACCCAGAGATGCTGCCTACATCAGTTGTTGGCTCTTAAAACACTGCATATTTCTAAATCTCCATGCTTCCTGTAATTTAACAACACTATAACCGATATCCTCCCTCCATACACATACAAACACACACATATGTATATTATGACTGTATACTGTTCCTTTTCCTGATATTAGTACATCATTCTATACATTGGTATACATACACCTTTGATGAAGTTGTATTGCACCTGAGCACTGTATGCAATAATTTCATCATTATTAATTGTGCAAAAGGTGAAGGTGCACTTGATTAGAGTACCTGATGGTCCAAGAAATTTAACTCATGCTAATAATCAGGCAAGTCAACCCTTGTTGGGTTATTTTATGCTGAAGACGTTTTGCTTTATTCATTCTTGATGTGTATTAGAATTTTTTTCTTTTTCAAACTTATTTTTTCTATTTAACCCATGGATGTGAACTTAATAGGTACTACCATTCCGGGTCAGGTGTAAAACTGTGGATTCCAAGGCCAGGCTTCAAACCATAGTGGCAAATAACACTCAGAGAGTATCAGGTGAGCTTGGCATCTCATTAAATTAATATTGCATGATGTTGGTTTGTTATGTGTTTTCATACAAATTAATACAGAACACTGAATGAAAATGCAAAACCTAAGTGTTGGAAATTAACAAGGTTTTATTTTATGCATAACAGAGAAAGAGTTACTTCAAGCTCAACTTGTGTGTGACCAGCTATCTTGTTTATCAATCCATGTGTCATGGCTGAAGTCCCATTTCCGGTCCTAGCTCTCACTATGCACCTGTCACAAGAGGCAACTGTCCCCTATTCATCAAGGGAAGCAACTCTTGATATTTTGTGAGGACTGATCCTAACATTGGTACTTGCAAAACTTCTGACTCACCCTACGTCAGATCAGGATTTATTTCATTCTTCTGGTGATACATTTCAAAAATCTTTCTTTATAGTTTTATATTACCACAGTGCATGGTTAATACTATCTCACTTGATGAATTAGCGGTGTGCAGTTTTATTAGGCGAGTGCTCAATATCTGTGATAGACCAATTATATAATAATAATAAATAAATAAAAATTACTTTTTGTATTTATATTTAATTACATGGATGCTTATCTTTAACCATTTGGTTTCATGCATATCTTTACAGGACAATCTTCAAGTTGTTAGTTTTATATCTTATTATAATGGAGATTGTGCATTTGTCTGTAACCGAAACTATATTACTACTCAAGTCACAATTCCCTTAAGTTATTTACGTCACATTCTCCATGATTTTATTTTTTATTTAAACCTCAATTATTAATAAAATGGTTTTACATAATTAATATTGTTGGCCTTATCTATATACTTCATAACATACAATTTTATTTATATATACAACAGAATAGATGTTTACAGTGTGAACAGGAAGGCTAATTTGCATATTGATCATAAGAATTTGATTTTAATAAAAATGTGATTGGTATTACTGATTTCTAATTGTTTGGTTTTATCTTAATGAATATGAGAAAAAATCTTGGGGATAAATCTTAAAAGTAATTCATTAACAAGAAATAATGGTAGTTTTATTCTTTATTTCCTAATCTAACTAAATAGTTAAATTAGGAAAATTTAGCAATGAAAGACGGAGTGATGGAAGAGTAAGTTTCAATTGTTCTATTTTTGGATTACACACCCCTCTGTTTCAAATCTTTATCTGCATTCTTTTTTAGTTTCATTAAGCTTTCTAATTTAATATATTTTATTACATCAAAATTTAAATACTTGCACCCTCTGTGTGCATATATTTTCTAGTGCATATATATATACACACACACACACACATATATATATATATATATATATATACACACACAGATGCTGATATGTACGCATCCTGTGTCCCTAACACACAAAAATCTAAAAGGATGCAGTAAAATCATATCCATCAATCCCAGGGTTTTTCTTTTTTTCTTCCCTCACCATGTCAAGCTAACTGTAAATACATTTCAATAGTTTCTTAGAAATGAATTACACAGGATAGTTTACAAGGTAGGAGTTAGATAGCTTTAGTTGTTTCCCCAGATCATGAATCCCTACAATCTATTGAGAAACTTTTGTTGGAGCCCATAAATTTTCCTAGGGACTCATTCAAAGCAAATGTGTGTTCCAGGATACACTAAATCAAAAACCTATCAGCCTCACTGTGTGTGTGTGTGTGTGTGTGTGTATATATATATATATATATATATATAAAAGACTTTTGGTTTCACATTGCAACAATACAACATCAAATAACATGTTCAAAAATGAATTCAACAATGAAAAGCAAAAACTTTACTCTTCCTGCTGTATGTCTGTCACATGATATAAAGTGCTACTCAAATTGGTGAAATTTGAACTATGTTCAAGCAAAATATAGTGTTGGCTTTTGGGCACAGTGAGTAAAAAAAAACAAAAAAACAAAAAACAAAACAAACAAAAAACAGGCAAGAGAGACTTTTTAAAGGAGATAGGTTAGTTGGTTAAATCGAACTTAACAGACCTAAATTCCACCATTGTATGTCACTCTGCCGAAAAAAAAAAAAAAAAAAAAAAAAAAAAAAAAAAAATCAGGGAATTAACCAAATTTAATGACATTTTCAGTGTTGATATATTAATGAATAAAATATATAATGCACCAGTTATTTTATTTAAAAACTTTTACATTTTTTTAGGTCAGTTAACTTTGAACGACATATCTTTGAGAATCTGTGTTATGCCTCAAAGATACGTATGTTTATTGTTCACGCGAGTTGGTTGTTTATTTTTCCTTACCGAATGTTCAGTGTTAGTGAATCTATGGATGCACTAATGCATTATAAGGACCTAGTGTTGGTTATATACTGATACGCATAGTTCGTATAATCTATTTGAAATTTTAAAAAAATGAGACTTGTGATACTTGGACTTATTGGTGCTAAAGGGGACAACAATAGATAGTTATCTCATTTAGAGAATGGGTGTTGTCATTAGGTGCCTTGTAAAGTGTCACGCGACAATCAGGAAAATTTAGCAATGAAAGACGGGAGTGACGGAAGAGTAAGTTTCAGTTGTTCTATTTTTCGGTTATACTCCCCTCTGTTTCAAATCTTTTTATCTGCATTCTTATTTAGTTTCATTAGCCTTTCTAATTTAATATAATATTGTATTACATTGCTAGTAATACATAAAACTTAATAGTAATAAAAATAATAATGAAAACAAAAAACAAAAGAAAAAACAAGATGGACGAGGTTGCTATTTTTATTATATCTTCAAATAACTGTTAACATCTGAAAAAAAAATGAAAAAAAAGAAAAAAAGAGGGGGAGTGATATTCTGGGCTTATTGAGTATTGTGTAGGTACATTTTAATATTTCCAAAATAAAATGGATCATTGGAAAACTAAGAAAGTTTGTTGAATATGGATTTAGAAAAAAAAAAAATTCTTCTGTTCTTAGACTATCAAAAAGAAATCTTTTTTTTTAATCAACCAAAGAAAAATAATTCCAGGAAAAAGTTTGTTAGACAATAAAGTGTTAAAAGGTAAATAAAGAAAAGAAGAAATAAAAAGTAATCATTGACATAAGCTAAGAGACCAGATCCGTAGATGAATTTCAGGAGGGGGGTGGGAGTGGTGACTTCATACATTGGTTTTGAGAAACCCAGGAATCATTTCCAAATGTTCATGTATATATTTTAAGAATCTAGATATTTAAGTGTGGATGGGTAGATGGATGAATTTTTAAAAACTGGTTCATAAATATTTTAGATACTAGAATTAGAATATTATGTCAAATTATCTAACATCTTTAAGAACAAATTTTGCAAATGAGGACCCCCCCCCCCCCCAAGGAACATTGAATTTAACAATATTTCTTTAAATTATTAGTACTTACCAAAATTTCTAAGTAGATAATTTTCGATATTTTAGATACTAGAATATCATGTCAAATTATCTAACGTCTAAGAATATATTTTGCAAATGAGGAAAAAAAATATATATGTATACTCCAACAAACCAGAAACATTTCATTTAACATTTTGAGAAAAAAATCATTAGCACTTACCAAGATTTCTAAGTAGATAATTTTTTGATTCAATAAAGTTTTGGAAATATTAATTTGGCTGAATAAAACTCAAGAGAATGAACATATTATTATAGAAGAAGGAAGGGGGGGGGTATAAAAAAAAAAAAAAAGAAAAAAAAAGAAAGAATTTATTTGGTAAAAGGAAATGAAAATCATATTTATTATTCGTTCTCTGATTTGTCAATTGAGATCCTATTTTTTAGAAAACAAAAAAATATTCACCAGATATAAAAATGTTTACATAGTTGCAATAATGTATAATAGACCTACACATATGAGGATAAAAAAAATAAAATAAAAAAAGCCGGGGTATGAGCCATACGGAATAATAAAAATAATAAAGATCCAGAAGGATCGGAGTAGTGAGCCATAGAAGAAAAAAAAGTCAACGTTTGAATATTATCACAAAAATAATCTTTTCAAGGGATGGTGCTTTGTTAACAGGTTTTCTATTTCATAACATAATAGAAATAGTCATATTGACATAGATCAAAATTAATTGTGAAAATTAAACAAACTTACCACATGCTCCAGAAAAAATACTTTTTTAATTTTTGGTTATTTTGACCTGCCTATGATTTGTATTATGTCTTAAGAAGATGAAAATAAAAAAAACGATTATCTTTTAGGTTCAGAAAGTGAGGGTCTTTCTTATCGTTTTCTAATGTTTTAAAAAAAAAATCTTTATAATAGGTGTTATTGAAATCCAAGAAAAATGGCTTAAGAACTCAATATTAACTTAACCCCAGAAATAGCCGATATGATTAATATTTGTTTTGTGCAGAGTCAAAAATTGTATTATTCAAATAACAACCAACAAATCATATTTTGTAACTATATGTATTATGTATAGTTACAAAAAAAAAAAAAAAAAAAAAAAATCTTATCCAAACCCCCACAGTTGGATGAATACACACTATGCAAAATATAGTGGAAGAAAAAGAGAGAGAGAGAGAAAAAAATATGATAAGAATCATAATCCAAATGATTAAGCCTTTGAATCTTGAGCCCCTGAGCCTAAATTTGTCCCCCTGCAGTTTAAGCATGATGTCTGTTGCTATGGTGTAGGGGCTAATAAAATTACCACTGGCATACTGGTGTAACTGGCTCAACGAGTGTATATATATATATATATATATATATATATATATATATATATATATAAATCTATTGATTTAATCTTATAAATTTTTTTTTTTTTAACGGATTGCTTATTTTCTATGTATGGGACGAAGAATTGAACTTTTTTTTGGAGTTCCTTTGGACTGAACTCTCATCCAAACAGATGATATTGGGACAAATAATTCATCATCATCATCAATTTGTCAAAATAAAGGTCAACAGTTGATAACAAAAAAAAAAAACAAAAAAAAACTCAAAACAAAACAACTTATGATATAAATAGCAGGTAAATCATCATTGTTGTATAGCACTACAAATGTTTTCCTTGTCATTAGTTAATTGATTTTCAACAAATACACATGCTTTTTTTTTTCCTTCCACCAAACAGAAGATGAAGATAAAGAGATTATAGGTGAAAAACCATTGTAAATTATTTCTTCATTATACGAAGAATGCAAGTGTGAGCATTCACCACAAAAGAGTTGTTCACTTCTCTTCATAATACAATCAAAAATAATTTATGCTATGAATCTCTTCCTCGTTTATTATTATCATTATTATTAAAGTCCATTTCTGATGAAGAGGCGTTCACAGCAGTTATAAAAAAAAAAAAAAACTAAATAAAAAATTTCTGATTGGAAATCAGTATCACAAATTTTTAGACACAAAAAGAGAAGAAACCAAATATTTGTTCTCTTGCAGCAACCCTCAGATTTTTTTTCCCAAGACCAATCGGCATAACATGGCATGAGCGATACTAAGGGCTTTATGACAAAGAAATTACAACAGAAGGAACGGTTTGTTTGTTTGTTTTTTTTTCTCCAGAGGAAGTCAACTGTCCAAGTGAGACTGGGTGTGGCCATGTCATAACATACTCTGGACAATATCAACAAGTCCAAGTGCAAGGCTGTATTCTTCACTGTCTTCTTCCAAACAGTTTATCACATGATTCAACAACTGTCGGACGTCTTCCATTTTGCACTCTGGACGATACAGAATACTTGGATCCTGCAGAAAATAAAGAGAGAGAGAGAAAGGGTGAGAGAGATGATTTGAGGTTAATAGGACAAAAAAAAAAAATGAAAAAAAGAAAGAAAGGGTATTATTTGGATTATTCAGACTATTGTCCCCATCTTTATTGTTATTGTACACATAGCATAGTGGATTAAAGCGTTGGATTAAGACAGTTCTAAGTGACAGTTATCTCTAGGCTGCAGGTTCAATCCTGGTCAGGGGCAGAAGTAACAGAATAATAATTAACACAGCTTAACACCTGTACTCCAGCTATGGTTAGCGGAATGAGAACAGGATACCCCCATGGATTGAATAAAGAGTTAGATTCAAAGTTCTGTGAAGGCTCCTGAATACAACAAGAAGGTTCCAGAGTTTCGAAAAGAAGGTTCCCGAGTCCAACAAGAAATACCTGAAGAAGGCCATAGGGCACATCAGCCGAAACGTGGTACAGATAACAATTTTTATAACTTTTTTATTTGAGGGACGGTAGAGTGTCCACCTTCGAACCAAAAGGTTCCTTGTTCAATACCGGCCCTCGCCAACTCACCGTATGAGTAACACAGGGGTCTGTGTAGTAAAATAAGGAGCTGATGGTAGGTGTGGCGCTCCACCTCAGATGCAAAAACAATCTCTTTGGTCTAGCGCTAGTAAAAAGAAGATAGACTCCCTTGCTGTCTGGCTGATGTCACCCCGATGACTTTACTTTTCTTTTTTTTACTTATTCGTCAATAATCTTACCCATATATTTTGCATATAAAAAAAAAAAATGAATATATTTTATCTTCATATATAATGCAAACTGATTACCAGTTATCCCATTGGCTGTTTGTTATCATTTATTTATCTATTATCAATGTTATTATTGATATTAATATGTGTGTTCTTAAATCTTCCGTCTGTTATCATCCTGTAACACCCTCTGGTTAAAAATGAGACCATCCAAATCGTCCAAGATGAAATGCAAAAATAAAAATCAAGATTATTTGGTGTTGCTTATCCACAGAATTCTTATTGCCTTTGAGTGCCATCATCATTCCGTTTTTATTATAAAGAAAGGGAAGGAAAATGACATGTTACACAGAAAAATATAATAAGAGAGAAAGAAAGAAAGAGAGTAGGAGAAAGCTAGAGAGAGGAGTGAGAATGTGAAAACAATAACACTAATCTGTTTCAATCGATGATGAAAAGAAGGAAAGAAAAAAAAAGTGAGAGAGAGAATTAAATCAAGATTATTATAGTTTTTACATATTGAACTATGTGGCAATAGCTCTTAAGTAAACATATCAAAGGTTAAAAGCAATAGGTAATTTGCTTGAAGCATTGTTAAGTATGTTATAATATATTAATATTTTGAAGGCCAATACAATGCGTATGAAAAATAAAAACAAAAAGATGTTATTTTTGTCTTATCAATTTTGAAGCATGAACTTCATCATCAGAGTTTATTTTCAGAAATGGACGTGCTTCCCATTTCATTCATAAAGGAGGAGAAGAAGAAAGAGAAAAAAAAAAGGAGAGGAAAAGGAAATAAGAAGAGAAATTATAACCACACAAATAAAAACATAAGCACGTCCATTTCTGAAAATAAACTCATGCTTCGAAATCGATAAGACAAAAATAATATCTTTTTGTTTTTATTTTTCATACGCATTGTATTGGCCTTCAAAATATTAATATATTATATCAAAGGTTGTAATAATTAAGTTATTATACTGTGGTATATCCACAGGTCCTGCTAGTTATCAATATTCATTTATTATCAATTTTGATTGGGACTCATAGAGATATCATAAATCTGGTATAAACATATTTTATATCATACCTGTTTCTTTAGCCATCCTGATATGGCTGTAGTCATGGATGAATAGATTTCCAATGTTCTGGAGGGGATCTGTTTGTCAAGGAAATATTTTATTCGTTGGCCTGTGAGTTCCAAAAGGCTTTCACCCAGTTCGGGGCTAATATTTATGGTCAGCATCACCTGGTTGGAAAATAATTTCAATAGGATCAGGTGAGATCACCAACACAAAAGAAGGAGTTTCTGTTAAACAAATATTAAAAATTTAAAACACTTTCAAACAAAGCTTTTCTTTAATTGTGTCATATAGTGGCTGAACTTGCACAAAGGTGTCAAAATTAGGGTGACCCAGAAAAAACAGAACCCAAATTATTTATTTATTTTTCCCATTAAACTATCCTTAAACCCCAACCCTAACACCCCCTAGTTAAAATTAACAGTTTTATTATAAAATTTGCGGGTTCTGTTTTTTCTGGATCACTGGTATACAGGGTGACCCAGAAAAAAACAGAACCCAAATTATCTATTCATTTTCCCATTAAACTAACCCTAAACCCCAACCCTAGACCCCCATAGTTAAAATTAACAGTTTTATTACAAAATTTGTGGGTTCTGTTTTTTCTGGGTCACCCTAATTTTGACACCTTTGTGCAAGTTCAGCCCATATAGTACCTAAATCATGAGCATGAAATCATCTGCTTTTCCTATAAATAATGTCAGGCAAAGTCTAAGAGGAGAGAAACAATGAGATCTCACAAGATTTGTTAATTCAACCTAGCATTTGCTAATTACTATTCACCTTGTATTTTTGCTTAGTAAACCCTTTTCCCTATCCTTAATACTTGTTGTGTTTCTTCCTATTATTTCTCTGTTAACTCTGATACTCGAGTTACAACAAAAGACGAAATTCAAATTGTAAGAATGAATCTTTTGTCATAAATTTTATTACAGTATATTGTTTGGAGGTACCCATGGTCAGAGTCAGATTTAGACCTTGGGGGGAGGGGTACTTCTAGTTAGGAATATCCCTTACAACATTTTTCACTTTGTATTATATGACAAAGTGATATAATTTTTTTCTAGCTTGCAGCAAATCACCATTATTTTTTCAATAATAAAAGTAATTTTATAATCATTATAAGTTTTATAAAAAGAAGTCTGGTCCCCCTTTGGTAGGGATGCCTGGGCTAATTGCTCCCTTGCAAATCTGGCCCTGCCTGTGATGTAATGGTTATCATTGTAGGACATGGAGATGGTGATCAGAGTTCAAATCCTGGATGAGGATAATTGCATTTCTTAGAGTGAAAGGAAAGGTATGCATCTAATTATTCTCCCTCCAGCTATGGGTAAATAGTAGGGCAGACTGGGCTCTTTAACACTGGAATGGCAACGGGTCTATGAGAAGAAAAAGTCTGAATTCAAACCGGTTCAACTCCACTTTAAAAAATTGACCTTGTGTCACATCCTGCTCATGTGAAGGGGTTGGGTAAATACATATTGTGGGAACTGATTTATTTTATTGTTTCCATCTTGGAAAATACATCTTTGGTCTCAATACTATTTGAACACACCTTGTAAGTCATTTCTCATGTGTTATAGTAGTGGTCATATAAAAGGTTTAGTTTCTTTGTTTAATGGTATATCAACCTTCATGGGTTATTTCATGCCAAAGCCATCCTTGTAGAAGAACAGTAGTGGTATTATTTAACCCAATAGCTGGGGAGGATGAGGGGGGGGGTCATACTTTTCCCAAGGGTATCGGTCTGAAAGTGAACGTAATAGTGTCACTGGAGTTCAAACTTGCTTACTATGATGTTGCAGTCCAGTACGTTAGCCAATATATCACGGGGACACACCTCTCCTGTTCATATACCAGATATATTTTGGAGGTGTGCTTGGCGTAATGGTTAACATTGTAGGAAATGGAATCAGAGACTTGAGTTCAAATCCTGGATGAAGCAGTTTGTGTTTCACTTTGCACTAATACCCTTGGGAAAGGCATGAGTCCATCTGTTCTCCCCAGCTATGGAAAAATAGTAGGGCATATTGGGTTCTTTAACTATGGAAAGAAAACTCTGAGTTCAAACCAGCTTTACTCCATTTAAATAAAAATTGACCGTGTGCCACATCCTGCCCCTGGTGGATGGGTTGGGTAAATACACACAATATAGATATTACTTTACAAACATCTTAATAGTTTTGAAAAACAAGGGACATTTTTAAAGCAGCCAATATCCAGAAAACATTGTGCAAGATCAGAAGAAAAGGTGTGATGATGATGATGATGATTTACTGTATTCTGCCACTGTAATAGTTTGGAACATCTTACAGCATCATTCAGTCCTTCTTCAGTTGAAGCCATTCTGTCCTTTCTTTTGCAAGAGTCCTTACTTCCCGGCCACGTCTTAGGGCTCCCAGTCCTACATTTTTGAGGTCTGCCTGCAGCTTACCAAGCAAGTTTGTGCAGTGGTAATCCCTATGTGCCCGGTAGGTGTGAATTCTATGACAAAGCATTGTCACCATTTCACACTAATATCTATCATTGGTATTATGACCACAACAATTTTTGCTGATCCAATTTCTTGATTGATTGACTTAAATGGTATGTCAATTACTTTAGAATTATTTTATGCCTAGAGACTAAAGCAGTAGTTCTCAAAGTTTTAACCCATGGACCCCTTTTCCTTTTTTGTGAACCCTCATAGCCATTCCACAGAAAAAAAAGCTTATATTTTTCACTACTAAAAAAGTAAAGGGATTGTATGAAAAATTAAAGAAATAGTAAATGATTATGCTTTATTTTGAAGGAAAACTAATTTCTCTGAAAACTAATTCATTGCAAGGAAATATTTAAAAATTAAATATGGACCCCTTTTCCTTTTTTGTGAACCCTCATAGCCATTCCACAGAAAAAAAAGCTTATTATTTTCACTACTAAAAAAGTAAAGGGATTGTATGAAAAATTAAAGAAATAGTAAATGATTATGCTTTATTTTGAAGGAAAACTAATTTCTCTGAAAACTAATTCATTGCAAGGAAATATTTAAAAATTAAATATGGACCCCTTTTCCTTTTTTGTGAACCCTCATAGCCATTCCACAGAAAAAAAAGCTTATATTTTTCACTACTAAAAAAGTAAAGGGATTGTATGAAAAATTAAAGAAATAGTAAATGATTATGCTTTATTTTGAAGGAAAACTAATTTCTCTGAAAACTAATTCATTGCAAGGAAATATTTAAAAATTAAATTCTATAGAGCATTTTATATACACTAAACCAATTCACATCAATTATACACAGTTTATTTTTCATTAATAAAAAAAAAAGTAAATGAATTGTATCAAAAATTGAAGAAATGGTAAATGATTGTGCTTTATTTTCAAGGAAAACTAATTGATTGCAAATAAACATATTTAAAAATTAAATTCTACAGAGCATTTATATGCATTAAACCAATTCATATAAATTATACAGTTTCTAATGATTATTGTGTTAAATCATTCATTAAATTTGTCAAGAAGAAAAGTGGCATAAGTGTTACCACATTTCACATTGTTCATGTCAGGTCAACCGTGAATATTTAATGACACTGTCAAATATAAAGTTTTTTCCTTCTTCTACTTGATTGCTATAGAAAAAATCATAGCTACATGAATATTTTGGACCATATTACCTTTAGGCACCCCTTTTTGATCTCGATTAAGAAAGGACATGTTTTTCATTTACACCGTCAATATCCGGTTGTTTGTTAGGGTTAGGGTTAGGGGTTAGTTTTATAATTTAAAAAAAAAAATCTAAAAATCGTCTGTTAAAACAACTGTATATTGACGGTGTAAATAAAAAACATTTCCTTTTTTAATTGAGATCAAAAAGGGGTGGCTAAAGGTAATATGGTCCAATATTTCTACTTTTAGTATTTTGATATAGTGTAGATTACTGTAGAAATTTAATTCTCAGTAATAACAATTGTTCTGAAGTAAAATTGCTTAATGAACTACTAAAATATCACTGGACTCCCAAGGTCCATGGGGACCCTGGTTGAGAACCACTGGGTTAAAGAATTGTATTTATTGTATATTCATATTTACAATTTTTGGGTAGTTTTTTTTCTCAAGGTTAATTTTTGCACACGTCCTATCAAATACGAATAATTTTTAAACATATATTTGACACATAGATGGAACCCTCACAGTTACAACTACTCTGGCTCAGAGTGGACCTGGGCGTGATGGCAATGAAAGTGTACTCCACACTCCCAAGATCTCCAAAATTGGAGCCTCACCAGTTTTGTGTCATACCCAGGACACACCACTTTTTTTTTTTAGGGAGGTTTTACCACTCAGCAGGGGATACAGTCAATATTTACCAGGGTTTGTAGAAATAAAAATAGATTGAAATAGACATAAGGAGTAGATGGGTGGTAAGAAAATTAGACATCTCCTTGGATGCCCCCACCCCCATCAATTCTACACATGTATATCTGCTCATAAAACAACACATTTATTTAAACGTAGAACAGAAACATTGATTGGGAGTAATGGCAATGAAGGTGCACTCCACACTTCCCAGATCTTAAGAACTAGAGCCTCACCCTCAGATGCAGTTTAGTGTCATACCCAGAACACACTTTTTTAAGGGGGGGGGTGTCTTACAACTCTGTAAGAGATACACCTGCTATTTTACATTCATCAACCACAAAACCATATTATTTTCGTAAGCTTTTATTTACTTAACTAAACATTTCATGTAACTAAACATAGCGTGCGTATGCAGGTGAGTCCCAGCTAAGCTGACATATCTTATCAGCCTGACGTCTAAGCTGAAACTGAAGACCCAACCAGGTCCCACGTGACTTCACATATTTCGCGGGCTTTCTGTAATATTCCATGGAAAGTCCCGCCCGTGATATGAAAAGGGCCATCCCTTCAGAAATACAGGGAGTTGACAATAATCTATGCAACCACATAGATTATGTAACACAGTTTCTGTTCTTTCCGAATGTATTGTCATCATTCTATGAATTATAAGACTAGCATCCTCATCTTTGTTGTTTTGATCACTTGGCTACACACACACACACACACACACACTGATTTGAAGCTAAATACTTACGTCCTCGGCACTATTATCTAATCCTCTTGCATAAAGTTCCTGGATGTGGAAAATATGCAACTGATCAATGACATCATCAAATATTCGAGCAATTTCACTTTTCAGTGCTGGCCACACACAGTTCCTCTCATCCCAGGGCATAAAAGTCAGTTGTGTTGAATTGGAAGGACAAGGTTTTCCACCATTCTTGGAATAATCTTCCACATAATGGCTAATTATTCTTTTATAAAGCTACAAGAAAAAGAAAACGATATATAAATATACACACACACATATAATATATTACAATGTTAATCAAAAAACAAAGCAAATATAGTGACCATTCAGTCATTTTTCAGTACAGTGACCATTCAAAATTTGTTTTTCTTGGTATAATGACTACTCACAGACTTTTTTTTTTTTTTAGTATAGAGACCATTTATGGTCTTTTTTAGTATAGAGACCATTTACGGTCTTTTTTTTAGTATAGTCACCATTCATGGTATTTTTTAGTATAGAGACATTTACGGTCTTTTTTTTAGTATAGTCACCATTCATTTTTTAGTATAGAGACCATTTACGTTTTTTTTTTAGTATAGTCACCATTCATGGTATTTTTTAGTTAGAGAGACCATTTACGGTCTTTTTTTAGTATAGTCACCATCATGGTATTTTTTAGTATAGAGACCATTTACGGTCTTTTTTTTAGTATAGTCACCATTCATGGTATTTTTTAGTATAGAGACCATTTACGGTTTTTTAGTATAGTCACCATTCATGGTATTTTTAGTATAGAGACCATTTACGGTCTTTTTTTTTAGTATAGTCACCATTCATGGTATTTTTTAGTATAGAGACATTTACGGTCTTTTTTTTAGTATAGTCACCATTCATGGTATTTTTTAGTATAGAGACCATTTACGGTCTTTTTTTAGTATAGTCACCATTCATGGTATTTTTTAGTATAGAGACCATTTACGGTCTTTTTTTTAGTATAGTCACCATTCATGGTATTTTTTTATTTTAGGTAGTATTTTTTTAGTATAGTCACCATTCATGGTATTTTTTAGTATAGAGACCATTTACGGTCTTTTTTTTAGTATAGTCACCATTCATGGTATTTTTTAGTATAGAGACCATTTACGGTCTTTTTTTAGTATAGTCACCATTCATGGTATTTTTTTAGTATAGAGACCATTTACGGTTTTTTTTTTAGTATAGTCACCATTTCATGGTATTTTTAGTTAGTATAGAGAACATTTATGGTCTTTTTTTTAGTATAGTCACCATTCATGGTATTTTTTTAGTATAGACCATTTACGGTCTTTTTTTAGTATAGTCACCATTCATGGTTTTTTTAGTATAGAGACCATTTACGGTCTTTTTTTTAGTATAGTCACCATTCATGGTATTTTTTAGTATAGAGACCATTTACGGTCTTTTTTTTTTTAGTATAGTCACCATTCATGGTATTTTTTAGTAAGGATTTTTTTTTTTAGTATAGTCATTCATGTATTTTTTTAGTATAGAGACCATTACGTCTTTTTTTTAGTATAGTCACCATTCATGGTATTTTTTTAGTATAGAGACCATTTACGGTCTTTTTTTAGTATAGTCACCATTCATGTATTTTTTAGTATAGAGACCATTTACGGTCTTTTTTTAGTATAGTCACCATTCATGGTATTTTTTAGTATAGAGACCATTTACGGTCTTTTTTTTAGTATAGTCACCATTCATGGTATTTTTTAGTATAGAGACTATTTACGGTCTTTTTTTTTAGTATAGTCACCATTCATGGTATTTTTTAGTATAGAGACCATTTACGGTCTTTTTTTTAGTATAGTCACCATTCATGGTATTTTTTAGTATAGAGACCATTTACGGTCTTTTTTTTAGTATAGTCACCATTCATGGTATTTTTAGTATAGAGACCATTTACGGTCTTTTTTTTAGTATAGTCACCATTCATGGTATTTTTTAGTATAGAGACCATTTACGGTCTTTTTTTAGTATAGTCACCATTCATGGTATTTTTTAGTATAGAGACCATTTACGTTTTTTTTAGTATAGTCACCATTCATGGTATTTTTAGTATAGAGACCATTTACGGTCTTTTTTTAGTATAGTCACCATTCATGGTATTTTTTAGTATAGAGACCATTTACGGTCTTTTTTTTAGTATAGTCACCATTCATGGTTTTTTAGTATAGAACCATTTACGTCTTTTTTAGTATAGTCACCATTCATGGTATTTTTTAGTATAGAGACCATTTACGGTCTTTTTTTAGTATAGTCACCATTCATGGTATTTTTTAGTATAGAGACCATTTACGGTCTTTTTTTAGTATAGTCACCATTCATGGTATTTTTTTTAGTATAGAGACCATTTACGTTTTTTTTTTTAGTATAGTCACCATTCATGGTATTTTTTTAGTATAGAGACCATTTACGGTCTTTTTTTTAGTATAGTCACCATTCATGGTATTTTTTAGTATAGAGAACATTTATGGTCTTTTTTTTAGTATAGTCACCATTCATGGTATTTTTTTAGTATAGAGACCATTTACGGTCTTTTTTTTAGTATAGTCACCATTCATGGTATTTTTTAGTATAGAGACCATTTACGGTCTTTTTTTAGTATAGTCACCATTCATGGTATTTTTTAGTATAGAGACCATTTACGGTCTTTTTTTTTTAGTATAGTCACCATTCATGGTATTTTTTAGTATAGAGACCATTTACGTTTTTTTTTAGTATAGTCACCATTCATGTATTTTTTTAGTATAGAGACCATTTACGTTTTTTTAGTATAGTCACCATTTCATGGTTTTAGTATAGAGACCATTTACGTCTTTTTAGTATAGTCACATTCATGGTATTTTTTAGTATAGAGACCATTTATGGTCTTTTTTTTAGTATACACCATTCATGGTTTTTTAGTATAGAGACTATTTACGGTCTTTTTTTTTTAGTATAGTCACCGTTCATAGTTTTTTTTTTTATCATAGTCACCATTTACAGTCTGTCTTTTAATGGAATGATGGGATAGCTTTCAAAAAAAAAGTCTGCACCCTGGAGGGAAAATTGAGTGCTTTGTATTCTGTTTTATGTGTGAATTTTCTAAGCTCAGGTACAGGGAATCTGAGAGTCAACTAGAGTTAATGAGTAAAGCAAAATCTTGGTATCTTTGCATGTCTGTCATAAACAGAGGTCTTCAGAGCCGATATGGTCAGTAGGCAAGAGTATCATTTTTTAAGTACTTTAGTTTTTAAAAAGACAATATGAGGGTTATTTTCCACTCTGGAAGCAAAGGCACAATATATTCAAGGAACAAATCAGGAGACAGAATTGCAGCCCAAGGTAAAGACTAGGATTCTATAATTTAGATTATTGTTTTAGTACTAATGACGTCAAATCAATTTGATTTCATATCTATCCATCTACCAAGTTAGATATCTATCTATATTCCTGCTTATCTATCTATATCTATCTATCTATCTATATATATATATATATATGAATTTAACATTTTGAAAAAACAATTAGTAATTATTATCTGCTGACAGAAATCTGTTTCGACGCCTTAGTAGAAGGGTCATCATCAACGAGCAAAAAATATATGAAAAAGAGAAGGAGGCGTCGAAACAGATTTCTGTCAGCAGATAATAATTACTAATTGTTTTTTCAAAATGTTAAATTCATTCTGTCGGATTAATTTCCATTTATTTACATATATATATATATATATATATATATATATATATATATATATATATATATCCCAAAGACACTGTGTTCCGATATATAACGTCTCTTCAGTGTGGCTAGACTTGGCAGACTACCTCCAGCTAGGTGCGAAACCGACTGATTTTTCATCACCCTCGGCCATCAGCAACTACCAGCAAGAAGCAGAATTGATTTGATTAGATAATTTAACAAATAACCTTGTCTTTGTTGAAATCAGTCAGTCAGTATACTTTTGGTTTGGACAACAGCAACTGGCTAAGCACAACTGACTAAGTGCACAAGACAGCTGGTAGTTATGGAACTCAAGAATAGTCCATTCATGTATTTGGGTAATTCCATTCCTTGAGTCCTGATTGGCTGCTTGGTTTCTATGATGTTATGAGGCTTCATAAATACCCTGGCATTCTGCAGTAGAATTGCAACAAGATTAGATCTGTATTCAGTTACGGCTATTTGTTGCCTTGTCTTACCAATTTGACGGTAATTGGAACTTAGTATACTTATTCTACTGTCTTAAAAGAATCTGCACAACATGGGTTGGTTGGTTGGTTGGATATTGTGTTTAATGGCATATCAATTCTTGTGGGCTATCTAATGCCAAATCTTGTTTTTATTCGTATATATAAATCGTAAGCAAATAATTTGTAGGTAAATATTTGTTTGGTTTTATAAACGGGTAAAAATAATTTTCATTAAGCTCATATGCATCAATAAATTAAAAGAAATAACTTCATGTGTATTAAATTGGCAGTTGACCCTCAGCCACCACCTTCTAGTGACTATATGATAAAAACCATGGGACGTTCCCATAAGAGCAATTTGAAGAATACAGTAAAAAAAAATTTTTTTTTAAATCTCCTAGGTCTGATATAAGTGTGTGTGTTATCTGATTAGCTAAAGTTTACTATAGACAACAAATTATTGTATCTAACGCTATAATATTGTAATATCAAATGTAAATAGTGGGAGTATATATCACCATCTGTGGGTTGGTTAGATTTTATGGCATATCAACCCTTGGGTTATTTTATACTGAAGGCATTTGTTTTATTCATTCTTGTTGAGTATTAAAACATTTTTTTTAAACTCATTTTTTGATCAATTTAGCTCATAGATGGGACTTCGACTCTAGGTCAGATTAGACCTAGGAGTAATGACAATGAAGGGATATGAAGTAATGATAATGAACTGGAACCCCACCACTAGATACAGTCTAGTGTCATAACCAGGACATTAAGACTCTCAGCCACTTCCTTCTAGCACATATACAATAAAAAGAGTTTGGGTTTGCCATAAGAACAATACAGTTGGGACAATCATATAGGTGCTAGGACTTGATGTGACCTGCCAATTGATCAGAGGGGGGCAGTTTAATGTCTGTGACACAATGGTTAAGGGAGAACATGGTCAGAAAAAAAATAATAGAATGTGTTAAAGCCCAGGCATAGGTTTATGGGTGGGTGGTTATCCTTTTACGGACACAAAAGATTGGGCCGTAAAGTTTAAGAGAATTGAACGGCCACCATGAGGTTAAACCACTTAGAGATAATATCTTTAGGTAACTCAATGTTAAGGGGAAAATGCTGTTTTTATGCTGTTTTTATGAGAAAATCTCTTTTGAGGAAATTAATGGTCGGAATATTGAGGACACAAAGTCTGAAGAAAAAATTAAGTGTTTTAATTTTAAGAGAAATCATAGACAAAAAGTCTGGGGTGAAATTAAATGCTGAGCATCTAGGTGGTCAGGTTCGTGGGGATGTGTGGGGTGGGATTTTACATATATTCAGCCAAGCTCCAGCCCTTAGTCAGTTTTCGTCCGGCAGTTGGGGTGATAGTATCGTCTCAGTAGCAGCAGAGATAGAAAATAGCCAGGGACCCACACCAGGAAGCTAGTAATCAACTTAATTAAAACAACTTCTTGCCAGCTGATATAGATCCAAGTGTACACTACCCTACCACAAACTGCACAAGTGTCACAACCTCCTCTTCCATCAGCATCTTGTTTTTTGTGTTTTGTTTTTTTAATCCTTGTGAACCTGTCTCTGACTCGTGCCCTTCGAATCAGCCAGCACAGAATATCACAATGTTGGGGTCATCGACATTGTGCAACGAAGGTGAAGCGGGTGCAGACCGGTTATTCTCACAGTCATACCCACAGCCAAAAGGTTGCCTCATGTGTCTTTGTTAAACACATTAAACTAAGGAGACAGTTAACAACCAATGCTAACAACACAAACACCAATAAACGTATTCAAGATGTTTATTTCAACACTGCCGTTCGCTCCACTTGTCAACATCAAAAGTTGTTGTCAAGAACGCATGGGCACACGTAATGCATGCTCACACGAAAAGGGTTTCTTAAAGGAGAAGAGTTCTCTTAAAGAAAGATAATTCAAGTTATCTTTCTTTGTTCCATTGTTACATATTAATTGGATCCCTATTACTTTTTAAGGTAGTATAGAAATCCTTATGGCGATCAGTACAGCTGATGGCCTTGAGAGTGAGTGACAATGCTTGACCTCACTCTCACCTTGCGTTCTGGGGATGGAACATGAGAACGGAAGTCAATAGAAGCCCTTCTGGTTTAAGGAGTAAGCAACTCAGTAGTTGCAGTTAGTCAGTTGCGGAGTTAGGACTTAGAAGTGAAGCTAGCAAGATGTGAGCTCACTGCGTGATTGTCTGGTCTGGGGTTCATGAATAAAGTAACATCATTGTAAATCGAAGTCTTGTTGTTATTACTAAAAGCTAACAATAGCACTAGGCTTTTGATAAGCAGTGACCCCCAGCAGAAACCAGACCCGGAATCCCCATCTAAGAAAGACCAGACCAAGGTAGAAGGTAGAAGATAGAAGAAGCAAAGCCGGCCAGAAGACTAGACGACAAGAATAAAAAGTAAAAGAGAAGTATATGAAATATAGATGTGTAGTGCCGGTAAAGAGGTATGCAACATATATACCTATTTGGTACCGTCAAGGAAAAGGCACTACGTAACATTATATCTATTTGGTACCGTGACGCCGCCGCTACGTTACACCATGACATCAACAGTCTTACCCTCTGCAGAGTTTCAGTTAGTGTATTCTACAGCCCCAGCTGACAGGGCTGATCACCATCTGTTGTATTGTATCTGTTATGTTTTTTTTACATACAGATAAAATATGGAACACTGAATGATAATGCAAGACCAGGTTGTTGGAAAATTAACAAGGTTTTATTTAACACAAGGTAGAGAATTCTATCTTAAAGTGACCTAACTAGCTCACACGTATTGTGAGCTGTGTCCACTCAGTACAAACCCCATTCCAAAAGTGTCATGGTGGAAACCCCACTTCCGGGTTCCCATCAGCCCTCAACTGATCAAGGGGAGCAACTCTATTTTCGTTAGGTCTGAACCTAACAGTAACACAGCATGTAAAAAGAATAATATTAAACAATACAGAAAGATTTTATGCATTTTCATTATCATATGTATAACATGTATGTTATACATATGATAATGTGCAAAATTTTGAAAGAAAATAAATTATAACCTTCATTCTTTCTGATAGAATAGTGGCATCTTTGACTTTTGTTGGTAGAGCAGGATGGGAATGCAAGTCTTTAAAAAAAGAATTCTGACCCTACAAAAGAAAGAAAAAAAAAAAAAGAAGATTTTATATAAAACATTTAAAAATTATACATTATATATATATGTAGTATATCAAGAAAAATGAAAAAACACAGGTTTAAATGGGTTAAGTGGTGAGTTTATTGGCTGACGCTGCAGTGTTTCGATCTATTAATTAGATCATCTTCAGGGCATAAGATAAGAAATTATTTATCACAGAATAATGAGAAAAGCGAGTGGTAATCCTTGTCATTCAGTCTGTTTAAAATTTTTTTGAAGTTTGAAAAAGGAGACAGTTTTGAAATATGACATCAAATATTCTATTTATGGCGTGAGTATGTGGCGCTGTAAGTGTGTGTATCGAATGGAAACATTGTGCATTTTTTTAGGTATGTGGTTGTGTGTGTGTGTGTGTGTGTGTGTGTGTGTATAATTTTTTCTGTTGCGATAAACGACAGCGGAAGTAAAACTCAAGGTTGTGTGTGTGTGTGTGTGTGTGTATATTGGTAAGAGGTAGGGGAGAGATGTCATTATATATATATATATATATATATATATATATTATATGAAAGAAAGATTATGTCTGTATGTTTGTTTGTTTGTTTGTATAATGACCAAGTGCATATCCTTTTTATAAAGGAAAATTAGTGGAGAACAGCAAAGAGCAAAGTTCAATAAAATCCAGAAACACACTGACTCTCCAGTAAAGAAAAAGTTCTGGGCACAGTGGTCAGTAAAGAAGATCATGCTAATAGTCTTTTAGGAATTCTACCTTAAAGTGACCTAACTAGCTCACACGTATTGTGAGCTGTGTCCACTCAGTACGAACCCCATTCCAAAAGTGTCATGGTGGAAACCCCACTTCCGGGTTCCCATCAGCCCTCAACTGATCAAGGGGAGCAACTCTATTTTCGTTAGGTCTGAACCTAACAGTAACACAGCATGTAAAAAGAATAATATTAAACTATTGATTTCTTTGAAAAAAGTTGCAACTGTAATACATTTTAATGTTAATTTATGTCCAGGTTATTATAATATATTCCCAAATTCCTCATCAAATCAATACTCATAAAGAGATACCAACCACATGGGAACCATTTAGTCTGATGATCACATAGGCAAGAAACTAACAGTCACAAAGTACCATTAACTGTGTCTATGCTATCCTAATTATACTCTGTACTAATATACAGAGTTTAACTCTTAACATCCTGTTGAGAATTTTCTAAGTCCAGAGCCCAATTCCTATAGCCATTTATCAAAAATAGGTAAAAATGGCCATTTCATTAAAAGTTACCCATTATTTCCCTTAAATTGAAAACTTCTAAATATGTTTAACTCTTAACATCCTGTTGAGAATTTTCCAAGTCCAGAACCCCAATCCTCTAAGGATTTATAAAAAAATGACTAAAAATGACCTTTTCATTTAAAGTTACCTATTATTTCCCTAAAAATAAAGACTTCTAAATATGTTTATTACATTTAAACAAAGGCTATCATTTGGGGTAGATTAGAAAAATGAATGTGACTTCCAGCCGGGTGGAATGAGGTGGTATAGGATGTTAAGAGTTAATATTACATTTAAACAAAGGATATTATTTGGGGTAGATTAGGAAAATAAATGATTTCCGGACGGGTGGAATGAGGTGGTATAGGATGTTAAGAGTTAAAGATAAACCATTCAGATATTTTACATAAATTACTTTTCTCTCCCCCCTTTAATGGAGATTTTTTTTTTCTGTCTAAATATTAAGATGATTTAGATGAATTGTTACATTTTGCTCACTTTAATGTTGATTTTATTTTTGGTAATACAAATCATAAAGATGGTGTCAGTCTGACTTTCCCAAATTGTTATTCTATCTGATTTCATTGCTTGTTAGATTGGTGCAACACAATCTTTATTTTCTCTTATTTTGTCTTGTGCCAAACTCATTATTATTATTATGGAATAAACTGCCCGCGTCTGTTGTAGGCTGCCGAAGCACTGAGTCTTTCAAAGCCTCCATGCTTCCTGTGGTCCGCCGACACTATACCTGATGCCACTCTCCACATACATATGCACACACGCGCACACATACATGCATATTACTACTGTAAACTGTTCATGTTCCTGACACTACATTATTCTGTGTACTTGACATGAGACTTTGATGAGTTGTGGTGCACCTGAGCACTGTACACAATAAATTTCATTATTATTATTATTATTATTATCATTATTAAATAACAAACCTTGCAGTCAAATAAGGAAAGGACTTTGACAAATGTATGCCATACATTAGAAATAGCATGCATGAGCCAACAATGCTCCCTTTAATGTAGATTTTATTTTTGGTAATAAAAATCATTAAAATGATGTCAGTCATATTTTTCCAAATTGTCTTCTTCATTCTATCTGATTTCATTGCTTGTTGGATTAGTGCAACACAATTTTTAAATCTTTATTTTCTCTTATTTTGTCTTGTACCAAACTCAGTAATTATATTATTATTATTATTATTATTATTATTAAATAACAAACCTTGCAGTCAAATAAGGAAAGGACTTTGACTGATTTAAGCCCATACATTAAAATGGCATGCATGAGCCAACATAGCTGGAAATGATGCAGTAAGAGGCCATAATTTGTAGCTTTCTGATCAACAGCCAGTTCCACAAGAGATGCAGGTCCACGAACATTTTGCCACAAGGGTTCAATGTTGAATACAGGTACTTCATCAGCTTCACAATTTGCCTGAAATGAAAATCACAACATCTCAAATATTAAAAGAATATTTACATTTGTTTACAAGCAAAATTCAAACAAACAAATTGCTTTTTTTTTTTCTTTCTTTTTTTTTCTTCTTAAATACTCATTTAAAAAAAACAATTTTTTAAAACATTTTTGTAAGGTCAACTTTCAGTGATCTGAATATGGAAATATTTTTTTAACTCAAAATTATCATAATATTATTTTGAGGGAGATTAAAAATTATCCACATTTTTGCCATAACATATTTTTTATCATTGTCGCAATGTGTTCTGCGCTTGTGTGCTTTTAGTTGGCACTGTTGTGGTCATGTGATTGAAGTGTGAGCTTGATTGTGTCATTTTGCTAGCAGTCTTTACAGTGTAAACCACTCCACTAGAACTATGCATCAAGGAAGTGACCGGATTTTTCTGGTTAGAAGGGCTGTCAGGGGTTAAATTCATCAGAGGCTTTCAGCACAATACGGGGACAGTGCACTACTGCATAGAAGTGTGTACATGTGGATAGAGAAGTTTAAAAAGTGTCCAGACAAGCTTGATGCATGAAGGAGGACATTCATCAACCTCTACCCTTATGAGCATACTTGAGAGAAGGTAATGGCAAGCCAACGAGTTATTATTGATGACATAGCTTGTTCTCTACAGATTAGTCATTGTTCTGCTTATCAAATCATCCATGATGAGCTAGGCTTCCATAATACAAGTGCAAATAATTTTTGAATCTCCCCTGTAGATAGATTTATTTTAATGGCATATCAACACATCTGGTGTTATTTTATGCCTAGTGGTTAGGGAATCATGTACAATGTGTGTTTATATTTACATTTTGTAATATTGTGTAGTTTCTAAGAGTTTTCTTGCACATGGTTATATAACGTCAAGTATTCTTATTTGATACAAATAATTTGAAAAAACTATTTGACTAATAGATGGGACACTAATAGGTACTATCACTCTGGGTCAGAGTGGACCTGGGAGTAATTGCAATGAAAGGATATTCCACACTCTCTAGAGCCTTATCACCAGATGCAGTTTATTCTCATATTACAGGATACCATTTTGAGGGGGAGGGGTAGTCTTACCCCTTGGCAGGGGATACAGTCAGTGTATTCAAAGCCCCACCAACAAGGCGATCCATCTGTCTGTAACTTCTGCAAGTATATACATCTTACCAGGAAACTTTAGTCTAGTATCCATTTTTTTGGGATATCTAAATGTATTGATGGGGGTTAGGCTTTTTTGGGGGGTTGGTTGGTTTTATTGCATGTCAACTCTTGTTGGGTTATTTTATGCTGAAAGCATTTTGTTTTATTCATTCTTAATGGGTACTCAATTTTTTTTTAAACACATGGATGAGACCCTAACATGTACCACCACTCCGGGTCAGAATGGACCTGGGAGTAATAGTGATGAAGGAGTATTCCACATTCCCCAGAGCTCCAAACTGGAAGGAACCTCACCATCAGGTAGAGTTTAATATCATACTCAGAACATTAAGACCCCTAGCCACCACCTTCTAGCACCCATATGATAAAAAGGGTTGGGGCTTGCCATAAAGGCAATAGGGTTGGGACAATCATATAGGTGCTAGGGCTTGACATAACCTGCTGATTGATCTCTGAATGCCATTTTTTTCTAGTCTAGTCCCTTTTTTTTGGGGGGGGGTTCTTTGTTTTGATGGCATATCAACCTTCATGAGTTATTTAATGCCAAAGTCAAAGCTTGTAGAAGAACAGTGGTAGTACTAATACTGGGGATGAGAAGATATTAATCTGAAAGTGAATGTAATAGTGTTATTGGAGTTTTAACTTGCTTACTACAATGTTGAAGTCCAGCATGTTAGCCACTATGTGGTAGGGACTCCCCCACTGGGGTTAGTGATAAAAACAACTACTTCAATTGATATAGCAGGTCATCCATTAACAAGTAGGTTTTCTCTGCAATAGTCCAGTATACATGTTCATTATCCTTCAAATTATAATACAACCAATATCATTTTCTAGTAAAAAATTTGACTTGGTAATTTTTTTTATTGTTACCCCCCACCTCTTTACTATTTAAAGTTTGGCTATCTTCAAGGTACGCACTCTCAATTTTTAAAAAAGTATATTTGATCACTTCAAATTAGCAGGAGCCAGCCTCGTATGTTATGTTAATTTTCTTTTTTCAGGAAAATAAACTTTTTTTTTTTATTCATTTTCAATTCATTGTTTATAAAAAAAGTTCTCAAATTTTATAACTGGAAAAAAAAAAAAAAAAAAAAAAAAAAAAAAAGAAAAAAAAAGTTAATTCATATAAAAAATAAAAGACATTATTGAGAAATGCCAAAATAATTTATTGTAAAAGAAAATTATTTAAGAATTCTGATGAAAAACAAGTTTATTTTCCTGAAAAAAAAAAAAAAAAAAAAAAAGAAGCATATTAACAGACTGTATGAGGCTTGCTGCTGCTGCTGCAAATCTAAAAGGGGTATCCCTTAAAGCTGAAAAAATTGGGATTACGTATTTTGAACATAAACTAAAGTGCATAAAACCATTGTCCAGTATCTCCAACAAAGCCTTCATAATCTGATGATCTTTGAGTCAAGTATAGTTTCAGGATTAAAAAATTCATTAACTATAACCCAAGGTTACCCCAGTAATACCTTATGATATATCCAGGTTAAGGGATATATTCTGAAGTTGGTATTTGGTATATTATTGCAGTAGTAATTTATACGTCGAATAGCAATCCGTTTGCCGAGCAGTCGTGGTGTCGTCTAGCGAGTAAGTTTAGCTTGTAGGCATTAGGTTTATTTTCCCAGTACCCCACTCGTAGCGAGTCAGGTACGAAGGCCCTATTTATGTGGGACCACCCACAAGCCGAACTCATAGGTGGCGGGTAGAAAAATTGCGTCGATCCCGTCTGCATTTCCCCTCAAGGGGGCGCCTCAGGCGCTGGGCAATAAACCCAGCCCTGCCCCTTTAAGTCAAGGGGGCAGGTATTGCCTGGAGGGATGGCCCTCTGGGATCGACGCTATTAATTTACCATCTCACCGGTCCAGTGGCCGAAGCGCACTGGACCCCCGCCTGAGCGGGTTGGAGGCATTAGGTATAGGACCAACACAGTGTCGACTATTTATACGTGACACTGTCCAATCAGATTATAGTGAGGGGGGAACCAAGGTATTTACATATTCATTATATCACCTTACAATATCACTAGGTTTTATTAGTTCTCCATCATCATCTAAGATCAACTAATTCATGCAAATGTACGCACTGCTTGATCCAGGAGACTTGTAATAGATTCCCTCCTTTTCTGATGTAGAAATACAAAGTTTTGTCAGATAGGGTCAGGTCAGTTTAGTAATAAAATTCTTCATCTAATCCAGTTCATGTACAAAATATTAACCTTGACCATTAGTAATAATATTATCTTGAATTTACATGAAGCATTATTGATCATTATTAGTTTTTAACTAGTATTAAAAAGTAAAGTCGCCAGGGTGACCTAAAGTCAGTATCAGCCAGACAGCGAGGGAGTCTATCCCCTTTTCACTAGTGCTAGACCAAGGAGATTTTTTTTGGCGTCTGATGCGGTGCACCACACCTACCATCAGCTCCTCACTTTACTGCACAGATCCCTTGACCATTAGTATCTTGAATTTACATGAAGCATTATTGATCATTATTAGTTTTTAACTATTATTAGTTAATCTTAATGTCAGTTGTTTTTTTTGTTTTTTATTGCAACTGTCAGTCTTTGACCATTGGTAGTAATATTATCTTGAATTTTATTATTATCATTTTTCTTCTTGTGAGTTTTTTCACACCAGCTCTAACTGATAGTTTTTCACCGGAGTCTGAGTAACAACAAGTTTTCGGAACTCTTCTAAGTATGCTAATTGGTTTTAGTAGTGCTGTGGTCTGGATAGTTTCAATTCTTCCCCTATCCCATTTGAGCTTCCTTCAATTTTAATCTGTGGTCTGCTGGCAAAGCAAAATCTACTGGATGACAAGTTCTTTTCCTCCAGTTAATCAAAACTATATATATATATATATATATATATATATATATATATATATATATATATATATATTAAAAGGATAAATAAATAAAGGAAAGAAAATGTTGAATGGACAAAATTAATTTAATGAATTACCAACAGGTGTTTCGACTAGGAGTTTATTCATGTACACATTGTATTCTATTTATTATTATTATTTTAAATATGAAATAAAATAATAATAATATAAAATTATAAAATATTTAAGTATACAAAGAAAAACTGTCTTCTTTTCTTTCCTTTATTTATTTAACCTTTCAACATACGGTTGGATTCATTTTCATTTTTCAACTTACATACATACATACATACATATATATATATATATATATAATATTATATATATATATATATATATAGTACTACAGAGTGTATGGAAATAACCTACTAGAGTTTTCACCATGAAAATATATTGATTAATTACAGTTAATTGCGGAAGTCAATATTGCAATTATGACCGTTGAAAACAGTTTCGCAATTAATGAATGCTGTTGCGTCATATTGAAAGTTGAATGTCAAACACGATGTTGTTGTATCATAAATATGAATGTTAACGTGGAATATTTAAAAATAAATATTCAAAAATCTTCTTTAAAATTTAAAAAAAAAAAATATTTAAAAAAAAATTTTCAGTTGGTGAGATAGTAGCCATTTGCATATGTGTATGCATTTTCCAAAAATTTCCGATCTTTGGTTCAATAGTTCCCTGGTGTTGGTAGAGCATGCTATTGCCAATTTCTCCTCGGAACATAAGTAGCAGAATCTATCACCTGGGTGGTAGGGGTGGGATTTTTAAAATAATTTCCCATTTTATGATATGATCTATACTGTATTTATTTTTGATGTCCAAGAGATATTTGGAGAGAGAGGTGTTGTACATATATGTTATATTATTAAAGCTAGATTGGTGATTATAAAATCTTTTTCTGAAAATATCTTGTGTTGATCCAATGTATATCATTTTACTATTATTTCTGCTGTGTATGGTAGCTTTATAAATTAAACACTGGTTCTGACATTTACCGTTAAGGGGGCATAACTCTGCTTTTTTTTATTACAGTTACACGTAAGTGTATTATCAAAATTATTTTTATTTAAATTTTTGATATTAGATTTGTTTATATATCGATCAGCATTTGGCATGCAACTATAAGATAATTTTACAGTGTTTTTATTAAAATATTTCCAGGGGGATAGTCTTTGTTTAAGATTTTGAAGAAAATACTTCCTAAGTTAAGTTTCATATCTAAGTTGAATGGGGGCGTAAACCAAATTATATCCCTCTGTCTATTATTTCTTTTTTTACTCCCGTTTTGGTTGGACAAGGTGCTATTTTCTTTATATGCAAGGTTGGTTTTAAAACCACTGACTCTAAGGGCTTGTTCATATGTACTTTTTATCTATATATAAGTTCTTTTCCTCTTGTTAATCAAAACTAGATCTGGTTTTCTGGCCTAGATTGGGTGATCTGTTTGTATCTCAAAGTACTAGAGAATTCTATGCATTTCAATTTCATAGACAGATTCTGGTTTGTGCATATACCATTTGTTAGCATGGTGAAATTTGAGTTTCTTACACAATTCCCAGTGTATCATGTTTCTCACCCAGTCATGCCTGTTCTTTTATTCCTTTTGTGCAAGTTAGCTGTATTTACTTATTTATATGCTTACATTTGCCATTCTCTTGCGCATTAACATTATTTACTTTTAAATAATTAGTCATTATTTGCATGCTGTTTTGAACAAATCCTGCAAGCAGCACCCCACAAAACAGAAACTGTATGGTCACTAGCCTCCCATCTAAAAAACTATCCAAGTGAGATGGACAAGACATTCTTGGGTACTACTGAAGAAGCACAGATGGACTCATAAGTGATGTTTTCTTTTGGACTCCTACACATGGACTCACCATGGTTGGCTGACCAGCAAATATTTACATTCATCAGCTCTGTGCAGACACTGGATACAGTCTAGAGGACCTGCCAAGAATGATAGCTGATAGGGACATATGGCGAGAGAGAGTCAGAGGAATCAGTGATATCAGTACTATTTGATGACTAAGAGAATTAACATTCTGTTTAAATGTCTGTTCCATGACAAAAAAAAAAAAAAAAAAAAACAAGATAGGAGAATTGCTATTGTGTAGTTTGCATGAGATATATGTATTTACCAACCTCTCAATATGAGTAGGATGTGACACAAGCTTAATTTTTAAAGTGGAGTTCAACAGGTTTGAATTCAGAATTTTCCTTCTCCTAGACTGGTTGCCATACCAAGGTTAAAGAGCCTAGTCTGTCCTACTATTTACCCATAACTGGAGGGAGAATAGTTGGATTCATACCTTTCCCGGTGATATTAACACTATTTGAATTGCAAAAAGCTTCATCTTCATTGTGTCCATTTTCTATGATGATAATCAGTATACATTACACCATGAGTGATTCCATTAGATATAGCTATCTTTTATGTATAATTCTTTTGTTTTATTGCAACTTTACAATTAAGAAGTGATTTTAATTATATTAAACTATAATAAATTATATAAAAACTTTCACTTCATAATTTTGTGGCTGAACCTTGCCCGGCTGGTACAAAATACCGGCACTGCCACTGGCTGCAACAATCATTTCAATGCTGAATTTTTTAAATTAATTAAAATTAAAAAAAAATAATTTAAAAAAAAAAAAGAAGAAAAAATTTGTAATTAATTAAGATAAAATTTAAAAGAAAAAAATTAGAAAAATGTTTTTATTTATTAAGAGAATTTATGGCAAAAAAAGTTCAATAAAATTTCAATAATTTGAATTAAAACTGAGCTTTAAATAAAATCTTTGCAAAAAAAAAAAAAAAAAAAAAAGAGATAAAAAAATGACAAGAAAAATAAACAGAATAAACCAAGCCAAGCAAACAACAGAAAATTAAATTCATGCAGAAACAAAATTTAAAAAATGATTTTAAATGTTTTTATATTGTGAATTTAAAACATTTTTCTCTGTAGGCTGGAATAAAAATAACCAGAAATTCTTATCCAGGGATAAATTCATGCCTGGTTAATTATTCATGAATAAATTCAGAATTTAATCATTGCTTTTAAGAATTTAATGATTAGGGTTAGGTAAATCATATATTAAAAGAGCAACTAATTTTATACAATGAATTCATCTATGATAATTTACCTAGAATCGGGTAAATTTACTTTATGACATAAATTTTGGGGTTGTAAGAGGTAAATTTGGGGCTGGATTTACACTGAGGCCCTAAAGTTTATGAAATTTGAGGCTCTTCTCTGATTTTTTTATGTTATGATAAAGAAAAAAATAATATACATATATATATATATTATTTTTGATGAATTAGTGTTAAAGAATAAAAACTAATCATAAAATTAAAGTATATTTTTAAAAAATGAGGCTCTGAGGGATGTGTGGCCCTAAGCTAAAGCTAGGTCCAGCGCTGGGTAAATTTCTTGGTTGTAAGGGGTAAATTTTGGCATGGATAAGGTAACAACTAGACATTCTGATAACTGTGCAACTAACAATGATATAATTGTTAGCAAGTTAGTCTTATAGTTCAGTTACCACTGAGTAGTGAGCATGAACCTCACCAAGTGACCTATACTTACTATCTTGTGCTAAATCTAAGCAAGACTTTTTTTATGGGGCACCTCATTGTGGTTTAAGGGTTAGCAAACTAATCTCAAAAATCAATTACTACTTCTGGCCTTGTGTCAAATTTAAGCTATGCACATTTAAAAAAAAAAGACATCTCATGGTATAAGTTATTAAGCTAGTCTTGCAGATTATGCTAGTGAGTCTGATTCTCACCGAGTGTCCTATATTTCTGACTATGTGCCAAACTAAGCAATGTAAATAACTACACGTTTTGATACTGTTAACAGAGATAACTCTTTCCGAACAAACAATATTAGTTTAGTAAAACAGTAGTAAAAAACAATATCAATGACTAACAGTCAACAAGCAAGAATACAAGATGGCTGCATAAACATGGACATGTGGACAGTAAATGTCTAATCCATATCAATCCTCCTGTATCATGGTCATTGAGAAATAAAAATATTGTGGAGTTAAAAATATATTTAACCGTTTTGCATAATTATTTATTGTTCCTAATATTTTGGGTTATAGCAAATACCTAAAATCCTATTTCTATTAATTTGAATAATTAAATAGATTTGAATAAATAAAATTCTATTTCATTCTATTCCTGTTGAAGCAAGATGATATTACTCACTTTAAAATCCTTTATGAGATGGGGCTGGGTTAGCTCAGTCGGTAGAGCGTTCGGCTAGAAACCATAAGGTTCCTAGTTCGATACTGGTCCTCGCCAACTCAGCGTACGAGTAGCACAGGGATCTGTGCTGTAAAGTAAGGAGCTGATGGTAGGTGTGGCACTCCACCTCAGATGCTAAATATAATCTCCTTGGTCTAGCGCTATTGGAAAGGGGATAGACTCCCTCGCTGTCTGGCTGATACCGACTTTAGGCCGTCCCGTCGACTTTACTAATGAGATGGGTCCAAATGATATTATCCTGGTTTAGAAACTGTTGACATTTCAATATGGCTTAAAGAGAGCCCAGTCTGCCCTGCTATTTCACCCATAGCTGGGAGAAGAAGAGATGTTGTTATACCTTTTATCGTAGTCGTTAGTGCAAATTTAGAATTTCATTTCCCAATTCCATTTTCAGTGCTGTCATTGTCAAATTACTTGTTATCAGTTAAGAACATAAATAAATCTACACACCCTCCACACTAAAGAAAACAACAAACAAAAAACAACAGTTGAAATGGAAGTAAATACTTAGATTTCAATGTTGAAGGGAATAAAAATGCTGAGAGAAAAAAACCCAAAAAACCAAAAGGCAAAACATAATCCTGAAGAAAAATCTAAAAAATTAAAATGTTTGTATTCAATTTTTGAAAATTAAATCAAATGAAAAAGTAAATTAAAGAAAAAAGCAGTTATAATTGTTAAAAAGACAATGCTAAAAGGAAAAGATGAAATAAAATAAATTTGATATAATCTATAAACTAGTAACTTTTATAATTACTTTATTACCACTGATAGGGCAGTATAAATATTGAAGTATTTCTATATAATTCCTGTGACCTGAACAGTTCACTACATAGAGATGGTTACACACAAAATTATATATATATATATATATATATATATATATATATATATATATATATATGTGTGTTGAAAGGATAAATAAATAAAGGAAAGAAAATGTTGAATGGATAAAATTGACCATTTTAACTTCAAATATCAAACATTTTACTCTGACGAAGGCCGTTATTCTTTGTATGCTTAGATATTTTATAATTTTCTATTATTATTATTTTATTTTATATTTAAAATAATAATAAATAGAATACAAAGTGTACATGAACAAACTCCTAGCTGAAACACGTGTTAGTAAACTCATATTAAATTAATTTTATCCATTCAACATTTTCTTTTCTTTATTTATTTATCCTTTCAACATATCGGCGGATTCACTTCCATATTTTTAAATAGGTTCTTCATATTGTTTGTATTGAAACCCCCACCCCAATTTTTTTATTGAGAGATGAATCTCTGTATTCTATGAGAAAATGTTTAACAGTGTAAGGTGTTTTATACTCTGTAGTTATTCCTCTTGTTTGACTATAAAAGTCAACCCTCATGGTGATACATATGGTACACTCCTAAAAATTTCTTATAAAATGTTAATTTTCATTCAAAAATATGAATATATAACAGTCTAAAAATAAATACATCCCTTATATAAATTGTATAATATGATACAATTAGTTGTTACACACACACACACACATATATATATATCATTAACAGTTAAGAATGCTAAGAATTTTTCATTTGAAAATATTTTTCAGATGAAACATTCAATATCTATCATAAAGCCCTGAAGATGGTTTGAAAAAAAACCCCAAAAAAACTTAGCATATGTTAAGGGGGGCCATATGTAGCTTGTGGAAAATTCTAGAAAATTCAACCAGAATCCAGAGCAAGAAAGATACAACTTACTGGCTCATGGAATTCATAATTGCCTTTACCTAAACTGGTTGCCTACCAAGGCCAGAGAGGCCAGTCTACCTTATTATTTTCCTGGTGAGGAGAGATGGGTTCATACCTTTCCTAAGGGTATTAGTATGAAATGAATGTAAACAACCACAATATGAACTTTGCTTCCCAATTTCATTTACCAGACTAGTAAAGTTTACACCACCATTATAAATATATATATATATATATATATTGATAATATAGGTTGGTATATTCAAAAGTAAAGAGTGCTCAATATAATTAATAGAGCAAGTATATCCAAGTTAGGGTAGCAAATACATGAATTCAATGGCGTTTGGTTTGAAAATTGCATAGTGGGTTACTGTCTGTTACCAAGTACCATTGAATTCATGTCTCTGCTACCCTTAAATTATATATATATATATATATATATATATATATATATATATGTTGTTTAATTGACTTTTCTCACTTAAAGACACTGCCCCCTGTTTATACCTCTTAAACCTGTTTAATATTATTGTTGTAACTCAGACTTGCCAGTCTCTGCTACCCCTGTTTTTAGCCTTTGTTTGTATCTCTGTGCTCTTTTTACACCTTGTTATTACCTTTTTTACCTCTGTATTACAGCATTGTTTCTATAAACTTGTTTCTTTCATGTTTTCAGTTTTTTTTAACACTTTCTGAGAAATTACCCTACCCACGGTGTTTGTTGTTCTATGCCAGAAGGAGTTAAACTATGTGAGACGAAAAGCCATATCATACACTTCAGACAAGATATATGCGGCGAAGTAGAAGTCACAATAGATATGGAACACTATTAGCAATATTAGAATTCTAATTTGAAAATAATTTTCAGGTGAAGCATTATAACAGCACTCTGATGATGGGTTAACCAAAAATGAAATGTTAAATGCTGTCATATTATCATTTAGGAATAAATAAATCCTCTCAATATTTTGTTTTCTTCTTCATATTTTTATATCTACATACCATCAGATTTATTTGCATTGTTCTCATACTACATGAAATAATATATATATATATATCAATATTGGCCTTCCTAAAAAATACGACTGATATCATCTATCAACATGCTCTGGTTAAAAATGAGACTGTCCAAATCGTCCAAGATGAAATGCAAAACTGTAAACTCTGATTATCTGGTGTTGCTTATTTGCTGAATTCTTATTTCACCAATTTAAAATGAATTGTTCCAAACACTGTGATTTTTCTTTTGATGTTGTATGATTGAAATTTAAAGGTATACATATTTTTACTATATTTCTATCTTTATTAGATGTGGTATTATTGCAATTTATTCAAGAAATAATTACCCATATATTTAATTATTTATTATATATGTTGTCATTTATTCAACTGTTTTTTTGTTTGTTTTTGAAACTCAAATAAGTTTAAATTATATTAAAACAGCGTGACATTTATTTTGAATTAAAATAAAATAAATATATTGAAAAACAAACTTTTTTTAAAGGTGGGTGTATAAAATATTTACATTTACTTGTTGATAAAAAAACGGGAGGGGGGGGGGGCTGTAAAATATCGCTCTTTTCTTGTATTAATTTGTCAATCAAAAAGCCTCCAAACTGTGTGTCAGTCAATAGCTAGCATGGGCTCAAAATTTACCAGATGCTGACTTAGA
>CM042168.1:29037205-29062205 GCA_023376005.1 Doryteuthis pealeii
GGCCTTTGACCAACATCTTTGTGTAACTTATGTGAGCACCCACGACATTGCTCTATTTAGCTATTTGTATACAAACTAAGCCTTACAACAGGGAATTTATTTGCTGTATTGTTTTTTGCACTCTTATTTTGTGAAATGTATCTTCATTCCAGTTTTCCACAGTATTAACTGTAGATAAAAGCAATTCATCAGAGTTGTAACTGGAAGGAAGTGTTTAAACTAAGTGCCAAAAGATGATACTGATGTTTAGAGAAAACAAGGATTGCCTATATGGGATGCGACAATAACTGTTATGTCATGAGCACCTCCACTGGTTTTGGTTTTGGTTTGGTTTGTTTTATGGCATATCAACCTCAGTGGGTCATTTAATGCCGACAAAGTTTTGAAATAAATCAATTCTTAATGGATAATACAATTTTTTTATAAATACATTTTTCTATTTAACCCATAGATGGGACCCTAACAGCTACTACCACTCCGGGTCAGAATGGACCCGGGAGCAATGGTGATGAAGGGGTGCTCCACATTCCCCAAACCTCCAAAACTGGAACCTCACCATCAGATAGAGTTTAACGTCATTTCCAGGACATGTAGACCCGCAGCCACCGCCTTCTAGCACCCATATGATAAAAAGGGGTTAGGGCTTGCCATAAGGGCAATAGGGTTGGGAAAATCATATAGGTGCTAGGGCTTGACGTGACCAGCCGATTGATCGGAGGGGTCCACTGGTTTTGAAGAAGCCTAAATCTGCTATTAAAATATGAAAGAAAATACTAATCAAAATTAATAATAATAAAGCTTTTTTTGCTTAGTTTTTTTTGTGTCATATGTGTGTGTATATTTTTAGTAAATAATTTCATGCTTAGGATTCAGTTGTTAGTAGTTGATTGTAGCTGACTATTCATATAAACAAAAAGAATTATTTGTATGGATATAAATTAAAAAAAACAAAACTTTATGGATCAACATTTATGTAAAATCAAGCACAATTTCCTTTTATGAGATAAACAGAAAACACAGTTATTCTTGGTTACTTTTTTTTTTATATACCTGCAAAGCAAACTTGTTTGCTATAATCATCAGTTGCATTTTGCTATGTGACAAAAAATATTGAAATTAAGACCCAACAGTTTGTATTTTTTCTATGTAATTAAGGAGTTTCATAATGATTCACATTAAATGAAAAATATTTATAAAAAGAATACAGAAGATAAAATATCTAATCTATAAAGATATTAGAATTAACATTTAAATACTATAGACAGCTTTTTCTTATAATTTAAACAGATAAAAAGAAGAGTGGTGATTAGTATTGAGATTTTTGCCAAAAAAGAACAAACCCCAAACCAAAAAATAGCTAACAATAGCCAGAGGTAAGAATTCAGAGAAAGGTGGAGGAAGATAGAATAAAGCTAGTATAATGTAATGTGAACTGATCATTTTTGGTCCTGTTTGAAAATTATTTTAGTTCTAGGCAGATAGAACGTAACCAACCTAACTGCCATAGTTTTTACATATAAAACTCATAACTCTCTCTCATATATATATATATATATATATATATATATATATAGATAGATAGATAGATACACACACATCCACATATATAAATATATACTAACATCCATAAACATTACACACACACACACACACACACACACAAAGTAGGATGTGTAACTAAGTTATATTTACAATAAATATTTTATGAATATTGATAGGCTTACTATTTTATTACTAGTTCTACTTTTAATATTGTTTCTTTTTATCACAACATTCTGTGTTTAGATATACAGTGTGATTGAAAAGTAACTCCCTATTTTAAAAATCTTATAATTCATTTCTGAATTATTATTTTTTTTTACAAAAAATGAATATGAGAAGAACACACATAACATGGAGCTTTATTTAGAATTCTATATGGGCACCAGCATTCACCTCCAGCCTCTGAAGTTGCACGGGAATTGCATCAACTGATCTTCCAAGGAACTCTTGTGGAATGTCAGAAATAAATTCTCGTATATTCATCCTTCAAATTCTTCCAAAGTCATTGGTTTCATAGAGCAGACTTGCTCTTTCAACCAACTCCAAAGAAAAAAAGTTGCAGGGTGTTAAATCAGGGCTTCTAACTGGCCACTCATGCGGACTATGTCTACCATCTCCCAGGAAAATGGTGATTCAGCCATTCACAAACAACAATAGCAAAATGTGGAGGAGTACCAATCTTGTATAAAAATCAAGTCTTCAATATTCTCCCAAGTATTAACTAGATTTCATCTTGTAGCATCATGAGATACAGGGAGTTACTTTTCAATCACCATATATATATATATATATATATATATATATATGGGTTATTTCCTATAACTCCAACCTAAAAAAAGGGGGAACCACTCTGAATGAATTTTATCTGTTAATTAATCTACCCATTATTTTCCCATTAAAGAAAGGAAAAAAGAAGATGGGGTTAGGGTTAATTTAATGGGAAAATAATGGGTAGATTAATTAACAGATAAAATTCATTCAGAGTGGTTCCCCTTTTTTAGGTTGGAGTTATAGGAAATAACCTATATATGTGTGTATGTGTGTGGTATTTTGGAAATTAAAACTATGGTTGGTTAATAGATTATGAACAAACCATAATTTCAATTTGAAAAATCCCATCACGTTAACCCCCCCCCCACACACATATATATATATATATACACACATACATACATATATGCACACACACACAAAGTTAGGTGCATTTACAATAAATATTTATCAAATGGATAAATTACCCTCAGTATTATTTTATTACAAGATTTACTTTTAATCTTGTTTTTTATTACCATATTCTGAGTTGATAATGTCTTTGGCAATTAGAACAAACTAGAGTAAAATCAGAGATGAAGTGCAACAAAAGAGACATCAATGATTAAGCAAAGATCAAATCATTCTGATACAACAATCCTATATGATTCTCTATGGCATCTTTATTTTACAATCTAGTTGTAGAAGAAATATTATTTATATTTTTAGATGAAGCATTTTCATTCCATGCAAGTTTTGGTCTTTAACTGGAGTAAACCTCAAGTTTCCATGACTCATCTGAGTATTCTAGCCAATCTTAACAATGCTGTGCTCGGTATGGAATTGATTCTTCCTCTGATTTTCAATTCTTCTAGTCTATTTTCCAACTACAATTTTATTTTATTTTCACTCTTTGGTCTGCTGGAATCCACTAGATGACAAGTTCTTTTTCTACTTGTTAATTAACACTAGGTATGGTCTTCTGGCTGGGATTGGGTGATCCGTTTGTATTTCCAATATCCCAGAGAATTCTATGAGTCTCATTTTTTAGGAGAGATTCTAGTTTTTTCATATACCATTTGTTAGCATGGTCAAATTTTAATCTCTTGCACAATTCCCAGTGGATTACCTTTCCCATTCATTCATGATTTTCATTATTATTATTATTATTATTATTATTATTATTATTATTATTATTTATTAATTGTAAAATAAATAAGCAGTTATTATATAATACTATAGTTGTCCTTTCTTTTTTTTATGATGACCACCAACCATATTACAGAATGAGAATACTTCACATTTATTTATTTTTGTTATATTATTTTCTTCAACTTGACATTTTAACAGCATGGCCCTCTGGCTTCTTTTTTCATATTTTGTAATATGGGATCTACTGGTAACAGTAGATAGCAAACGAAATGAAATGAAATTCCAATTAAAAATTGTTTTTTTTTTCAAATAAATGAAACTTTTAGTAATGAAGCTGACATGAGTTAACAGGGTGTTTTTTTAGGTTTTATCCTGCTCTACTGGCCAGTATTTGAGCATTTTCTTGATTTAAGAAAAATGCCTTTGTAACATTTTTTTTACACACACACACACACACAAAGAGGGCTAGTGCATACTACCCCTAAATCCTTGACCTGAGGGAATCTAAGCTTGTTTGGAGCCTCTCCAGCACGGCAGGTTTCATATATTTTATATGAATACTACTTTATGAAAATTGACATGTAGTGAGTGCCTCTATCATGGATTTGAAGAGGGCACGAGACCCGAGCACTAATCCTGTATGTATACACACACACACACACATTATAATAATTACAAAACTATAATACAACCTCCATCCTATGATAATTCACATTTAGTATGTGAAATTCAGATGCAAATGTTACATCTTATAGGACCGAGGTAGTATGATAATAAGGCTATTTGTATTATTATTTCTTAATAATAATTTATAGATAAAAATAAAGTGATGTAAAAGTAAGGATTTAATCCTTATTTCTATAAATTATTATCCTTTACCACTGATGGTTGGTTGGTTGATTTTAATGGCATATCAACGCGTCTGGGGTTATATCATGCCTAACGGTTAGGAAGTAATATATGTTGTGTATTTATATTCATACTTTTTTAGTAATTGGTTTTAACAATATGTTAGCATCATTGGGGATCATGTTGTATGGTATTGATTAAGTTCATGTCTATATTCTATGGTATAATTTCATTTCCCTCAAAAAGGACATTTACAACTGAACAATTGATTTTATAGATAGAAAAGCATGATGCTGTTTCACTGTGTTATAATTATAATAACAACAATTAAGAAAGAAAAAGAAGAAGAAAAAATGATGATGATGACATCCTGTTATGATGAAAGGGTGCAGTGTTAAAGAGTTAATGCTAATAGGAAGGGAAAAAAAACCAAACAGGGAGGAAGGCATTAAAAAAAAAAAAAAAAGAAGAAAAGTGCATGTGGAAAGAGAATTGGATAGAAATAGAAATAATGATGATAATGATAGTAAACATAAGTAAATATTTACAAGCACCAAGTACAGTTATACATGTACTCACTTGTGAGTTGTTGGACTGAAAAAATGAAAAACAAAAAACTTAGTGTGGTGTTAGTGAAGGGAGCAGCAGTAGCAGCAAAAGCTTTGTAAGAAAGATTGCTCTCTCTTTCACCCTCTGCTCTGAATACACACTCAGCTATTTTTGGAAACTCAAGAATGATAAAAAAAATATATATATCCAATAACAAAATATAAACAAAGCAAAAATAAAATCTTAAGTTAAAAATATATAATGTTAAGTTCAAGCAAAGTCATAAGGTAGAAAAATCTCAAGTTCAAAAAAGGCTTACTTAATAAAAAAAAAAAAAAAAGTCTCAAGTTAAAAAAAAAGGTCTTAAGTTCAAAAGTAAAGACTTAAGTTAAAAAAGGGCTTAAGAAAAAGGCTCAAAAGTAAAGATTTAAGTCAAAAAAGGTCTCAAGTTAAAAAAAAGGTCTTAAGTTCAAAGTAAAGACTTAAGTTAAAAAAGGGCTTAAGAAAAAGGCTCAAAAGTAAAGATTTAAGTTCAAAAAATGTCTCAAGTTAAAAAAAAAAGGGTCTTAAGTTCAAAAGTAAAGACTTAAGTTAAAAAAGGGCTTAAGAAAAAGGCTCAAAAGTAAAGATTTAAGTTCAAAAAAGGTCTCAAGTTAAAAAAAAAGCCTTAAGGTCAAAAGTAAAAATTTAAGTTCAAAAAAAGTTTAAAGTTAAAAGTAAAGACTTAAGTTTTAAAAAATGGTTTATGTTCAAAAAAGGCTTAAGTTAAAAAAAAAAGAAAAAAGAAAAAAGAAAAAAAAAAAGAAAAAGAAAAAGGGCTCAGTTTAACCTGAGGTCTTAAATTAAAAGTAGTCCTAAATTAAAAGTCCTACCCCACCATCTAAAATTTTAATTTTCAAGATCAACTCTATTTATCAACCAAGACATAAAGAGTGCTGAAAAGTTCTAGGCTCAACTAAAATGGGAATAAGCATTTCTATTTTAAATCTTTTATTGAACTTTTTTGTAAAGATTAAAGAAACTTGAGAAAAAATAATGTGCTCAGTGAATGCAGAATGAATATGTGAAATAGCATGAAACTTTTATGGCTTGTGGTCAGGCTAAGAACTTTTCAGCACATCCTGTAATATTTCAAATAAATATCTTGTTTAAATACTCATCATTTTTGGCTTTAAGAGGAAATAGGAATATTACAATTAATGCTGTGACTTAAATACTTTTAATGCCAAACTATGAGAACCCAAAACTTTTATAAAAGCTCTGAATATTATAGTATTCTTTTACTTAACATTAAGTAAATATTAGAAGATATAATGAAAAAGTAATATTTGTTAACAAGAATTATTTTCATTTTTGAAATAAAAGATTTTAATATATAATCTTAAATAGCATATTATATACCGTAGTGTCATATTATTATCTATATATTAATACTCATGTTCCTTAATTGTACAGCCGGTATCATCTTGCAACACCCTCTGGTTAAAAATGAAAAAGACAAATATCAACTGTTTTGTCCTGAAGTAGATTGGAGATACATATCTGATATATATTTATTTTAAATATATGTTTGAGACTGTACTTATATATCTAAAGACTGAGTGTTGACAAATATATTTTTTCAAATATTAATAAATCATTTCCTATTTTTCACTTATTGCTCTTCCACATATTGTCAGATTCATTTCCATTTTTCTCTCCTACACTATATATTATATTATTATTATCATTATCATCATCATCATCATCATATTTAGTATTATACTATAATTATTATCAGGTTTAGTATTATATTATAATAATGTTACACACTGGACCCGTCAAAAACACAAACACTTGTAATTAGTTTATTTTCCCCGGTTGTGTACAGCTGAGAGTCGTGGGCAGGGTTACGCAAGGTGGAGCCTTCGGGAGTTATCTTGAACCTGATCGCCGTCTGCCTAATCGATCTCAACGGGCTTCTTTTATTTGTAATCTGACCCCCGGTGTCATGCCTCCTTGTTCGTGACACCTACGCAGTTTTTTCTGTAGACACGCCTCTTCGCCCACGCAGGTTGTTTTCATTGGCTAAGGGCTACGCCTACAGATTTCTGCACTGAAATCATGACAAACATCCACCTGCATTTTCAGGTGCAAAAGGTCAGGTCGGGGCCACATCCTGTTTTCGTTTCCAGGCTGCACCTGGCCCCCATGCACTTCCTATTCAGCCCGGTCCTTGGGTGCACCGATCAGACAATATATTACAATAACTTCACACAATGACAGCTATTTAAACAGAAGCATTGCAATCAACAAAGCCTTCATCAGATGATGACTGAGTTCAGGCATGATTTCAGGGCAGAAGCATCATTACCACTAACCCAGATCGCCCCAGCAGTATCTCACAATACCACCAGACTTTGTTGGTTTATTGTCACACTGTGGGGATTGCCATAGCCATAACATTGTATTAATATATAGTAATCTAAATAAATATCTTATTTAAATGCTTATTTATGTTTAAAAAAAAAAAATATGGTTAGTGTTTAGGTGCTTGAAAGCATTTTAATTTATTTTGCTATCATTTTTTATGTACTTTAATTTCATGACTTAAGTATGAATAATCTATAATTTCTTTTTCTAATTCCCATTCTTTATTCATCTATTATTCTTTTTTGGTTTGCTCCATTGAGTTTAAGTATTTGATTATTAACAACTTATATCAATGTTGGAGAAGAAGAAGATAAACATTGTCATAGAACATTCTAATAAATTTTATGATCATTAATGATGGTGATGATGATGATAATGGTTTTCTGTAGACTGTATTTTTTTCTTCAGATAGTTGAGTATGTCACACATTATGGATGATACTTTCCTTAATTTATTTAAATAATAATACAGTGCTGAGTGTCTATGCTTGATTAAAAAAAAAAAAAAAAAAAAAAAAAAAAAAAGAACAAGCGGTGCAGCACACCCAGCATAGGCATAAGCATACAAGGGTGCCTATTATGGAGGGAGGGTTAGCAGGTTAGTCTTATTTGCTAGTGAGTTCAATTCTACAGGGTGGCCCAATATTGTGGCCATGCATCAGACTAAAGCTAGTAATTATCTAAAGACACACACACATACTCTAGTTCTGCTGGAACAGTTGCTGTTATAAACTATCAAAAGGATTTTTATATTGTTAGTAGATTTTTAAGCAAATGAGAATCTTTTACATATATCAAAATGTCTAAATTAAAATGGTCGATAAAATAAACAAAATAAAAGTGCTATTATCCCATGAATTATTCAGACCAGCATCCTTATCTTTATTGTTTTGATTACAATGTTTCAGCTGGTGATTGATTGATTTTAATTTCTATTTGGGGTTATTTTATGCTGGAGATTAAGGAATCCTGTTCATTGTATATTTATATTTACATTTTCTGAATAGTTTCTTATGTTTTTTGCCACAGTTATATATCAAGTATTTCTATCTAATACAAATGATTTGCAAACAGATTTATTTGACCCATAGATGGGAGCCTAACATGGAGGTGTGTGGTGTTATGGTTAGAGTCATAGGAAATGGACTCATCGAACAGAGTTCAAATCCTGGACGAGGCTGTTTGCATTTCACATAGCGCTAATACCCTTGAGAAAGATATGTATCCAACTACTCTCCCTCCAGTTATGGGTAAATAGCAAGACAGACAGGGTTCTTTAACCGTAGCTAGGTAACCAGTCTAGGAGAAAGAAAACTCAGAATTCAAAGCTGTTAAACTCCACTTAAGAAATTGACCTTGTGCCACATCCTGTTCGTGCGGCGGCGGGAAGGGGGGTTTAAATACCTAGATTGGAGCCTAGTAGGTATGACCACACCAGATTAAAGTGGACCTGAGAGTAATGGCAATGAAGGGGTACACTATACTACCCAGTGTTACAGAACTGCAGCCTCAACACTACATGCAGTTTAGTGTCATACCCAGAACACTCCTTTTTGGGGGGAGGGGGGTATTTTACCACTCTGCTGCATTTTAAGCACTGCCAAAAAGGCAAACTCTTTTTTTTTGTTTGTTTAATAGCATATCAACCTTCATGGGTTATTTAATACCAAATCCATCTTTATAAAGAACAGTAGTGGTACTATTTAACCCAAAGCTGAAGGGAAAAAGGGGGTTCATACGGGTCCAAAATTATTGTAATAGTGCGAGTGGAGTTTGAACTCGCTTGCTACAATGTCGCAGTCCAGCACATTAGCCACTACATCACGGGACCCCCCCAGCAAAATGTTTCACCTGGTACACTTTTCAGCCTAGTTAACTTGTTGAGGCATTAGGATTCAAACAACCAAAATGAGGATGCTCGTTTGAATAAATTGTGGAATAACAACAATGTCTCATCTCTGAATCTAAGATGAGAAACTATTTTTTTTTTCCTTTTTTGTTTTTGTTTTTGCAATTTGTTAAAAATCTTTTGCAAGCTTGGTTTCGGAAAACTGGGGTTACAACTCCAGAGAAATTTTGATATTTGCTGAATAAGTATTTTAACTTTTTGCCTACCAAATTTCCACCACGGCTGTACCAAATTTTCTTGGTATTTTTTACCTGTATGATGAGAGGTTTCAAAGTTCACTATCTATTCACCTCAGAATGCATTCTATTCAAATAGAGCCCTATCATTATTGTAATCAGAATCCTTCTGCTCAATTATAATGAACTAACCATCAGTTTTTGTACTTTTCTTGGATGTGGTATGAGAGCTGCCGTGAGCAGTTTAAAGTAGGCAAAGAGTTAAGTTATCAGAAGTGTCAGTTGCAGGTAAGAATTATCAGTCCAGAAACTGAACAAACCAAGTTCAAATTATAGTTAAATCTGTTCATGTTTGGAAAAAAGGCAAAAACCCACTTCTTCCTGTTCAGGCACCAGATATCTTGATAAAAAAATTAATCACTATCATAGTTGATAGAGAAATGTGAGAATGAACAAGCACTTGGAGAAATCACTCTCCCAGGATTACTATACATGCCCAGGAAGTAGTCATTGTAAGAAGCTTAGTTTAAAACAAGGCGAGAAGTATGAGGCACTCAGTGAGAATCAAAATCACAAACAACGGTTTGCTAGTCGAGCTTGTTAAACATTACGCCACATGAGAAGTCCAAATTATTTACTAAGCTTTACTTAGTCAAGTGTACATGATTATAGTACCTGCTGTTTCTAAGTTGTCACCCATCTTAGAGGTGAACAAGCCCATTGCTGCTTAACTTCAGTGTTTTCATTGTGACTTGACTGTAAGTCTTTAAATGCCCAGGAAGTAGCAATAAAAAGTTATCTCCATAGTCAACCACAAAAAGAACCAATTTTAAAGCCTTCAGAATATTGTGAAATACAGGGTGCAGCAAAAATACCTCTCACATTTTAAACTGCAAGTGAACTTAGGCAAGTGGTAATGGTAACTCCATCTTACCATTTTTTTTTTACTCAGATACGATCAGCTATAATCATGGCTTGGACTGGTGCACACCATCCATTTGTTGTTGAAACATTTTTCAAGATCGGTGAATCTGTAATTGCTAGACACAGAGCTATTCGTGATCATTCCAGGTTACGTCAGAATGATGCTGTTTCAGATAGAAAATCTATAATACTAGGAATTGAAAATTCTATCCAGAACAACACCATTTCAACATAACATGGAATGAACACAAAAAGCTCTCTGTTTAGCAATTATAGATTCATCAATCTTAAAAAAAATGTTTAAACAGCAAATGCACGGTGGGCACTAGTCCAAGTAATGACCATAACAGACTGTATATGGAAAAAAAAAAAAAAAAAAAAAAAAAGGAAAAAAAAAAAGGACAAGATGGACTAGATGGACCTACCTCTGCCACTTGCCTAAATTCATTTGCACCACATAGGTGACAGTTTAAAATATGGGTGTTATTTCTGCCACACATTGTACTACTGGCAAACGACTATGAGGTGCACATGTATATTTCTTGAATATAGAGTTTCATTTGTTTTTATTTAACCTCTGATGCTCTTCATTATTCAATAATAGTACTTTCCCTTTTGACTGCATCTTTTTTCTTCTTTTTTTTTTTCAAGAACACCAAGATTTTGTGCAATTAGTGACTTTGAAAGCTTGATTTCAATTATGGTTATTTTTGCTGTTGTTCTACGACACCACAACAGTGAAATTCAAGCAGGCGAGTATTTGATTATCAGAGTTGCTTCCAGTGACAGGACAAACTTTTTGTTCAGCAAACAAAGTCACCTTTTTTTTTCCTTTTTTTTTTTTAATATCAACTTTTATATATATTTACCAAACCCCTCTGCATGAGCAGAATGCGACACAATGTCAAATTCTTAAGCGGAGTTTATCAGGTTTGAATTCAGAGTTTTCCTTCTCCTAGACCGGTTGCCTAACCATGGTTAAAGAGCCCAGTCTACCCTACTATTTACCCATAGCTGGAGGGAGAGTAGGATTCATACCTTTCCCAAGGGTATTAGCGCCAAGTGAAATGCAATTACCAAGTCCAGGATTTGAACTCGGGGCGATGAGTCCATTTCCCATGACTTTAACCATTACACCACGAGCTTCCTCAACTTTTATAGACTTTTGTATAAAAACAATGTTAAGTTGTTAAGGGCCATCCTTGGCCAGTAGATTCTTGGTAAAGAGTCCTCCAATAACGAATCCTTTGGTAATCCTCTCAGGTAGAGAATCCTAGGTTTCTTCATCAATGGTCGCAAGTATACTGAGAAAGAATCAGTGCTTAAGTAATGTATCAGCCACGCAGTATGGCCAGCGATTGGCTAAGGAATATACCACATGATCTCGCTAGTTATAAATCTAGGCGGGGAACTAGAGCACACCTTATATGTCAAAAGTTTCCAACAAACAGTGAAAGTTTTGAAACTATCATAATAACAAAAATCAGTTTAGCTCAATCAGTAAAGCATCTACTTAGGAACCACAAGGTTCTGAGTTCGATACTGGCCCTCACTAACTCAGCGCGAGACTAACTCAGATGGGATTTGTGTGGTAAAGTGGGGAGCTGATGGTAGGTGTGGCGACCCACCTCTGTTGCAGAAACAATCTCCCTGGTCTCGTGCTAGTGAAAAGGGGATAAACTCTCTTGCTGTTCAGCTGATACCGACAATAGGCCACTCCGCCTACTTTACTTTTACTACTATTACTTATAGCAAAATGGAAATTAGCTTCCTTATTCCTGATTGGTCATAAAATACTGTAACCCTTTGATTCTAAATGTCCCTTAACCCTCAGATACCCTGTACCTGGAGTGACAAAAAAAAAAAAAAAAAAATACATATAAAACTTTTGTCCCAAGCACAGATATCTTTGTTTAAAGCTATCTCAGCAATAAATTTTGATACTAAGCTTTGATGTGATCTCCAAGCTTGAGATATTTGATATGATGCATGGTAAACTAGTGCTCAGCCCAAAATAGCAGGCTTCAGGGTTTGGATGGTTAATAATGGGAGCAGGTTTGAGCAGAGGACAAGTAAAGTAACCTGATTACAGTATAAATTGAAATGATCAGAATAAAGATAAATTACAAAAATAAACTTGGAAAAAAAAAAAAAAAAAAAAAAAAAGCTGATGTAAAACATTTGGACTTACCTTCATTAAAATACCCAGCAGATAGCTTATTAAACCAATGAAATGAACCAATACTTTATCACTTGTACCAATTTCCTATAAAATAATACACATAACAAATAAACATATTTCAACAGCAACAATTGAAACATAAATCATAATATCTATGTCAGAAATTTTAAAATTTTTTTTTATCTGTATCAATAGCCGAAATAAAGGGGCGGTTGGTATAAATATGTGCAATATTTCCTCATACACATGGACATACCAGTGTTGGCCGACAAGCATAAAAATGCATCAGTTCTATGCAGACACTGGATGCCGGGTAGAGAACCTGCAATGGCTGATAGGGACAAATGGCAAGAGAGGATAAAGTGAATCCATGTTATCAGCTATCAACACAACTTGATGATGATGATGATGATATTAAAATGTTTTTTTTATGTCCAAATGCATACTAAATTGGGTAGCTCCATGTCAAACCATTTGATTTCATTTAGTTGCTGGCTGATGGTCAAACCAATCGACCATATACAGATGATAGCCAAACAAATTCTTCTCTTTCAAATCATTGATATACAACCCCTTGCAAAAAGGATGGCATTGGTAGAGGATAGTCACTAGGGTTCTTTTGTTTCTTTTTGATTTTTAAAATCATTTCTAATTACTAAATGATTACATAATATTTTCCCCTTCACGGCTTGGAAAAAATTATGCCATTAGTTTAAATAATTCAATCTAGTTTAAGGAATACTTTATGGAGCCAGTATGTTCAGTTATTAAATGAAACATGTTTTCTGTCTTATCTGTTATTAGTTTATTTACTGCTAAATAAAAAAAACCTAAGAGAAAAGCCTCTAAGTATTCTAATTCCAACATTTTTGCCAGTAGTAGTAGATCTAATTTGGAGATGAAGTATTATCATTTCATTACTGAACTCATTATTTTTTATGTTGATTTTGGTGTTATTGTTGTAACAACAAACTAAATAAAGTCAATCTGAGCAACTCTTTAAACACAAGTCTTATGGTTAGAAACAACCATGAAATTTCAATGGGTTCTTTTAATGTACCTATCTGTTTATGCAAAACATTTTTTATCTAAATATAATTTAAGAACTTGCTTGAATACACACATAATTTATCTATGTATTACTAAAATTCCTGTTACATCACAGTTTTAAAACAGAATGCTACTAACAGCAATAAAATTCTAAAATGTTTTCTCATTTTTCTTTCCATATTTAAATTGGATATAATTCAGAAGATACATTGACAATGCTCTGATAATAGTTTAATATAAAAAAAAAAAAAAATGTTTAACATTGGCAAATAATTCAACTATAATAAAATCACTCTCTGAATACCTTGTTTTTGCATATATAATTGGTAAAGAAAAAGACTTATAAATCATCCATTTTGCGGTTATAGATCTATTTCTGCCCACAGGTATCTGTGTATACTTGTGGGCAGAAATAGATTTATAACCGCAAAATGTCTTTTTCTTTACCAATTATATTGAACATCAAGCTCTTAACTTGGACCTGAACAACTCTAACATTCCGCTGTTGGAAGAAAGGGCCAACTTAGATTCATCCTAATACCAACTTACCTGGTAACCCATCTATGGTATATATATATATATATATATATATATATATATATATATATATATATGTGTGTGTATGTGAAAATGGAAAAGGAATTGAATCCGACAATATGAGGAAAAATGAGTAAAGAAAAGAAATGTAAATGGATAAAATTAATTTAATCGATATCACATTAATCGATATCACTTACACATGTGTTTCGGTCAGTTTATGTGTGTGAAAATATTTCGCACACATAGAAGATTCGACCTTCTTCAAAATAAATGTTCACTCTGATGAAGGTCGAATCTTCTATGTGTGCGAAATATTTTCACACACATAAACTGACCGAAACACATGTGTAAGTGATATCGATTAATGTGATATCAATTAAATTCATTTTATCCATCTACATTTCTTTTCTTTACTCATTTTTCCTCATATGTGTGTATGTGCATGTGAACATAAAATATGAAAAAACAAAATATTCAGAAGTTGTATTTTTATATTTTTTTTATTTTGTAATATGCCAACATTTCAATTTCCTTATTAAATCATCTTCAGGGTGATGTTAGAATACATTCTTAAATTGCTTCACTCATTAATTATTTTCAAATGAAGAAATTAAACAAACAAATGAAAAAAAACAAACAAAAAAAACAAAACAATTCTCAGTGTTCTATTATCGTTAATAGCATTTTAACACCACCCTGAAAATAGTTACTAATAGGCCTACATGTTTTTCTAATAGTCAGTAAAACATGAACTATACAATGTTAAAACCTGAAATTGTCTAACAATACTTAAATTAACCAAGTAAAAAGTGTGGCAAATATATACTTACTTTTCGACACAACCTATCCTTGGGAGATTTGCCAACCTATAAATGAGAAGATGAGTAAATGAACAATATATATATATATATATATATATATATAATCAACTGTAATATTATGGATTTGGACTCATAACTTAAAGTTTCATGGTTATGCAATCATCAGATGAGTCAAATGGTTGAGATCTTAAAAACCAGTAGTCAAATGGTTGAGATTTTTTAAAAAATGGTTGAGATTTTAAAAACCAGTAGTTTTTTAGCGTTTATATAAACGTGAAGCGTTTTCACGCGATGGGATAATATAAAGCTAAAAATTGTTTTTTTTAAACTGTGGCTTGTTTAACCTTTTCATGCTAATACTTTTCTCATTTTCTCATTCATTCTCTATTCATTATATTATATATATATATATATATATATGTAAAATGAAAATGGAAGTGAATCCGACGGTATGTTGAAAAGAGAAATAAAGGAAAGAAAGTATTGAATGGATAAAATTAATTAATTAAATCAAATTAATTAAAATATCCTATTTTATCCATTTAATACTTTCTTTCCTTTATTTCTCTTTTCATAGTGGTGACAAAGTCATCAATATTACTTGGGCTCACATTCTTAACATAATTTACTGCATGTATAATTTAGAATATAAGAATTTTAGCATCCAACTAATTAAAAAAAAAAAAAAAAAAAAACAACAACAATTCATCAAATCTTTGACTCTGTACAGGTTTGCACAGCTGATATTTGACAACAGACCATTCTACAAAAAACAAAATGATATTTTCCCTTTATCTGTTGTACTTTATATTTCAGACACCACTAGAATCTTTGATGTTAGCAGCTCAATGTTTGAGTTAATGGAACAGATCACATGTACACACACTCACGCAGAAGCATACACAGAACTTAGATTTGGTTCAATTCTTTTGGGCTTCTCTTTCTAAATGGTACATGTATAGATATAATCTAATAAGCATTGATATAATATTTTCTTTTGAAATGGTTGACCTGTACAATTAAAATCTTATTATACGTGATATATCTTTAAATTTGCTCCTGATTAAATATCCACCAATCTTTGAATATTAATAAAACCTTGTTAGAATGGAAAGCAAAATCAGCAGCAATCAATTTTAATGGCAGAAGGCATGAACAATCAACTTTCTTTCTCAGACACTGCAATATGTCACAACCAGCAAAAATCTCAAAACTCATATTCAAAAATTACAATCTCTCTCTCTCTCTCTCTCTCTCTCTCTCTCTCTCTATATATATATATATATATATATATATATATATATATATATATTTTGTTTTTTCATAAACTCCAAGGATTTTGGAGATATACCCCCATAATCATATATATTCTGAAAATACATTACCCAGGGTACTTGGAAAAGTATATTTCATTTTAATCACGGATGGTCCCTGGGTGCAGAAAATTGTTTTCCCTTCGATTTATATGAAATTTAAACCATAGGTAAATGACAAGATATGAAGCCTATTCAGAAAATTTCAATAATATTAAGACACCCTAATGGGAGTTAAGCCCCAACTACAGTGAAAATTTTGGAAGTCCATGACTTGAGTATTGGAACCTCTATTATCACAAGTTTTTTCTATTAATTAAATGTAAATAAACAAAAAAATTACCTCTCTTTAAAAATGAATTTGGCTAATTTAGACATCTTATCGATGGCAAAAAATCACTAGAATTATGTCAAGAAAAATTATTAGTTAACTAGCTTAAAAGCCGCCCTTTCGAGTGGCAATTAAGCTAGTATCAAATAAAAGCCGTCTTCATTTTTAACAAGTTCATGAAAGCTTCTATTCAAGTTGTGACTAATTTAAAAACTAGTTAAATAACAATTATTTTGTATGCATACACTAATTTCTTGTCTCTAAAAAAAAAGGAAAAAAAGAAAAAAGAAAAAAAAAGGAAAAGTGGCCAGTTTTGAAAAATATCTTTTTATATATATTATATATATTTACCTTCTCCATGAGATAAGCAGCAGCTGATAGGCGTTTCACTATAAACATTTGCCATAGCATACTTCCAAGACCTAATAAATAAATAAATAAATAAAGTCAACATTTATTTATTATACATATAATTGCCTTATCTGTTAGTAACATTTATATTAATTTTTAACCTTCATAGGCTTACAGCAGTTGTATTAACAGTGCAGGAGCATTGGTCAACTGGAATCCTATTAAAATGTAATAATATAAAAGCACAAATGGAGTTTTAACTCGTATATTATTATGTTGCAGTCCAGCACATTAGTCACTACACCATGGAAGTCCCTCACCCATGTTTTTTTTTTATTCTTTAAATATGATTTTTTGTGTTAGGGAGGAGTTATCTTCCCTAATGAACAATATCACTCTTTAGTAAAAGCATAGTACAAAAGTGGTTAAATCGAACTTAACAGACCTAAATTCCACCATCGTAAGTCACCCCGCCGAAATAAAAAAAATACCAAAAAATCAGGTATTTAACTGAATTTAATGAAATTTTCAGTGTTGATATATTAATGAATAAAAAATATAATGCGCCAGTTATTTTATCTAAAAACTTTTACATTTTTTTCAGGTCAGTTAAGTTTGAACCACATACCTTTGAGGTGTAACACAGATTCTCAAAGATACATTGTTCAAAGTTAACTGACCTGAAAAAATGTAAAAGTTCTTAAATAAAATAACTGGTGCATTATATCTTTTATTCATTAATATATCAACACTGAAAATTTCACTAAATTCGGTCAATTACCTGATTTTTGGTACTTTTTTTCTTTCGGCAGGTGACTTACAATGGTGGAATTTAGGTCCGTTAAGTTCAATTTAACCACTAAAGTAGCATCAACGACCAGCATCATCAAGAAGAAAGAAAGCAAGAGGATTGCATGAATACACACATGTGGACAGCTAATGATTTATCCGTATCAATCCTCCTGTACCATGGTCGGTGAGAAATAAAAACAAATATTATTGAGTTAAAAATACATTTAACTGTTTTGCATTATTATTTGTTGTTCCTCACATTTTGGGTCATAACAAATTGACTTGTTTGAACATATTCTCTATTTAGCAAATTTTCTGAAAATAATTTGCCCACTTTACAAGGATCAAAACAATTTATTTGCCTGCAGGAGGATTAAAGTAGAAAGTGAAAAATACTTGGGTCAATGTTACATGAAAAAAAAGATTTTTATAAAAATAAGCAAAAAGAAAAAAAAAAAAAAAGAAAAAAAGAAAAAAGAAGAAAAGAAAAAAGAAGAAAAAAAAGAAAAAAAGAAAAAGAAAGAAACTAACCTTGACGTAGCACCGCATTCTGTATGGCATTGAGATAATTTAAAGAACTCTGCAAATACTGGTATTGCTAAAAGAATGAAATATATATCATGATGGTAACAGTTTTATGGATATTAAAATCAATTGGAAAAAAGTTTTATTGATAGATAAATTGATGAGCCAAAATACTAACATGTGATATATGGCAAGTAAAAGTTACTATTTTGTAAATGTTGTGGGGTTTTAAGGGGTCAAATAAGAACAAAACGATGGGTAACAAATGTAGGAAAATGTGTTAACAAAAGAGTAAACAATTACAGTACAGAGAAGTGGGAAATACGTCCGACAATAGAGTTATGAGCTGACTCGCATTGGCTTACTCTACAAGCCATAATTGTCCCTGTTACTTATAGTAACCGTCGGCGCATTCCATTAATCTATAGGGTATATCACCTATAACAGTAAAGACATTTCCCATTGGGTCTTCATGACCAATTAAGTGTTACTATATCGAAACAACACTGTGGTGTAGGATTGTGTAAATGTTGTTTTGCAAAATATCATAATTAAAAGTGTATTGTAGTATGACACACAATTGCTGATCAAATTATGTTTTATTTGGTTTACTTTCTTTGTTTAATGGCATATCAACCTTTGTGTGTTACCCTCTCCATTCTAAATCTATCTATATGCATTCTTATTTAGTTTCATTAGTCTAATTCAATATAATATCTTATTACATCAAAACTTAAATACTTATATGTGGAGGGTGAATATTTTTGCTGGTTGCTTTAAAGATTATAGCTCTCTGTATCCAAGATGGTTTCTATGGTTACCAATGACTTTGGTTTGTGTGATTGCCTTTAATTTATGTTCATTCAAGATAACATTTTTAAATGGAATCAAAAAAAGATCAAGAACATACTGACGAATCAAAATGACAGCTTTATAACATATTTGTATTGTTTAGTATGCTCTTTGGTGTTCTGAATGGGTAATTCTGCTACTAATTTTATTAGCAGACTTTGCAGTATAAGTTAACCCAGAGCACCCCAAACCACCCGATGATCAACATGCTGAACCCCCGAAAAAACGCCTGAGATTGTCAGCTCTTAAAAAATTGTTTAGAGTTAAAAAAGAGAAATGAATTAAATGAATACATTTCTTTTCAGTAGTAAATGATCAGTGATACAATACTAGCTTGTCAACCATTTCACCATGCGGATGGCAGATAAAGGGTTAAACTCCAACAGTTATTTTATTTTATTTTTTTTATTTTTTATTTTTTAAAAAGTAGATAGTCTGTAGATAACCCACATTTATTTTTTCCAAATTTTTAAACAAAAATATGTAAAATGACAAACCTCGAGGTCTTTATTCCACAGAACAATGTATTCCCAGCAGCAGTTTGCCAATAAGACATCATTGTCAAGGCTATGGGGAAATTTGCTCTGTAGTACATCCAACTGGCCTGTAATGATAAACAAGATTTATTTAGCTTAGCTAAGTCTGGTACAAGACCCTCACATAAGGAGGGAGGGATTGGAATACATTAATCATCTAAATGAAAAAGACCTGTAGATATATTGAGTTGAAATAATACAAATAAGAAAGTTTTAGATTAGAAACCACAAGGTTCCTAGTTCGATACCCACCCTTGCCCACTCAGCGTATGAGTAGCACAGTGATCTAAGGAGCTGATGGTAGGTGTGGCGCTCCACCTCAGACGCTAAAATAATCTCCTTGGTCTAGCGCTAGTGAAAAGGGGATAGACTCCCTCGCTGCATGGCTGATACTGACATTAGGCCACCCCGACGACTTTACTTTACTTTAGATCCTTCTGCAGGGGATCCAGTCAGCATATTCTAAGCTCCACCAAAAGAACTATTTTATAACTTGGGAGATAACAGAACTTACAAATGTTACAACATACAAATATCATCATCATCATGTCATGCTGACAGCACAGATTCCCTTGACTATCTTACCATCCATCCCTATCGGCCATCACTCCTGTCACAATCCAGTGTCCTCTAGACACTGTTTGCACAGAGCTGATGGATTTAGATTTTTGCTGGTTAGCCAACACTGGTGTGTCCACTTATGGGGAATGTCACTTATGAATGCCTCCAGCAGTGCCTGGCATGTCTTGCTTGTCCTACTTGGATGCTTTGTGAGACGGGAGGTAAGTGGTCATACAACTGCTGCGTTGTGGGATGCTGTTTCTAGGATCTGTTCAAAACAGTAGTGTAGTTCCCATCTAGTTTTTTCTCTCCAAGAATTTTGTTAAAGTCCAGGTGGTGCAGCTTTGCAATAGTACTGATACAGCTATGTCTTGGAATAATTCTTGTTTTATTATATCAGGGATAATTGATAGCTTATCTCTTAACATCCTATACTGCCTCATTCTGCCTGGCCAGAAGTCTCATTTGTTTTCCTAATCCATCCCAAATGATAGCCTTTGTTTAAATGTAATATTAAACATATTTAGAAGTCTTATATTAAAAGGAAATAACAGGTAACTTTAAATGAAAAGGCCATTTTTCAGGCATTTTTTGATAAATCCTTATATATATTTACCAACCCCTCCGCACGAGCAGGATGCGACACAAGGTCAATTTCTTAAGCGGAGTTCAACAGGTTTGAATTCAGAGTTTTCCTTCTCCTAGACTGGTTACCTAGCCATGGTTAAAGAGTCCAGTCTGCCCTGCTATTTATCCATAGCTGGATGGAGAATTGGATTCATGCCTTTCACAAGGGTATTAGCGCCATGTGAAATGCCAACGGCTTCGTCCAAGAATTGAACTCGCGTTGACGAGTCCATTTCCGACGACTCTAACCATTAGACCACGCGCCTCCACTTATCCTTATAGGAATGGGGCTCTGGACTTAGAAAATTTTCAACAGGATGTTAAGAGTTAAATAATATCACAATAATGATAGGAAACAAAATCTTCTTGGTAAGTAAGGAACCTATTCATTTTATATCAAAATCATGTACAGAATTGTAAAGTTAAATGTTGTACTCACCTAAAAATCTTTCCTCAAATTTAACATGTAATTGTTCAGCTGGTTCTTCTCCAATCTCAACAGCATCAGTGGACAGTTTTCCTCGGGGATAATTAAGGGCTTCATGGGAGAATTTGGCTCTGCTTACATATTTAGCCACAACTTCAGGAATAGAACCTAAAAAAACAAACAACAAAAAGTCAAAAGAGAAATTATAAAGGAATACTGTATTAACAATAACATTGTGTAAATGGAAATATTTACATAGTATATTCCCTACATATTTAATGAATGCATTATATATATATTTGTTTGGTGGTTGGTTTTGAAAGCTATCACAATGCAAGTGTAAAGAAAATGGATAATTCCTAGCAACAAGCTAACAGCTCCAGACTTTTAGAAATCTTCTGATGAAGAGATCTTTATCTCGAAATATTAAGAATAATGTGTCTTCTCGTAGCAGTAACTTCACGCTCACACCTGTTTCTTTGTGACTAGATTGCTGCCGCCCTGGCAAATAAATGAGCTCCTTTTATATCGTCGGCGTAATTTGCATGGGTGATGCCACGCACGAGACAGAACGAGACCAGATCTTACAAATCCGCTCGTCAATGGCGACCATGCTTCTTCAGCTTAATTCAGGCAGAACCTGACAAGCTAAGCAGATGCATTTCGCCAGGTAAGTAACAAATCAAACAATATCATTGTTACCCTTGCTTCAAACAAATTATAAAACACTTTTATATATATATTTATTATTTAGTTCCATTCCATGAGAGTATCTTAGTCAGCCTATTAACTTTTCAGCCAAGTCTTGTTGTGTGCGTGTATATATATATATATATATATATATGACGTCATATTTCAAACCGTTCATTTTTTCTACGTTCTTTTTTCTCAGACTTCAAATTTTAAACAGACCGATAAACAAGGACTATTACTCACCTTTCTCCTTATTCCGAGATAAAAATTTATCACCTTCCACATACCAACAAAAGCCCTGAAGATGATCTAATTAATAGATCGAAACACTGCAGCGTCGGCCAATAAACTCACCACTTAACTCATTTAAACCTGTGTTTTTTCAATTTTTTTATACTACACACACACACACACATATATATATATATATATGTATATATGAGAGGGTAGACTGAAAAGTCCATATAACAATGTCACATCTGTTGTTGATGAATGACCAATGAGATCCAAGCACTGCAACACTGATGGAAGAAGTGTGTAACTGCAAGGCAGACTATATTGAAAAATAAACCTAATTTAGTCACATTCCATGAAAATATCATGAACTTTTCAGCCAAACCTTATATATAACTTATTCTACTAGTAATGTTTCCTTTATTTATGACCACTAACAATCCCTTTTTTCTTAAATTTCAACAGTGAAATTATGAGCAATATATTTATAATCAACTCATATATAAAATACTAAGTGACTATCCCCCCCTCTCTCTCTCTCTCTCTCTCTATATATATATATATATATATAGTAGCTATTCCATTTTGCATGACATATGAGGGCCCAACAATCTAGTTAAAGATACCAACAAACAGTTGGTGTGTTGTTTGGTTGGGTTTTATGGCATGTCAACCCATTGTTTTCATTTTATCCCAAAGACATTCATTCTTGATGAGTACTCAATTTTTGTTTTAAGGGTTGGGGTTTGCCATAAGAGCAATAGGGTTGGGACAATCATATACGTGCTAGGGTTTGACATGACCAGCCGATTGAGCGGGGGAGGGGGGTTGAACAAACAGACTTCTTACAGAGGTGATTTATTTATATTACTGAAGGCTTTTGTGGGACCGACCAAATTTTGGGATGATCTATGGTTTCACGTTTCTATCTAATCTTATTGTAATGGAGATTATGTCTAACTGAAACTGCATCGCCTCTGATATCATAACTCTCTTAGGGTATAATACGCAGGGGATTTTTAGGGGGCTGTACCTCTGAAAAAAATGTGTCTGAATAAACATTGCCGAACAGCAAATAGAGACTTGGACATTGCTTAGAAAATATTTTTTGATTTTTAACCTGATATATAGTACGCACTAGGGAATTTGGACCTTTAGATTTTTGGGGAAAAGTGCTGATTATACTCGAGATTTACGGTACTCATTTTTTAATCTATTTAACCAATAGATGTAATCCTAACAGGTACTACCACTCCGGGTCAGAATGGACTTGGGAATAATGGCGAGGAAGGGGTACTCCACACTCCCCAGAACTAGGGAATTTGGACCTTTAAATTTTGGGAAAAAAGTGTGGATTCTACTCGAGGATTTACGGTATTTATGTTGTATTCTCAATGATTGTTAAATAATCATTATCTAATCTGAATTATCATCTCACTCATCAACAATGTCATTAACCAAGTTAGATTTGCCTCTAAACATCCCATGTTATTAATGTGTTTAAAATCCTGCAATGCGTGTGATATATCATTGCGAAATAAAGGTCTATATAGCATATATGGTGTGGATATATATAATATAGTACCTAAATAATGATAATGGAATCATCTGTTTTTCCTATAAAAAATGTCTGATGAAATTTGGGAGAGAGAAACAATGAGATCTCACAGGACTTGCTAATTCAACCGAGCAATTGCTAATTACTCTGTTCACCTTATATCTTTGCTTAGTAGACCTTTACCCCTATTCTTAACACTTATGTTTATTCCTATTATTTCTCTGTTAACTGATATTTGAGTTACAACTCTATAAAATATATTTTCTTTAAATAACAAAGTAATTTATAGAAATAAGAAAAAAAGAAAAAAGTAACAGTGATTACCTCTTCCTCCATAAAACAATTTCTTTAAATAATAAAGTAATTCATAAAAAAACAAAAAAGAAATGAACTAACACTGATTATCTCTTCCTGTACCAACAAAAAAAAAAAAAAATGCAATAACACTGATTACCTCTTCCTCCATCAAGTAAATGTCGGACAGACACCATTAATAAATCAGATGAGGGTGAAACAGAAACAGCAGTATTCTTTGCAGGAGGAATCTTGATTTTCAGAAGGCTATTCAGGGCCAAGACATCTTCTAGTTGCCGAATGAGAACATTCCATTTTTCAATGTCCACACTGACATCCTCCCACTCAGATATACTGGTCTCAAGCTTATCTGCAGTACTTGTATCAGCGTCAGGGTCCTGGAATACCAAAAAGGGAAAATAATGAATGAACAAGATGTTTCATCACAATTTCATAATTAGGTTTGATTTCTTTGTTCAATGGCATATCAACCATCATGGGTTATTTAGTGCCAAAGCCATCCTTGTAGAAAAACAATAGTGGTACTATTTAATCCATAGTGGGGACGGGAGTTCATACCTTTACCAAGGATATTAGTCCAAAAGTGAATGTAACAGCGTGGCTGGAGTTCAAACTCACTTACTATGACATCACAGTCCAGCATGTTAGCCATTACGCTCTCAGTCATAGTTAGTCTCACAAACAATTACTAGTTAAGTAAGTTTAACCTTTACAGGGTGCCTCACTATTGTATAGGTGTATGGGAGGAAATTTTAGTGGGCAGGGACAGAAGGAATTTACCTAGAAAATTTTCTAAGTTGCCCTAGATCTTAATTTGGGGTGGGTGGTTGAGTGGACTTGGGAGTAATGGCAATGAATTACTCCATACTCGCTAGAGCTCCTGAGGGGGAGGAGGGGTCTTACGCTCTGCAGAGAATCCAGTCAGCTGACAAATAAATGTATTAATCTATTTTGGGTCATTAATAAAGCTTCTTTTTTTTTTTTTTTTTTTAAATAGAAATATAAAGAAAGCAAAACAGAGAAAGTAAGA
>CM042168.1:29072205-29224705 GCA_023376005.1 Doryteuthis pealeii
AGTTCTTCGATTTTCTATCCAGAACAGCATAATTCTGGTATTTCTGCCACACACTGTATAATCTGCCTATGCCAAAACAATACAAATCACCATGACCAAAGCATTATGCAAAGGCATTAAACAGAGTTTTGCATAACTGGAGTTATTCTAAGAACATAAAAGATATTTTTACAGTACTTACCATGAGATGTTCAGGAGAAAGGGTACTATCTTGTAGTACAATACTTAAATCTTCAGGACCAACTTTGCCAGAGAGACATTGGTCATAAAATAGATGACCTAAATGAAAACAAGAAAGAAATTTTAGGAGGATTGATAAAAAATAAAAAAAATAAAAATAAAAACGAGAAAAGAAAGTCAATTTTATACAATATAAAAAGTTGAACATCTAACCAATTCTGTTTATTACTAGTTAAAGAACCCCTCTAAGATGGGTAAGAGGTCAAGAAGTGCATTGCAGACATGGAGCGACTAATGGATAAATAAAAAAGAAGGTAACTATGATGTTGTTTGTTAACTTGTCACTTTATTCTTAATATTTCGGGATGAAAAATCCCATCATCAGAAGAATACTCGAACTGAAGTGGTGCTAGCAGTTGCTCAATTTGTTCTGTCTCGGGTCTTCCAAATTCTGTGTGTGTGTGGTTGGGGGTGCTTGCTTATGTGTGTGTTTGTGTGTGTGTGTGTGTGTATGCGTGCTTATGTCTGTGTGTCTAATCATTTATTTTTATTTTATTTTAAAAAATAAAATAAAAATAAATGATCAGACACACAGACACAAGCACACATGCACACACACACACACACACACTTACACACACATAAGCAAGCACCCCCAACCACACACACACAGAATTTGGAAGACCCGAGACAGAACAAATTGAGCAACTGCTAGCACCACTTCAGTTCGAGTATTCTTCTGATGATGGGATTTTTCATCCCGAAATATTAAGAATAAAGTGACAGGTTAACAAACAATATCATAGTTACCTTCTTTTTTCTTTACACTTACATTGTGACAGCCTTCAAAACCAACCAACAAACCAATATAAACACAATGCTCCAAGCAAATTACAAAACCCTTTAATGGATAAATGTTAAAAATCCCTTTTACTTTGTTCTTTTTTCTAAACAACATCTATTTTACAATCTTCATTTTCAATTTAAAATTTATGCTGAATGGTAACTGTTACTATAAAAGTTAAATGTATATCATTATCATCATCATCATCATTATCATTATCAAGTTGTGCTGGCAGCAAGGATTTCCAAGACTCTCTCTTCTCTTGCCACTAGTCCCTATCAGATGTTTTTTTTCTCCAGAATTTTGTAGCTGAAAGCTAGGGGTGCGTATTATACATGACTAATAATAGTAAATTTATCCTTTTTGTAATCTAACATAACTTTTAGCCATCTATACATATATAAAGGGCAGTTGGTGTGTATGTATGTCCGGATGAAACTACGAAAATAAAACAATTAACAACAAAGTATATATATATATATAAAATATCACTGATTCTTGCCTTTTGTGCAAAAATTACAAATATTCGATTTATATTTACGAAGATATCTAAAAATCAAAATATAAATAATGGATCTGTGAAACTAACTTACTAACCATTACACCACATTTTTTTTCTGGTCCCTCCTCTACCCAGGTTATGCTGGGTAGCCGCTTCTAGTAGAAACATATATCTTACTCACACCCCAAGGGAATATTTTAATTGTGAGACAATATACTTACTCAGAGAAGATTTTTTGTCATCAGTAATTTTCTTGATTTGTGAGACAACAGGCATGTTGGTTGTTGGTGTCTCACTTGTTGCTTCAAGCGATGTATTTGGACTATCGGACTGGCTCTCATGCAGGTGAATTGGATACTCAAAGCAACTGAGGAAGCTCGTTATGGTCATTTGTTGCTCATTAAATGTAACAAATCGGTGCTCGGACAGTGGGGTACTGTCATCACCAGCACGAAAAGCTTGCAATTGTTTGAGGATGTGTTCAGTTTCAGATTTGGTGCATGACAACAGACTCATTAAACACTGGAAAATAAAGGGTTGAAAAAAAAAAAAATAAAGAAAAGAAAAAAGAAATCAAAAATAGTTAATTTATCTGAATGTTTGAGATAAGGCTTGATTATTAGTATTATCTGTGTTATTTGGACTTATTGTCCTCATCTTCATTGTTATCTGTATAACGTTTCGGCCGATATGCTCTCTGGCCTTGTCGCACTTGGGAACCTTCTTTTTGTAATTGGGAACCTTCTTGTCATAATCGGGAGCCATCACAGAACTTTGAACTTAACCCTAACAATGAAGATGACGACAATAGTCCGAATAACACAGATAATACTAAAAATAGTTAAAATAAACATTTTCAAATAGAACAATAATTTAGTTTTAATGCATTTTATATTTCCTATTCATTCAAGTCACATTTTTTACATCTCCAGTTATTTTTGAATTCTGATTTAATTTCCTAGGGAATTAATCTTTGTAAAATTGTAAAAAATAATGCCCCATCTTCTGTAATAATACCAGAGTTCATTTTTTTTATTTTCCTTTACTGTAAAACATATATATATATATAGTTAGTTTGAGTGTTCAGCTGTGAACCTCAGGGTTCCTGGTTTGATACCAGCCCTCACCAACTCAGCATGTAAGTAGCACAGCGATTTGTGAAGTAAAGTAAGGAACTGATAATAGGTGTGGCACTCCGCCTCAGAGGCTAAAAAAAAACAATCTCATTGGTCTAGCGCTAGTGAAAAGGGGATAGACTCCCTCGCTGTCTGGCTGATACCAACTTTAGGCCACCCCGAAACAAAATGTCTTTTTTTAATACATACACTCACACACACTCATACTCACACCATAAAGAAGAATATTTGACGTCATATTTCAAACCATCCACCTTTCCAGCGTTCTTTCTTCAAACTTCAAATTTTGAACAGACTGATAAACAAGGACTATCGCAGTTTTTTTCGTTATTCTGTGATAAAATTTTTTTATTACCTTTCTTTATATCAACAAATGCCCTGAAGAAGATCTAATTAATAGATTGAAACACTGCATCGTCGGCTAATAAACTTACCACTCAATTTATTTAAACCTGTGTTTTTTCAATTTTCTTAATATACTACATACCATTGGATTCACTTCCATCTCTTCATATATATATATATATATATATATATATATATATATATATATATATATATTGGATTCTGGTTAAAAAATTTTTTAACGTTTCAATTCATTTTTATCTGTGCTGCCTGTCTGATGAGACTGAAATTTTAAGGAGTTTTAGGAATTTATTTAAATTTCTAAAAGCCTTTTAAGTTTTGGTTATAGTTTCAAGTAAATAAATAATCCTTAGTAAATAATTATAGCTTGAAGTAACCATTCTTAATACAAATAATCCAGTTATATGGCATAAAGTATTCCTATCTAATACAAATAATTTGCATACAGTTGTATGATTTCATGTATTCCTATCTAATACTAATAATTATATAGTTTCAAGTAATTATTTCTACCTAATAATAGTCATTTGTTTGCACACAATTATATGGTTTCAAGTAACTTTTAATAATCGTTAGGAAACAATCATAGCTTCAAGTAACTATTTTCAATATAAATAATTTACAGTTATATGATATCAAGTATTTTTCTATGTCTTTTCTATGAAGTATCACAAAGTCAAAAGTATTAGATAAGTAAACACAGAAAATAAAGATACAAACAACAATATCAGTAGATGAAAACAATTACTATATATTATTTCTCAGAATTTTTGAGATGAGGCTTGATAATTAGTATTAATTGGATTATTCCAATTGGACACATAGTCTAGTGGATAAAGGTGTTAGGTTAAGACAGTTCTAAGTGACAGTTATCTCTAGACTACAGGTTCAATCCTGGGCAGGGGCAGCAGTAACATAGAATAATAATTAACACAGCTTAACACCTGTACTCCAGCTATGGTTAGCAGAATGAGAACAGGATACCCCCATGGACTGAATAAAGGGTTAGGTTCAAAGTTCTGTGATGGCTCCTGATTATGACAAGAAGGTTCCCGAGTCCGAAAAGAAAGTTCCCGAGTCCGACAAGAAATACCTGAAGAAGGCCGGAGGGCAGTTCAGCCAAAATGTTGTACAGATAACAATGAAGATGAGGACAATAGTCCGAATAATCCAAATAATACTCATTACAATATATAAAATAGTTTTCTTCTTACAAACATCTCATATACATAAGATATTCAAGGTAAAATCAAAATGGCCAACCTGTTCTAAAAATTCTATTTCCTTGGGTGGCTGGCATGTACAGTTTATTTTATCCAATAAACTATAAGTTCGCAAAAGCTGATCCTGGGATTGGCAGAACTGCAGGAAGAGACGGCTGTCGATATCTAATGTTTCTTCAGCTGAAGATAAACAAAAGTAAAAGGAAACATGTGACAAGTTTAGCTCACAAAAAAAAAAAAAAGTCATGATATAATATCTATTATTAAATATAAATCATAATAGTTTTTGAACATTTCATATTATATCTATATATCATAAAAAAATTTTTTTTTTTAAAACTTAATTTTTAAAGAACATTTTTTGTACTCCTTTTTTCTATTTAACTCACACATGGGACCCTAACAGGTACTATAACTCAGAGTGGATCTGGGAGTAATGGCAATGAATGGGTACTCCACAGGATTAAACATTTTTAAAATTCCCTTTAAGGGGCACCTCAGGCACTTGGTAATAAGCCCAGCCCTTACCCCCTTTTAGGCAAGGGAGCAGGTGTTAGCTGGGAGGAAGGTCCCTTGAAATCCAGTTGTTAGCTTTTTTCCACCATCTTATAAGGAGGTGCAACCTGTGTAATGGTTATCGTTGTAGAAAATGGACACAGCAACCCAGAGTTAAGGTTGTTTGCATTTCACATAGTGCTAATACGCATGGGAAAGGTATGAATCCAACAATTATCCCTCCAGTTATGGGTAAATAACAAGGCAAACTGGTATCTTTAATCTTTGCATGGCAACTGGTCTAGAAGGAAAACTCTGAATTCAAACCAGTTTAACTCTGCTTGAAAATTGACCTTCTGTTGTATCCTTCTTTTTTCAGAGGATTTGGCCAAATACATAAGGTCTTCAACTTTCTTCCAATGGCATTGCTTTTGTCTTGAAAAAAAAAAAAGAAAAAAAGACAACCCTTCCTTATAAACTAAGACAGATACAGATATAAGGAAGGTTCCATATTTGTATTTTGTTCTTCATCTTTCTTTCAAATGCATACATTCACTGTAATGGCATTGCTTTAGTCTTGAGAAAAAAAAGAAAAAAAAAAGAGACAAGCCTTCCTGATAACCAAAGACAGATACTGATATGGAGGAATGCTCCATATCTGTATTTTGTTCTTCATCTTTCCTTTAAATACACAAATTCGCTACAATGACATTGCTTTTGTCTTGAGATAAATTCTATTACTTTGACACCATTAAACAGTACTTATTTAGTTTGGTTTATTTGTTTTATGGCATATCAACCTTTGTGAATTATTTAATGCCAAAGCTATCCTTATATTGCTACTATTTATCCCATAGTTGTGTGTGTGTTGGGGGGGGGGTGTGAAAGTTTTCATACATTTCCCAAGGGTATTAATCCAAAAGTAAACGTAACAGAGCAACTGTAAATCAAACCCATTTACTACTGCAAGAAGACTTATGCTTCAAATGATCATTATAATAAAAGCTTCATAAATGAATAAAAGAATTTCTCACCTTTCCCACTCAGTTGTTTTATGCAGGATTTAATGATGAAACGCATCACATTTGTGGACAAATATTTTGTGTTCAGTACACGTTCAACTCCCTGTGAAAATAAAATACAGTTCATTTTATTTACTTTCTTTTTTTTATGAAGATTATTTATCATCAGGTGGATATTGGAATCTATCTCCCACCCCAATGTAAAATTTTTGTTATGTATTGTTCTGCAAAATTTTATATGAAATAACATCAATTCACAAACAAATTTTGGTCATTTTCACCTTAGTTGTCAAAATTTCTAGCATAAAATTATCTGAAATGAACTTAATTATTATTAAGAAAACATTTTATGATATTTTAGCATGTGTTAAAGCATGCAGTTGTATTGTTTTTCGAAAAAGTTTCTAAGATTTGTTTATTTCACACGGAAACTTTCAAAATAGCTACCGGCTTGTTTCAAAGTAAAAGTCAAGGGAGGTTACTCTTATTTGCTAGGAATTTAGCCAACTAAAGGTGAAAATTACCCACATTTTTAGGGAAAAGTTGCCTGTTAAATTTTTAGATGCAAATCTTAGAGAAAAAAAAAAGTTAGAGTATGGACAGAAGCTTAAAAAAAAAAAATTAAAAATTTACAAGTCATGTTGCTTCCTAACAGTCATAAAATGACAATTTAGTAGTTTTGATAAAAAAACAACTAAAACTAAGATGAAAGAAATACTTGGTAATGATTAATAATACCTTAACTTAGTTTAAATGATAAAAACAAGGAACGTACCTGTTGAGCTATACTCGCTATTTTCATATCCAATAAAATATCTTTCACAGTATTTTTCACAGTTTCTTCAAAAAATAAGAAAAAGAAAATAAACAAAAATAATGTGGAATGTATAAAATCAATTGAAAATAACAAATATTAAACGAAACAAAAATTACTTTCAAAGTTCGGTTGAAGCTGAGCTGAAAATTCTACATTTAATATTAAAAAACTATTTTCTATCATTTAATTTATACTACTATGTTAATGTGTGAGTATGTATGTCTATGTAAAAAAAAAATTTTTTCTTTTTTTAATTAGCTAATATCTTGGTAACTTAATTCTTGACACTCCTCAGCAGGAGAAAAATAGATTGATTGATTGATTTTAACAGCATGTCAACCTGTTTAGGGTTATTTTATACAAGATGTGAAACTTAAAGTAATAAACTTCTAGTGATAATAATTATAATAATATTTCTTAGGTTTTATATCTGCTCTTCAATAATAGCATCAAGCACTTTTTATGCAAACCTTTCTTATTTGCATTTATCATATATTATATATGGTTTTAGTTTGAAAATCGCATAGGCGAGAAACTGTCAGTTACATATGAACACATATCATTTATTGATTTAAAAAAAAAAAAAACCCTGTCTAGTGGCCAAAAGCTGCTGTGGTGCTAGTGGTGGCAGTCCCGTATTAAGCCACCAGAACTGTTACCACCCCTGGTTGGCAACTAACTAGGACAGGGTATTGCACATAGTACTTATTACACGTATGATAAAAAAGGAAAAAAAAAAAAAGGTTTTGGTTTGAAAATCACATAGGCAAGAAACTGTCAGTTACTAAGCACTGTTGATTTCATGTCTTCACTATACTAACTTAAATATACATGCTCTATCAATGATATTAAGTACTCTTTACTTATAAATATAGCAAACTATATATACAGAGATGCTGATGGGTATGCGTCCTGCGTCCCTGATGCACAAAATTCTAAAAGGATGCAGTAAAATCATATCCATGCATCCCAGTGTTTTTCTTTATTTTTCTTCCCTCAGCATTTCAAGCTAACTGTAAATACATTTTTTCTTAGAAACGAATTACACAGGATAGGTTACAAGGTAGGAGTTAGACGGCTTTAGATGGGACCCATAAATTTTCCCTGGGACTCATTCAAAGCAAATATGTGTGTCCCAGGACACACTAGATCAAAAAGCTATCAGCATCACTGTATATATATATATATATATATATATATATATATATATTGCAATATATATATATATATATGTATATATATATATATATATATATATATATATATATTTCTTGTAGGAGATACTTTTGAATTTGTGAAATGAAACTAACCTGATTCTTCTGTGTTCTCCTTCAAAATTGTTTTCAACTTTTTAAGCAAATGTAAATCACGGGCTCTTTTGCTACTCTTGTCACTGTAGAATATAAAACAAAATTAAAAATTAAAGCATAAATAAAATATTTTATGTTTATAAACAAATAATACTTTTCTCTTCAAGCTAGAAAAAAACACACCTAGAAGTAACTTATATTTTTCATTTGTACAAGAATCAAAAACTAAACGTTTACTTGAGCTTTTATTTATCATTGACATAACATAACCAATAATAATAATTGTACAAAAAATTAAACTTTAGCTATACTACAAAGTATGCACAAACGAAAAACTGTCCTAGAGAATGAGATTCCTGAAATTTCTAGTGGATTTTTAAAATGAATGAAAACAAAAAGATAGACAAATGCATAATCCTTGCCAGAGAACTGACCCCAAAAACAAAAAAACTGTAGAACATGATACCAATTGTAGTTGGTGCTCTTGAAATGGTCCACAAGGGTTTGAAAAAAAAAAGACTGGCGGAATTGTAAATCAGAGGAAGAATCAAGACTATCCAGACAACAGCATTGTTAAGATTAGCTAGAAGACTCAGAAGAGTCCTAGAGATCTGAGGAAACTAGCTGTCGCTCAGACTCCAGTCAATGACCAACCAACTAGTGCTAGTTTGAAAAACTCGCAAGGAGTGATAATAATAAAAAAAGAAGAGCAAAGAGCAAAGTAAGATAGATTACAGCAGTCATTATCAGAAATAACTTGGGGATAAACAGAAAAACAAGAATTTAAAAAATCTGGAAAACAAAATGAGAAGAAAAAGAACTTTATGGATATTTTAAGATAACTTAGGGGAACTGATTGGCTTGCTTTCGGCCTTCCGGAAGACAGTCGGCGGTCCCAGTACTCTAGATGAGGGAAAGGGGGTAACCACACGGCCTCAGTTTTGTTTAGTTTCTTGTTTTATGTTGGGGACTTTTTGTTTTTTGCCCCTTCCACTCCCACCTTCAATCATTGTTTTTGTTTATTTTTTGTAAAATAAATCTTAAATGTTTTTGTTTTTTTTACCATATGGGTTTAAGTGCCAGCAAAATTTTGGTGGAAGCAGTAGTAGAAGGCGATGGATGACTGTATTTATTGGCGTGGATCAGTCGGCAAGTGAGACTAGCTAAGATAGAACTAAAAGTTATCCAGCATGACCAGTTTTGTACCCCATTCCCCCCAAAAAACTTTGGGCCTTGTGTGTGTACAGCTGTATCTCTGTACCGACTTCATGTGAAGAAATAACACTAGTAAGTGTGTTTGTTTCGTGGGGTACGGGTACAGCAATATCATTCTGGCTACAAGAGGCTATCCCACATTATGTAACTATCTATCTAATTTTTTTTTTAACTTCAGTTAATGTTTTGATTGTATTCTTACCTGAGGGCAAGATGAAAAGGCACTTCAATTGTTTTGATTAGTCCATTTGTATCAATGAGTGCAACTTGGAATGTTCTATTCTTGGTGTCCCGACTTGTGACATTATTGAGCCCCATCATGCCATAACCAGGACAAATTAGACGACAACTTTTGCTCACATTGAATGCAGCCACACGAGGACCATTAACAGCAGTCCATATCTGAAAGACATTAAAATAAAACAGTATTTTCATTTTTATTTATTTTTTATTAGCATTTCAGTCTCGGAAGACTATAATATAGTTTTTATTAAATATTTTAGTTACATGCACCCAATGAAGCAGGCAGGTTGTGGCGGGACAGCAGCTAATTGGCTGAGGGCTGCCCAGCGAGATGAAGACATCTCTCCAACCGATGGTGGCCAATTCTATGCCAAATTAGAAAGGGCTTATAACCGGTAACTGCTGACCTCCTGTGCTGTGCTCTCACAGCAGTGTAGAAGGAGGTTCTCCTCCAGTGCACAAAAAAACAAAAAACAAAAAAAAGAGCCAGGGCAAGATGTATGGAGGCTCTGGGTTGCCCAAGTGACAGGGCCCTCTCACTACCTCGCTGGTGTAATCCAATGGAATGGTGAACCAATACATTCGGCATCAGTTTGGCTGCAAGGAGTTGCCAGATAGTGTTTTAGACATTGAATTGCCTAACGGAGTCCAAGCCGTGATAATAAAACAGTAATAAATATATATAATTGTTATACCGGCCGTTCCTACAGTGGAGAATATACACCGGTTCTCACTATAAATAGTGAGACACCGAGTGAAAAGGTTGTACTGTTACCGTACTGTTACTGTTTAGCGGCAAGCTAGCCGTTCTTGTACCTTATTGTAAATACACTTGTCTCTTTTTACCCTACCTCGACTTGACTTCTTTTTTTACTGTTGAACTAACATCACAACAATAATACACAGATAAATAGAGATTTACAGGGAGAAAAAAGAACATCAAAAACAGTTGTAAATTGAGTTCAAATCCTAGTTATATAAACCTGACTAGCTGTATGTTCTTGGCATTGTCCAGGTTATATAGTATCTGGCTAAATTTAAGTATACACTTTAAATCTCATATTGCTCACCATTGGATAGCAGTACCTATTGATCAATGTGTTTATTGTGAAAATGTTACAACAGAAATTTGTCCATTTAACAATAACGCAATAATAATACTTTTTGAAAGGCAAAGATGTGAGACACAATATCATTAGTGTCATTATTAATGCAAGTAGTCTGAATGAACAGAATGCTCAACATGACAATTCATTAAATTCGCAAATTTATCAGAGTTATTTCCCTTAGCCTATTTTTTTCTTCTCTATTTTCTCATACTCCAGGTGGTAATTTAGTCCCTAGAGATCTAAACTGATTTCAGAGGTAAATTCAAATACCACTACCGGATTCCTCGTAAAATTTTACCCGAGAAAAGTTTTGTTTGATCTTGGTACAGGGTCTTGTTTTCAATTGCATCCCCAGACAGACAGAGACACCATAAATATAGTATAAGTAATCTATACATATATAAAGGGCAGTTGTGTGTATGTATGTACGGAGGAAATTATGAAAATAAAACCGTTAACAACAAAGTAAATATACATACACATTCACTGTTACTGAGTCTTTTTCCTCATTTCATTTATCTTCGAAGATATTTAAAAATGAAAATAACATTAAAATAGCATTAAAATTCTATTTAAAAATATCCGTGAATCTCAAAGTTAAACAAATCGGACCATTTTACCTTTAGGCACCCCTTTTTGATCTCGATTAAGAAAGGACATGTTTTTCATTTACACCGTCAATATCTGGTTGTTTTAACAGATGATTTTTAGATTAAAAAAAAAAATTATAACCCTAACCCCTAACAAACAACTGGATATTGACGGTGTAAATGAAAAACATGTCCTTTCTTAATCGAGATAAAATATGGGTACCTAAAGGTAATATGGTCCAACAAATCAATATGGAAGCGCAAAACAATCATTTTTTTTTCAGGCTGGATTAACATGTCTTTTTACATGGAGATTTTTATTGGGCATCTGATGAGGATTAAACTCGCTATTCAGTAGTAACGGATTTGCAAGACTAACTTGTTAACCATTATACCACTATTTTTTTTTTTTTGCAGGGGTTGTTTTTTTTTCCTCTACCCAGGTGACGCCGGGTAGTCACTTCTAGTCTATTCTAAATGGCAGATGGTAAATTTAGGCTCAGGTGTTCAAGAGTTAAAGGGTTAAGTTTTGCACAAAAATTATCTTGAAGACATTAGGATTTAAAAAAAAAAAAAAATAAAATAAATAAATAAAAGGACCAAAGTTGTTTACTTCAAGAATTCCTCTTCGGGGTGCATATATAACAAGGAACTGTGCAATTCGGCGTAATTTCTGTGGGTTGGTACACTGACTTTTTTCTTCTTTCACTTGCACCCAACCAACTTGAGCATCGCGATAACCTAAAGAAAGAAAGAAAGAATTCTCAGAATTAAGATGCTACTCCCAAGAATGACAATTAGGAAATAAAAGTCATCAAACAAAAAGTTATACTACATCTGTCCCATAATTTGTACCTGAAACATATATGCAAATATAAATGGGCACCTCATGTGGTGTAATGGTGGGTATGCTAGATTCGCAGACCATTGTTAGTGAGTTTGATTCTCATTGGGCACTCCATACTTCTGGCCCTGTGCCACATCTAAACTACATCTATCCCATAATAGGCGTGTTACATTTGTACCTGAAACATATATGCAAATATAACAACTCTTACAGAACAGAGAGAGCATAATTCTTGATAGTGCTTTTCTTCCACAGAGGACAGGAATTTTTTCTCAAAGTCCAGTTTAGCTCAGTCGGTGGAGCATTCGCCTAGGAACCACGAGGTTACAGGTTCGATACCAGCCCTTGCCAACTTAGCACATGAGTAGCACAAGAATCTGTACAGTAAAGTGAATAGCTGATGGTAAACGTGGCGCTTTACCTCAGACAAAAACAATCTCCTTGGTCTAGTGCTAGTGAAAAGGAGATAGACTCCCTCACTGTTTGGCAGATACTGACATTAGGACACTCTGTCAACTTTACTTTTACTTGTATATTTACCAATTCCTCTGCATGAGCAGGATGTGACACAAAGTCAACTTCTTAAGCAGAGTTTAACAAGTTTGAATTCAGAGTTTTCCTTCTCCTAGACTGGTTGCCTAACCAAGGTTAAAGAGCTCAGTATGCCCAACTATCTATGCATAACTGGAGGGAGAATAGCTGGATTTATACCTCTCCAAACAGTATTAGCACTATGTTAAACAAAAACAGCCTTGTCCAGGATTTTAACTTGGTTTGTGAGGCCTTTCTCTATGACAATAAACATTATGCCATGCACCTCACAAGGTAAGATATTTTCTTCTTTGCCAGGCAACCAGTCTAGAAGAAGGAAAATTATGAATTCAAACCAACACAGCACTTAAAAAAAGAAAAAAAAAAAAAGATTTAAAAAATAAATAAATGACCTTGTGTTGCATCCTGCTTGTGGTAGAGGGGTTGGGTAAATATATACTTATTGATCATCCCTTGTTATTATGATAGCACAGATTCCCTTGACACGCTCGCTATCTGTCTCTATCAATCATCACTCTCGGCAAGTCCTTTAGACAGCATTCAGCCTCCGCCCAGAGCTAATTGCTGGTCAACCAACACTGGTGTGTAGGAGTCCATAGGAGAACGCCGCTTAGGAGTTCATCATTACTTTTCTTGCTCATCTTATTTGGAAGAGTTGTTGAAATAAGTGGCTGTACAACTGCTGATTTGTTAAATGCAGCATCCTAACGTATTTCCGATCAAGCTTTTTTGTTAAAGTCCAGGTGGTGCAACCCTATAGTAGTACTGACATGGCTACAACTTAGAAGAATTTTCACTTTACAAATAGTGAATTACAAACTGTAATCTGAAAATTATAAAAAGGTATACAATTACCTTTCCACATTCTGACTCCAATACCTCGTTGTACATCAATAAGGATAACTCGGCCATAACTGTCAGTTGTGGCTGCGTAGGAGTTGTTAGGAGACAACACAATACTCTCTCCATGTCGTCTTTTATCGGGTAAACCAAATCTTTAAATAAACAAATGCATAAATGAGAACAAGAATTCAAAAGAATGCTTTATATTATTTAGAATGTAAGGATAAAAACTCATTCAAATTTGAGTTAAATCTGACATCATTCATGGTGCTCTATATAGATATATATATTCTTTGGGTAGGTAAAGTAGGGAAAACAAAAACAAAAAAAAAAAGGATGTCTAAATGACTTTTTTTTAATTGCGAATTTTGGATTAAAAAAGTTTTTTTTTTTAACAATAAATGTAAAATAATACGGTTAAGTCCGAAGGATTTTAATAAATAGACTTATACTTACTTTAATTGAATAATGGTAAAAAGTATTTCAGTCCTAAAAGCAAAACTTTCTTTGAATTTTTTAAGTCGACTACAGAAGCGAAATAACAAAATCTTAAACCAGGCGTAAACTATTTTGGCCTCCAACTTTAATTACCCAATGAATAGGTTCGTTGGTGTTTAATGGCATATCAACCCTTGTAGGTTATTTAATGCCAAATATTGTTTTCTATCTGATGAGAGTGGATTTTGGGGAGCTATATTAAATCAACTTAGATTTATATAGGCCCCAATTTTGGTCGAAATAAATTTATTATGGAATTACGGTGTTGAGTTCTTCCTTCCTTTCTATGATATATATATATATATATATATATATATTATATATATATTATATTGGCTAACATGCTAGATTGCAACATTGTAGTAAAGTGAGTTTGAAGTCTTACCCGCCCCAGATATGGGTTAAATAGTACCACTACTGTTCTTCTACAAGGATGACTTTGGCATTAAATAACCTATGATGGTTGATATAATTAAACAAAGAAACCAAACCAATGTCATCTTGGTTGATATAATCGCAATGTTTCAACCACTGTACTCTACAGCCTTCTTCAGGTGCCCTTTGTCATACTCGGTAAACACCTGGAATTCTCTTTTTAATAGCTGATGCGAGATAAACACAAAGTATGGATGGCAGTATGAAAACAGTCTACCCTTATGATTCAAATAAAGGGTTAACTTTGGATTTTGTCAGGAATTTACCATGTACGACATAAGGCACCCGAATAAGGCCAGGAGTATAGCGGCTGAAACGTTGTAAGTAAGTGACCAAAATGAGTACAGCAGTCCATAATATGTAGAGAATAATATGTTCTCATTGTGAAGAAGAAAATGAATGGATAAATTGAATAAAGAAAATAGAAAATTCAAAAGTGAAAAAAAATGCAACCAACCTTAAAGGTAACGTGCTAGCTTGTTCTATTCTTGGTTTTTTTCTCTCTTTGCTTTCAGATCCAAAGCCGAGTAAACCACTGAGAAATAAAACAGAAAAGTCATTATATCACAAAGAGACAGAGATAAATATATGAGGAGAGAGATAAAAACATACAAAGAATGAGAGAGAGAGAGAGAGAGAGAGAGATAAAAAACATACAAGGAGAGAAGGGGAGGCATAGATAAAAATATACAAAGAGAGAGAGATGTATATACGGACAGAGAGAGAGAGAGAGAGAGAGAGAGAGAGAGAGAGAGAGAGAGAGATAAAAACATGAGGACAGAGAGAGAGAGAACATACAAGGACAGAGATATAAACAAATTGAAGAAAGATAGAGAGAAAATATGGAAGAGAGAGAGAAACATATGAGGAAGAAAGAGAGAGAGAGAGAGAGAGAGAGAGAGAGAGAGAGAGAGAGAGAGAGAGAGAAACATACAAGGACAGAGATATAAACAAATATGGAGAGAGAGAGAGAGAGAGAGTTATAGAAAAATAATGCCAGCAATCTTTCAAATTTAAAGAAATGCATTTTGTCAATCTTTTAAAAAAATAATCTTACAAATTACACAGGGGCTTTGATATAAACTTTAGAAGATGCAAAGACTTTCTCTATGAGGGACAGTTTCTCACTGAGATGGCTGGCCTGACTTATTTAACACACTAATAAACATGAGAACCAAACTGTAAATGGATATTTGCTCAATTCTTTTAGAATAGAATATTCAATGACTGATGCATGATTGAAATGGCATATCAACCAGTCTAGGGTTACTTTATATCTAGAGGTTAGAGGTTAGAAAAACTATAAAGAAATTACACAAAAATGGTAATATGAATATATTAACATTTTTTGTACACAATTATATGGTTTCAAGTAATTATTTCTATTTGATAATAATCATTTGTTTGCATGCAATTATATGGTTTCAAGTAACTAATAATAATAATAATCCTTAGTACACAATTATAGCTTTAACTCTTTGACTACTTTTAACTGCTCACAGTGGCTCTCCCATCACTGTAATCCTACTGTAAGAAAAGTACAAAAACTCATGGTTAGTTCATTATAATTAAGCAGAAGGACTCAGATTACAATAATAATAGGATTTTATTTGAATAGAACAAGCTCTGAGATGAATAACATATCACTCAATAAGTCCCGTGCCTGACATATAGATGTTGCCACTAATAAAAAATTCATATGATTTTTATAAAGTACTAACCTTCAAATGGCATGTGGCAAAATTTGAGCCCAATCAGATTATTACTTTACAAATTACAGTAATTAAGTGAAGCTACTGTTGCAAATTTTTTAAACAATGGAAAAATCTGAATTTTTGTGTGTTGATAAAGCATAGCTTTCTGATGGGAAAAAATACTGTTCAAGCAAAGCAATTGATAAGTGTTATTCAGACTCGGAAACAATGATTAAGGTGGTATGCTGACTTTAAACACGCTTGTACAGACACAAATAATGCTGAACACTCAGGTCGCCCAAATTTGGCAGTTGTCCCCAAAAACTCATTTTGGCCGATCGTAAATTGAAGTTGTGTGAGATAGCAGAGGAGTTGAAGATATCAGAAGGCAGTGTATTCACCATTTTGCAGCAACATTTGTCAATGAGAAAGCTGTGTTCAAAGTGGGTGCCGCATTTGCTCACAGTCGATCAAAAACAACAATGCATCGATAATTCAGAGTGTTGTTTGCAACTGTTTCAATGCAACAAAAAGGAGTTTTTGCATTAATGTGTGACAATGGATGAAACATGGATCCACCACCTCACTCCAGAGTCAAATCAGCAGTCAGCTGAGTGGACAGCAGCAGGTGAAAGCCGTCCAAAGCAACCAGAGACACATCACTCCCGAGACTAACTAATAAAACAACTTTTAGGCAAAATTCGACTTTATTCATCAACATAGTCTCTTTCTAGGGTGATACACTGATTCCAACATCAGCAGCCAAGGTTTTGGCCTCCATATTTTGGAATGCACAATCATTGATTACCTTGAGAAAGGAAGAACCATCAATAGCGAATATTATATAGCATTATTGGTGCGTTTCAAGGAAGAAATCGCCAAAAAACGCCACAAATGAAGAAGAAAAAGTGCTCTTTCACCAAGAACAGTGCACCGTGTCACAAGTCGATCACAATGATGGCAAAACTACATGAATTGCCCTTTGAATTGCTTCCGCATCCACCCTATTATCCAGATCTGGCCCCAGTGACTACTGGCTGTTAGCAGACCTCAAAAGAATGCTCCAGGGAAAGAGATTTGGCTCTAATGAAGAAGTGATATCGGAAACTGAGGTGTATTTTGAGGCCAAAAACAAATCATTCTACAAAAAAGGCATCAAATTGTTAGAGAAACGTTGGAATCAGTATCACCCTAGAAAGAGACTATGTTGATGAATAAAGTTGAATTTTGCCTAAAAGTTGTTGTTTTATTAGTTAGTCCCAGGATTTATTGAGTGATGTGTTAGATAGTGAACTTTGAAATACTCCATCATACAGGTAAAAAATACCAAGAAAATTTGGTACAGCCATGGGGGAAATTTGGTAGGCAAAGAGTTAAGTAACTATTCTCAATACAAATAATTTATAGTTATATGGCCACAAGTATTCCTAAATAATACTAATAATTTTCAAACTGATCTATTTGAGGCACAAATTTCATCTTAGCGCTAATACTCTTGGGAAAGGTATGACTCCTACTCTCACTCCAGCTATGGGTAAATAGTAGGGCAGACTGGACTCTTTAATCTTGGTTAGGCAACTGGTCTAGGAGAAGGAAAACTCTGAATTCAAACCTGTTGAACTCCGCTTAAGAAATTGACCTTGTGTCACATCCAGCTCGTGCGGAGGGGTTGGTATATATATATATATATATATATATATATATATATATATATATATATATATATTTGAGGCACAGATAAGAGCCTAACAAGTATTATCACTTCAGGTTAAAGTAAACATAAGAGTAATGGCAATGAAGAAGTGACACCATACTTCTCAGAGATCTGGAACTGGAGACTCACCATCAGATGCAGTCTAGTGTCATACCCAGGATGTAGCCTTTTTGGGTGTTCTCACCCCATCAGCAGAAGATACAGTCAGTGTGTTCTAAACTACACTGACAGAGCAGTGACTTAATGCAATTTATATAAAGCTAGTAAATAGGAGATATATAAAAAATAACTTTTCTAACTGTGACAAAAATAATTTGAAGAAAGAAAATAATGGCACTCACCTGGCAGCTGATACAAAGGCAGATTTTAGTTTGTTAGCAACAGCATAGGCAACATCAGATAATATTGGTTGCATACTTCCCTGTAAAAGAAAAGAAAAAAGAATATTAAAAGTCAATTAAGACTGTTCTAAATCGAGTATCAGAGTTAACAGAAGAAATATAGAAAACACAATGTGTACTAAGGATAGGGGAAAAAGTAAGATATAAGGATAGGGGGGAAAAAAAAGATATAAGGATAGGGGAAAAAAGTAAAGATATAAGGATAGGGAAAAAAGTAAAGATATAAGGATAGGGGGAAAAAAGTAAGATAAAGGATAGGGGAAAAAGTAAGATATAGGATAGGGGAAAAAGTAAGATATAAGGATGGGGGAAAAGTAAAGATATAAGGATGGGGGAAAAAGTAAAGATATAAGGATAGGGGGAAAAAGATAAGGTAGGGGAAAAGTAAGATATAAGGATAGGGGAAAAAAGTAAAGATATAAGGATAGGGGAAAAAGGTAAAGATATAAGGATAGGGGGAAAAGTAAAGATATAAGGATAGGGGAAAAAGTAAAGATATAAGGATAGGGGGGAAGTGGTGCGACATATAACATAACATATTTTGAGGTGGTATATTATAAGTGTATATAGGTATGTGTATTTTATATATATATATAAGTGTATATAGGTATGTGTATTTATATATGTAACAAAAAGTAAAGATAAGATAGAAAAATAAAGATATAAGGATAGGGGAAAAAAAGTAAAGATATAGGAGGGAAAATAGGGAAGGAAAAGTAAAGATATAAGGATAGGGGAAAAAAGTAAGCTTTAAGGATAGGGGAAAAGTAAAAGATATAAGATAGGGGGAAAAAGTAAAGATATAAGGATAGGGAAAGTAAGATATAAGGATAGGGGGAAAAAGTAAAGGATATAAGGATAGGGGAAAAAGTAAAGATATAAGATAGGGGGGAAAAGTAAAGGATAGGGGAAAAAGTAAAGATATAAGGATAGGGGGGGAAAAAGTAAGATATAAGGATAGGGGAAAAAAAAGTAAAGATATAAGGATAGGGAAAAAAGTAAAGATATAAGGATAGGGGAAAAGTAAAGGATAGGGAAAAAAAGATAAAGATAAGATATAAGGATAGGGGAAAAAAGTAAGATAAGGATAGGGAAAAGTAAAATATAGGATAGGGGGGGAAAAGTAAGATATAAGGATAGGGGAAAAAAAGTAAAGATATCAGGATAGGGGAAAAAGTAAAGATATAAGGATAGGGGAAAAAAGTAAGAATATAGGATAGGGAAAAAAGTAAAGATATAAAGATAGGGGAAAAAGTAAAGAAAGATAAAGATATAGGATAGTAAGATAAGGGGGAAAAAAAGTAAAGATATATAGGATAGGGGAAAAAAGTAAAGATATAAGGATAGGGGAAAAAAGAAAGGAAAAAAGTAAAGATAAAAGGAAGGGGGGGAAAAGTAAAGATATAAGGATAGGGGGAAAAAGTAAAGATATAAGGATAGGGGAAAGGATAGGGGGGAAAAAATAAAGGTAAAGGATAGGGGGGAAAAGTAAAGATATAAGGATGGGGAAAAAAGTAAAGATATCAGGATAGGGGAAAAAAGTAAAGATATAAGGATAGGGGAAAAAAAGTAAAGATATCAGGATAGGGGAAAAAAGTAAAGATATCAGGATAGGGAAAAAAGTAAAGATATAAGGTGAACAGAGTATTTAGCAATTGCCTGGTTGAATTAACAAGTACTATGAGATCTTGTTTCTCTCCTCTGAGTTTTTATCAGATATTATTTATATGAAAAAACAGACAATTCCATTCTCAATATTTTTGGTTGGTTGGTTGGTTGGTTGGTTTTACGGCATGTCAACACTTACTGGGTCATTTTATGCCAAAAAGTTTTGTTTTATTCATTCTTGATGGGTACTCACTTCTTTTTGAACTCATTTTGTTCTATTTAACTTTTTAATAGAACTAAAAGAACGTTGACAACAATCAAAGAAAATAATAAATTCCTATGTGTGTCTAAGATATCAAGGTTTCAATAAAAATGTGTGGCAATAATAAATGGTTCAGTCTTTTCACTGTTTTTTTTAATTTTATTTTTGTTGAATACTGTTATAAAATTCACTTTTCAAAGAATAAAAAAACAAAAAAACGATGAAAATGTTTCATAAACCTACATGTCAATTTTCATAAAAAAATGATAACATAGTTTTAAGAGATTTTAATATAATAGACAGGAAATTAAATTTCTAAGGGAAATGACACCAAATTCACAAACACTGAGATCTGTGTAAACAAAATTCTTACAATCAGTGCATAATAAAGCATTTAAAAGATTTTTGGCAACACTGTAGTTGTTGATTCTGTCTTTTGTTTATAGATAATTTTTGGCAAGAGGAAGTAGAATTATTTGCCACCAATTTGACAATTAAAGAAAATAACTGATTGTAAGTAAGAAAGTAACTGTACTTGTAATTATTTATTATTTTGGCTGGTAACAGCAATAATGAAATCTTTTGATTATGCACTGATGCACTCAGACTGGTGTCCTCATCTTGGTTACTATTTTGGTAATCTGAATGTAGCTACATAAATGAGAATAACCTCCCTTTGTTTATTTCACTTTGAGGATGTTTTGTGCGTCCTATATATAGTCAGATATAGTGACTTCTTCCTTTCTGAAGTCTGGTTTCCATTTCGTATCTGTTCAATTATCCTAGAAAATCCGACCTTGTAATGTTGATAATGGCCTAGTGGATAAAAGCATTGTTTAAAGTGTATCTAGTTAGCTGGTGATCATGAGCTCATTGATTGGTTGCTTGGATTTTATGGATTTTGGGATCCAATAATGTTACTACAAGACAGTGGGCTGATTTTATTTCAAGCTGAGACTGATAACAAGATTTAATTGCTATGACATTGAAAAATTAAGGGGACCAGTAACCAATAAGCACACCGCTGAATGTAGTTTTGAAAAGAACAAATTTTGCTTTTCACCACTAACTTCCGGTTGTGTTGTTTGTAAACAATTATATTCAATTATTGATTATGAACAAACTTTAAAAAAAATCTTAGTGAAATTCTAATGTCAAAAAATTGTCTGTCACTTTTGTTTACTAACGACACAACCGGAAATTAGCAGTGAAAAGCAAAATTTGTTTTTTCAAAACTACATTCAGCCGGGGTGCTTATTGGTTACCTGGTCCAATTAAGGTATAAATTGTTAGGATAACTGAATTATCCACTCTTAATGAATTGCCTGTTTGGATAAGATCAACTGTGGTACTAGTTGATAATTTGCATTGACACTTGGATAGAAAATCTATGCCAGAAAGAACAACATTTGGTAGCAGAGCAAATAATGTCTTTTTTTCTGCAGGCCATGAAAATTTTCTAACAGACCACCAATGGTTTGAGGACTACAGGTTAGCAACCGTTGGTTTAGAACATCATATTTGATCTAAAGACTTCAGGTTCCCTACTTCTGATCTAGATGCACTAGCTCATTGTTAGTACTTACCTCTTCAGCATAGAAGAAACCAACAAAAGGGAAAGCTCCAGCTGTTATATACAAAGATGTGGCAGGAGGTGATAGACGGACAGCAGAATAGAATCCTTTCACGTTAGATGCAAGGGTCATTTGAGTGAATGCACTTGGACTACAAACCTGCAATAATAATAAGATAATATATATATATAATATATATATATATATATATATATATATATATATATATATATATATATATGTATTTGATGAATACAATAATAATAATATATATATATACTATATATATATGATATATATATATAATATTATTTTATGAAAAAATATTATATATATATATATATATATATATATATATATATATTATAATAATATATATAATATAATAATAATAATAATAATAATAATAATAAAAAGGATCAGTGAAGTTTTCCTTTTAACAAAAAAAAAAAAAAAATTCAACAAGTGAAATTCTTAAATGTTTGTTTTAGTTTATAGGTGCAATGCGAACAGCCTCATCCAAAATATGAACTCGGGTCACCGATCCTATTTCATATGACAATAACCATTATGCAGGCATGCCTCTATAGTAGATTACCAATAAGTAAGTAAAGTCGACAGGGTGGCCTAGTGTTGGTATCAGCCAGACAGCGAGGGAGTTTATTCCCTTTTCATTAGCACTAGACCAAGAGGATTGCTTTTGTGCTCTACTGACTGTGCTACCATTACTTGTACTTAATCTGTATCATCTATGAGGGTAATCCCAAAAGTAAGGTCTCCAAAGCACTGGGGGATGCAGAGAAAGAGTTTGTGTGACTATTGGTAACATGGGGAGTGGGTCATTTAATGCCCAATTCTACGGAAGCAGGTACTACCAAGAGTCAATGGTGGGATCTCCCAGACTAGAATTAGGGTTGGGTAAGGGCTTGACGTGACCAGCCAATTGATGCCTCTCCTGTCTTTGCAAGTCATGAACTGTGGGTTGCCAACAGATGGCCCGTCTGCAGAGGTGCAGTTGCATTCTAGACTCAGTCTTGGCTAGCAGTTGTTTCTGATGGAGATCTCAATTAACACTAAGTGTGAAGTTTGTGCTGTTATTCATTTTTTGAATGCAAAAGACATTAAACAGATTGAAATTCATTGCTAATTAATGGTAATGTATGGCAAGTCGTGCATGGATGTCAAAAACATCCACAAGTGGTGTAGGGGCTTGCAATGACTACAAGGTTTAATGCTTTATCAATGGCATAGAAGTGAGCTGGTATGACATGGGTCTACAAAAATGCATTGAACAAAATGGCTTTTATGTAGAAAATAGATACATGTCCATACTTTAAAATGATGTAAACATCATTGACAATAAACATCTCTGTGATTTCTAAATATTTTGGAGATCTTACTTTTGTACAATACTGAAATATAAAGTGTAAATAAGGAGAGGGTTCTTATATACCATCAAACACAGTACATTCAGAAAATAAAAGGTTCTAGTTTACAAGAAATTGTTGGAATATTTTAGCTATATAAGGTGTGCTGTGGATCACATTTATAATTTATAGACTCTTCGAGTCTGTGTGGACTGAATCGGCCAATCAACACACTCGAATACCAGGTTGGTTAACTATTTAAAGACCTTGGTGGAAAGGCATTTCATTGCTTGTGCTTAACACTGAGGAACACAAGGATCATAGGATTCAAGATGCATGGACCAACGGACAAGCATTATAGGATTCCAAACAACACGGATCAAACTTAACACCACAAGGAATCTCCACTGTAAAGTGCTCTCACCTGCCGCCTAAAAATGGCCACAAGAATCTTAACAGAAATATTAATTAAAATCAAATAAATGCATCATCACATACTTTAATCTCAAAGAAAGATAAACAAAAAATTTAAATAAGAAATAGTCAATAAAGACAGAAGGGATAAGGGAAAGAACGAGAAGATACAGTAAGTTACCACTAAAACAGAATAAGATATAAAGTACTTTAAAAAAGAACAAGATGAGTTTTAGAAAATAAAAACAAATGACTGGGTACAATGATTTAAAATTTTTGTATTGTGTACTTACCTCCACTACACTGATCAAAAATTTGATCTTGGTCATGTAGTGCCCATTTCTTATAAGCTAAGGGCGGAGCTTGCAAGAATGAATCACTATGGCTGGCTGCAGCTGTAAAATGAGACAAGACAAACAAAAGATTTAAAAGGTGTGGAGATATCTTTGTTGCACAGGTCTTCAGAGAGACATATTGACTAAGTGGATAAAGGAGTTAGGTTAAGACAGTTCTAAGTGACAGTTATCTCTAGACAGCAGGTTCAATCCTGGGCAGTGGCAGCAGTAACATAGAATGATAATTAACACAGCTTAACACCTGTACTCCTACTATGGTTAGCTTGAATGAGAACAGGATACCCTCGTGGACTGAATAAAGGGTTAGGTTCAAAGTTCCGTGATGGTCCCGGTTATGACAAGAAGGTTCCAGAGTCTGAAAAGAAGGTTCCCGAGTCCGAGAAAGTCCCCGAGTCCGACAAGAAATACCTGAAGAAGGCCGAAGGACACATTGGCCGAAATGTTGTACAGATAACAATGAAGATGAGGAAAATAATCCAAATAATACTAATCATCAAGCCTCAACTCAAAAATTCTGAGAAACAGTATATTGACTAAGTTCCGCTGACCAAGATTTGTTTGAATAAATAGACACATTCTTTGTGTTCCTATTTGATGCCAGAACATTTTAGTCAATTCATTCAATTTTTTCTCCAAACCTGCAGACACACACACATAAAAAAGGGGGTGTCCTGGGTACAAAAATAAACTGCCTCTGATGGTGAGGCTCCAGTTACAAAGCTCTGGGGAGTCATACTATTTAACCCATAGCTGGAGGGTATGAAGGGGTTCATACCTTTCCCAAGGGTATTAGTCCAAAAGTGAATGTAATAGCACGATGGGAATTTGAACTCACTTACTATGACGTCACAGTCCAGTACATTAACTACTATACCATGGGGACACCCTCTTTGGTGTACTGTGATAGAGAAACAGATTATATTATTTTGTGAGGGTTTTTATTTTTTTGCTGCCAGTATTTACTTAACAATTTGGCTAACAAAAGAAAAAAAAAATCTACTCTTTCTTTTGATTGTACAATTGAAGGTAACAATTTTACTTTTTTCTGGATTATTTGACATGGAATTACCCTCATGCTTTTCAGGGGAAAAGATGTATTAAATTCCCTTTATGTGCAAATCTCAAGGGCAGATAAATTTAGAATGAAAAAAATTACCTCTTGCAACTTGATTTCGACAAGCTCTTAATGATTGAAACAAGCTGAATCCATCAATAGTAAGGAAGGCCTTCTTGTAGAGAATCATCAACTCTTCATGCTGCAATTGAAAGGGAAACATTTTAAAAAAAATCAATATTAATTCATTAGGATTGTTTTACAAGTTTTGTATCACGAGGTGAAAAGATACACAGATGAATGGTGTGCTTAACACATTTATTAAGGACCAGCATCCGGTGCTAAACGGATACATACAAACACAGAACAAATAAGTACAAACAATTAAACAAGATACATCTTACATTAAAAGAGGAGGGTCAGTTCGGTATAGCCAATGCAGCAAAGTCATTCTGAATATTATTCAGCTAGTTAATCTACTTTAATCATAGGCTATTTTATGACTATGAGCCAGTCCATCTGGTAAGTGCGAAGGGGTGATAGCTATTCTACAACAAAAAGTAATGCCTCCTATTTTATCATGTTGGTGATATAGTAGTAGAGGTTGAATTTTCCTGCAAATAACCCATAATTACCCCCCCCCCCCACACACCTCTGCCATTACAGACAGCTGTTGAGCGGCAGTCTGGCAAAAATGGTGTCTGACATGAAAGTGCTTACAAAGAAGAAGGGTGCTGCTGAATTCCTCTATTTGGAAAAAATTGCACCCATTGACATTTATCGATACTTGCTGAACATTTATGGAGACCAAACAATGGATGCAAAGACAAGAAGTGGTTAATGCAATTCAGCAGTGTGACAGTGATATGAGTGTTAAGACAAATTCTGGGCATTCCTACACAGCTGCCAATGAATTGGGAGATTATAACCAGGGAACCAGCAAATTCATTGTATGGTAAATTTATTGCAGGTAAATTGTTCATGGCTAAATTCAGAATTTAATCATTGTGTTATATAATGGATAAGCAGAAGCCTATCTTTTTGTAAGGTAAAGTAGTTTGAAAATAACAGTAAATCAGTGGAAAATCACTGATAGTTTGAAAGACACATCTTAAACCCAAGTTCATCTGGAGCGGGGCTCTGATCGGCTGAGAGAGTCATGTGACCAGGCAACTCTGGGAAAGTAAGATTAGAATCTGAGAGAGAGAGAGAGAGAGAGAGAGAGAGGTCCCAGCCCAATCAAATAAGAACCCCGATATGATCCGATGGAATATAGAATGTTAGTTGGTTGATTGATTTTAACGGCATATCAACCGCCTGGGGTTATGTCATGCCTAACGGTTAGGAAGTAATTTATGTTGTGTATTTATATTTATACTTTTTTAGTAATTGGTTTTAACAATGTGTTAGCACCATTGGGGATCATGTTGTATAGTACTGATTAAATTCATGTCTATATTCTATGGTATAATTTTATTTCCCTCAAAAAGGACAGAATGTCCTCCATGTTGACATTTTCAAATAGATCTTTCATATTGTTTGCATTAAATAACAGTTTCTGATGTGAGCAAAAAAATCTGCAGTCCATGAATAAGTGTTTGACACATTTCACACTGGGCTGCTGTTCCCGTTTAAGTATATAGAAGTGTGTCAGTCTTGTGTGACCAATGCACAATCGGGACACAATGATGTGTTCTTTTCTAGACTTTCTTAAAGCTGTGCTTTTAAGAGTCTACTAAAAAGAGCTAAATGGTTATGGTTAAGAGCAATTGATCTGAGGTGATTCATTTTTCAGCCCTGAATTTACTGGTGATAAATTTACCTCGTGAAGAAACTACCTAACAATGCCAGGGAACTTACTTTTAACATATTGGAAATGTTGGAATATTTGCAAAGTTTGTGCAAGGCGGGTTTGATGGAGGCTTACACAAGAATGAAAACACCACTGAATACAAGTCTATCAAGGACCTGTTAAAACTACTAGATATTTACCACATACCCCAAGTGTATGGGTTAGGCACAAGGCCCTATTAGTGTGGGACCACCCACAAGCTGAGACTCATGAGTGGCGGGTGCAAAAAAAGGTGCCTCAGCACTGAGCAATAAACCCAACCCTGCCCCTTTAAATCAAGGGGGCAGGTGTTGCCAGGGGAGATGGCCCCCTGGGATCAATGATGTTAGCTTGCATGATCCAGGCCCGAAGCCACTGGACCCCTGCCCCCGGTCGAAACCAGAGTTAAATATTTTGAACATACTATGAGATCAAAGGTGACAAGTTTTCAAATTGATAACTACATCGGAAGTTATCTCCCTTGGTCAGCTATTCAAACATAGAAAGCTTGAAATTGGAAATTACTTGATTCTTTAAGTTAGGTAATTTTAATTGTATTGTGCTAACAAGAATTACGCTACAATGTGGCATTTTTATCTGTATTATAGTAACATACATACATAAAATTGAAACTTTACTATACAGATTTTATTTTCAGGATTTTAAAAAGTAATTTAATTGACTAAATAAAAGTAAAGTCATCGGGGTGCCCCAAAGGTGGTATCAGTTAGACACTAGTGCTAGATCAAAGAGATTGTTTTAGCGTCTGAGGTGGAGCACCACACTTACCACAATCTCCTCACTTTACCGCACAGATTCCTATGCTACTCATACGCTAAGGGCTAATATCAAACCTGGAACCTTGTGGTTCCTAGTCGAACACTCTACCAACTAAGCTTAGTAATATTAATTTTTTTTTTAAAAAAAAATTATATGATGAAATAATACTATGATATTAATGAATTAATATTGTTAAATTGTACAATTGGGTACACTAAGTATGAAATTATCAATATATTTTCAGAAAAAATAGTGAGATAGATACTGTCCAAGTGATACTACTCCCAAACTATTGACAAGTTGGGTGATATATATAACTGCCAATATTTTACATGCAAGTAAATATATTCTTTGCAGATGGAAGGGGAATGAAACACTTGAGTAATCCACACTGCTTTACCCATCAAGGCAGCAACTGCAAAAAAGTGTTACACCCATTGACAAGGACTAGTCATATATTCTTGGTTTATTCTTTCTTGTAATTTAGACATATCATATCATAGAATAGCATATATATATATATATATATTATTTACAAAATGCATTTGAACCTGTGAAAGATATATAAGATAACACATTTTTATTTTTCTCAAAAGGAAAATTTGCAACAAAAGCAACAAGGGTCATTCAGTAAATAAGGGAATATTTTTTTTTACCGTGGAGTGACCTATATATATGGGGGGCGGGGGGCGGTGGTAATTAAAAATAAATAAAAGAAAAAGAAAAGAAATTTTTGTTTCAGAATTTTTTTCTATAAATGTTGACTCAGCATTGTTTGGAATTAGTTTATAGCAAAAATCATTTTAATCTAAAAAAAAAAAATTTTTGTTTTCAGGCTATTCAAAATGGCAGAAAATCAGAGTGCTCCAGGCTTGAACAGAGGTCTATCATCAACTGTTTGGTGGCTGAAAAGTGCAAACCATGTTACATTTACAGAAGAATGTGTGATGTCTATAAATAAGCATGTTTTAGTCCAAAAACTTTTACAAATGGGCTAAACATTGATTGACAGTTTTTCGAGTGAAACACATCAACTCTCTGGTGAAGAAAAAGTTCTGGGTGCAGCAGTCAGTCTTCTGGGACATGAAGGACTCATCACCATTGATTTTCTTGAAAAAGGTGCAATTGTAAACAGTGCTTCCTACTACAAACTCCTTAGGCAATATTCACCTTATTTATTTAATGACCCTTATATTTGGACAAAATCTCTAAAATTGTCAAGGACTACGGTATCTTAACGTCACTCAGCAAGACCTTTGTCAGCAGCTCCTCTGCTATCTATTTAAAACTGTATAAAGCTATGGTGCGGTCACACTTGGAATTTGCATCACCAGTCTGGAAATCCTATCTTGCTCAGAACGTTAACTTCCTGGAAACTGTACAGAGACATGCAGCCAAACAAATACTCTCCATCGGGCATCTACCATATTCTAAACGTCTTGCCGTGGGAATAGATTCATTCAAACTCTGGCATCTAGCAACTGACTTAGTAAACACTCATAAGGTCATTAGCCATCTTACCAACAGCAATCTTGAGCACCTTTTTGATTTCCATGTTTCTAAAACACGTGGGCATGCCTACAAAGTCAGAAAACAGCATAGCTCACATTACTTTCAGAAACATTTTTTCATGCTCAGAGTTACTGAGGCATGGAATAAACTGCCTGCATTCGTTGTAGGCTGCCAAAACCACCATGCTTCCTGTAATTCGACAAAACTATACCAGACATCTCCACTCCATGCACACACACATGTATATTATTACTGTATGCTATTCATGTTCCTGACATTAGTACAATATTCTATGTACTATACATGAGCCTTTGATGATGCACCTGAGTACTGTATGCAATAAATTTCATCATTATTATTTTTTAAAATATCCTGTACCTGAGTTCATGCTATTCATGTTCCTGACATTAGTACAATATTCTATGTACTATACATGAGCCTTTGATGATGCACCTGAGCACTGTATGCAATAAATTTCATTATTATTTTTTTAAATATCCTGTACCTGAGCTCATGCTATTCATGTTCCTGACATTAGTACATATTCTATGTACTATACATGAGCCTTTGATGATGCACCTGAGCACTGTATGCAATAAATTTCATTATTATTATTTTTTAAAATATCCTGTACCTGAGCTCACACACATACACAAAATCTCAACTTTTCTGATATGATCTCCCCAAGACAGTAATCTTGTGTTTATGATGTATAGTAAAATACTGCATCTTCAGCAGTCAACAACAGAAATACTAGTCAAAGAATAAAATATGAATAACATGTATCATTTAGATTTTTTTGACTGTTGTCCTCATCTTTATTGTTATATTCACAATGTTTTGGTTGATATGCTCTCCTGCCTTCTTCAGGTGTTTTTTGTTGAACTCAGGAAACTTCTTGTTGTGATGAAAGGCACTCACGGAACTTCGAAACGAATCTTTTATCTAATCCATTGGATTAGATTGTTCTTATTTTGTTAACCCTGACTGGGTACAAGTATTAAGCTACGTTAAGTATTCTATGTTATTTTTTCCTGTAGTCAGGATTGAACCTGCTACCTCCAGATGATGGTCACTTAGAATTGTATTAATTCAATCCTTATATCCATTGAGCCATGTGTCCAACTAGACTTCTAATTGTCTCCATTGTTGTATTATGTTGGGTCCGTACTGACTAGATGTGTGCATCCCAAAATTCGGAAAAATAATGAATAACATAGTTTCTTTTAGAAGTTAGTGACTGCTAGAGAAAAAAAAAGTCAACACTACTAGGTGACTAAAAAACAACTGAGCTGGTCAATAATAAATACCCTAAAATTTGTTGCCTTGTGTCAGGTTAGGTTAGGTCAAGCTTAATAAATACCAATTAGCATAAAGAGAGGAAATTCTTATAGAATTACCTGTTCGGCCATTCCAAGGTAACGAGGAGATTCATATGACTTGCACTTCAGTTTTTGTACAGGTTCTTCATGGAGAAGTTGAGAGAGAAGTAAAGTACCAGTCTGAAAAAGAGAGAGAGAGAGAGAGCAAATGTTATTCAAAGTCATATTATATACATTTTTTTTGTTATAACATGATGATTGTGTTTCTAAGAGATGACATCTGATATTGAGCACTCTACTACTAATACAGCAAAGAAACTCACCACTAATTCACCAAGCAAGTTAGTGATAACCATATATTGCAATATATGTATATATATTGTCATTTACATACAATCCTGTTTCACCATTTCACGGCTCATCAGTGTAACTAGACAAGGCAGGCTGCTTCAAGCTGGGATAGAAACCCGACTGATTCATCAGTCAGACATCTTACCACTGCGCCATCTTTATATATATATATATATATATATATATATATATATATATATATATATATGTGAATAAAAAAAATAAAAAGTGCTAAGACAAATAGGAATCTTCTAGTTTAAATGTCTTTAATACACACATACACATATATTCTTTTTTTCTTTTATGTGAGGTACAGAATTTAATGATCACAATAAACAGACCAATTGTTTTATTCATTATAAAATATCAAGAGCAATAAAAGCTAAGGAAAAAAAAAATATATATATATATATTTTTTTTTTCTACTCTAATCTCAACCATATATATATATATATATATATATATATATATATATATATATATATATATATAGTATGAACAAAAAGTAATAAGACAAACAGGAATATTTATATATGTTATTTATTCTCAACTAGTTTCGACCTTAGGTCATCGTCAGGAGAAAATTTCTTATTTGAAGAAATTGTTTTTAGATTTTTTGAAAGGGAGCATTATGGAAGAACTATAAAAATTGGAGTATTTTTGAGGGTTTGACATGCTATTAAAATCCGGGTAGAAGAGAGTGTTAGTAGTAGCAAGTCCATCTATTCCGTGAAAAACCTCTTTGAGGTGGGTTATTTTTTAATGCTCTTATATATGTGAGGGAGGGTTCTTGGGAGTTGTGTATATGCCCATATATGTATACATATAAATGTATGTGTGTGCATACATATATGTGTGCGAATGTGAGTGTGTGTATGTATCTCGGTACTGTGCGCATGACTTTTAAATTTGTAATTGGGTCAAAAGTGGCTTGTTTGATATGTGGTGGTCAGTGTTTGTTTATTTAGGTGCCATCGGCCCCCTTCATAGTTGTTGGCTCGACTTTTATTGCCCTAATTAAAATGATGAGTCCATTTTTTTGATTAAAACCAAACTCTTTATCTTTTTTATCCATCTGTACTCGTGATTTTCAATGACAGATTTAGTATTTGTATCACGTTGGATTCTTTCAATAAGGGTAAATTTGGCATCTCTGTCAAAGTCATGGTCATCTAGTCGGAAGTGTTGCTCGACTGGGATGAGCTTGCTGTGATCTGTATTTTTTTATTCGGTATCTGTAATTATTAAGCCTAAAATAAAATGCCCACTTAGACTTCCCAACGTATTGCTTCTTGCATTTGATGCAACCGAGTAGGTAAATTACGTTTTTGCTTTTGCAGTTGGATTCGTGGTAGATTTTGAAGGTTTGTTTTGTTGTTGAGCTTGTAAATGTGTCAGTTGTTTATATATATATATATATATATATATATATATTGGTTAGCTAATTGATCAGTTTCACTTCTCACTCAACAGAATTAAAAATGAGGAGATGGTAAAATTTATGAATAAGGATTAATCCACGACTCTCTTGCCAATTGACCCTATATATATTTATCAACTCTTCCGCACGAGCAGGATGTGACACAAGGTCTATTTCTGAAACGGAGTTTAACAGGTTTGAATTCAGAGTTTTCCTTCCCCTAGACTGGTTACCTAGCGATGGTTAAAGAGCCAAGTCTGCCCTGCTATTTTACCCATAGGTGGAGGGAGAATTGGATTCATAGTTTTCCCAAGGGTATTAGCGCCATGTGAAATGCAAACAGCTTTGTTCAGGAATTAAACTCGGATCGAAGAGTCCATTTCCTACGACTCTAACCATTAGACCACGCACCTCCACTCCAATCGTCCCTATAAGTTGTTGCCCCTGGTAATTCTTCTCTGCAGCATCCAGAATCTGCACAGAATTGATTGATGTAGGTTTTTGCTGTTTTGGCCTACACTGGTGTGTCCACGTGTTTGCGTCCATAGCAGAATGACACTTATGAGTTTGTCCTTGCTTCTCCAGCATGTCCTGTTCATTTTACTTAGATGGTATGTGTGATAGAGAACAAGTGGCAATACAGCTACTTTCTTATGGGGGGGGCTGTTTTCATGATTTGTTAAGCATCCTTGTGCACCTACCATTTAGAGGTATGCTGTTTGGAGAATCTGTGGTACACTGTTGCACCATTCCTCTGTTATCAACACATCAAAGTGGACCTGGGAGTAATGTCATATGAAGAGTATTCCATACTCTCCAGATAACCAGAACTAGAGCCTCATTATCAGATGCAGTTTAGTGTCATACCCAGGGCACCATCTTTTTTTAGTTGGGAGGGAGGTCTTACATCTGTGCAAGAGATACAGTCAGCATATTCTAAGCCCCGCCGACAGTGTGTAATCCAAACCTCTCACCATTAAATGACTTACAAATTTATGCAACAAAAGGTTATTCATATATAAATAAAGAAGCTTACCTCTGTATACATACGAATATATCCTGATGAGAAACCGACAATTACACATGTCCAATCTGGAGCTCCTTGTGTACTCCTGAAATATGCAAGGAAAAAAAAAGAAGCATCATACACAGTCCATCAAAGAAAGAAATTTACAAAGGAATGATAGAAAATTGTTGGTTATTTCCTATAACTCCAACCTAAAAAAAGGGGAACCACTCTGAATTAATTTTATCTGTTAATTAATCTACCCATTATTTTCTCATTAAACGAATCCTAAACCCTAACCCTAACTTCTTTTTTCCTATCCTAGTAGATCAATAAATAAATAATTTTTCAGTCAACCAGAGTGGTTCCCCTTTTTTAGGTTGGAGTTATAGGAAATAACCTCAGTCTCTCTCTCTCTCTCTCTCACACACACACACTTTATTCTGAGTGATGTAAAAGAGAAATAAGATGTGAAAACCAATTTAGTGGAGTGTTTACATATCTATTATTATATAGACTAGCAGGACCTGTGGATATAGCACAGCATGATAATTTAATTATACAACATTTGATATGTTTACTTAAGAGCTATTGCTAAATAGTTCAATATGTAAAAAGTATAATAATCTTGATTTAAGTCTCACTCTTTCTTAAAAGGGGGTTGTAAAATAATTTCATTGATTTGCCAAACAAAATTCGGGGGAGGGGCATTTAAAATACCTACATTAATTTGCTAACAAAAAAGTGACAAAAACACGACTCGGAAAATATCTAAGCTGGGTCAGAAATTCACCTGATGCTGGCTCGTTAAAACATAGCATAAATTAGGGCAGGAGGCCAGGATGATATCAGATGAAAATTACCAAAGTATATTCTGTAATTCACAATTTCAATATTACAAATAAAACAAATACATAACTTTTTTTTCCCAATTCATTTTAATTTTACGTTGACCATTTAAGTGATGCAAGACCATTTGGAATGTTTCATTTTTAGAATTGGGTGAAATAAAATGAGAAAAATAAGAAATTTGCGATTAAGCAACACCAGATAATCTGGATTACATTTTTGCATTGCATCTTGTACAATTAGGACGGTCTCATTTTTTACCAGAAGGTGTAGCAGGATGATAACGGACAGATGATTTAGGAACAAGCGTATTAATATATAGATTTTGTCTGTAAGAACTTTGTCAGATAATGATTTGGAAAATTTTAAAGAAAAATTAAGAAAATAAATTTTTTTCCATGAATATAAACTCTGCATTATTTGGAATTAGTTTAATGCAAAAATTATCTTAATCTTGCAAAAATATTTATTTTCCGGGCTATTCAAAACAGTGACAAATCAAACAGAGTGCTCCAAGGCTTGAACAATGGTCTGTCATCAAATTTTTGGTAGCTGACAAGTGCAAAACATGTGAAATTTACTGAAGAATGTGCAATGTGTATACAGAAGGATGTTTTAGTCACAATTCTTTTTTACAAATGGGCATAACATGGTTTGCCACTACAAACCAAAGTCAAAAAGACAGTCTAAGGAGTGGAAACACACTGAATTTTAGTAAATAAAAAGTTTCAGGTCAGTAAAGAAGGTCATGCTGACAGTCTTCTAGGATATGAATGGACTCATCATTATTGATTTTATTGAATAACCCTCTTATTCAGGAATGATAGAATTGTCTATGGGAGTGTCAGGATATCAAGAACAATTGTCTATGGGAGTGTTAGGGTAACAGGACTAGAGCTATCATGTTCACTTGCCATTGCACCACACAGGTAACAGTTTAAAATGTGGGTGGTACTTTTACCACACCCTGTATAAACTGGAATTCTGGACAATGTGCCACAGAGACTCTCACTTTCAAGTAACTATTAATAATAATAATAATAATAATAATAATAATAATAATAATAAATATTTGTTTGCACAGTTATATTGTTTCAGTCTAGAAACCACAAAGTTCCTAGTTCGATACCGGTCCTCGCCAACTCAGCGTATGAGTAGCACAGGGATCTGTGCGGTAAAGTAAGGAGCTGATGAGATGCTAAAAAACAATCTCCTTGGTCTAGCGCTATTGAAAAGGGGATAGACTCCCTCGCTGATACCGACTTTAGGCCGCCCTGTCGACTTTACTTTTATTCCTATCTAGTACTCATAATTTTTACAGAGATCTATTTGCCCCATAGATGGGACTTTAACATGTACTACTACTACTACTACTACTACTATTACTTTAGGTCAGAGTGGAGCTGGGAGTAATAGCAGAAAAGAGGTGACTCCACACTCTACAGCTTCAGAACAGGAGCCTCACCACCATTTTAGTTTCATACCCAGTACAGCCTTTGGAGGAGTGTTACCCCTCTGCAAAGGATGCAGTCAGTGTGTTCTAAGCTCTGCAGACAAATAGATCAAGCGAATTAAGAGACTCACTAACAATTGTAGACTGCACATAAAAATGAACAATAAATTCTCTTATCATAGCAATGATCTTCATTATTGCAGTCATTATCCCTCTGCTATTGTTATTATTGTTAGCATCTATTTTATTTCTCAAAGCTTTCATTTATTCTTTTTCATTCTTTCATTTCCATTAACAATTCTGAGTTTTCATTCTTTGTATCGTCAATGATGTTATCACAAAAGACAACAACCAAAGAATAAGTTCAATGGTCTGAACAAAATCATGGAATGTTGGTGATTCTTCTCAAAATTATAGACATCACCTATACTGAATAAATAACAGAAGTTCCTGCAATTGCAAAGGATGAAAGGTTTGGTTTGGTTTCTTTGTTTAGTGGTATATCAACCTTTGTGGGTTATTTAATGCCAAAGTCATCCTTGTAGAAGAATAGTAGTTGTAATATTTAACCCATAGCTGGGAGATTCATACCTTTCCCAAGATTATTAGTCTGAAAGTGAGTATAATAGTGTGACTGGAGTTTGAACTTGCTTACTATGATGTTGTAGTCCAGTATGTTAGTCACTATGCCACAGAGACTTCCTCTCCTGAGATAATAAAAAACCCCTCAAAAAGTAACATTTGAAACTAAACAATGTTCACAATATGCACACAAAATAACCTCATTTTTCCACAGAACCAATCAATATTTATATTTGGTCAAAATGAGATCAATTGATTTTAACGGCATGTAAACCTATTTAGGGTTATTCTATGACACGAGTTCATACACAAAGAAATACAGGGTGCAGCATATTCATTGTATGTTCATATATTTTTTTTGTAGTTGTTCCTTTAGGTTTTGGTTTTGTACCGGCCCTTAGTAAATACGAATAATTTTTAAACAGGTCTATCTGATAAGATCATTCTATTTTCACATTTATTCTCATTTGTACATACCTTTTTTGAGAGGCAAGAGGTAAACATAATATAGCTGTGATATGTTCTCTGAAAGATAAGAAAAATAAATAAATTAATAGATTAATCATAAAAATGTTTTCTACTGAAAAAAAAAAAAAAAAAAAAAAATTACAACAAAAAAAAAAACTTCAAGAAAATCAAAGTTACTTTAATTCAATTCAAAAACAAATCTTATTATAATGGAGATTGTGGGTTTGTCAGTCTGTAACCAAAACTATATTACTATACAAGTCACAATTCCTTTAGTTATTTACATCATATTCTCCATGATTTTATTTTTATTTAAACCTCAATTATTAATAAAATTGTTTTACATTACTTTCACTGTTGACCATATCTACATACTATTAACATGCAATTGTATTTATATATACAACAAAATAGAGGTTTACAGTATGAATGGGAAGGCTAATTTGCATATTGATCTTTAAAAATTGATTTTAATAAATATATGCTTAGTATTATTGATTTCTAATTGTTTGGTTTTATCTTATTGAATATGAGCAAAAATCTCTTCAATAAATCTTAAAAGAAATCCCTTAACAAGAAGAAATAACTGTAATATTATTCTTTACTTCCTATTTTAACTAAACAGTTTAATTAGGAACATTTACCAATGAAAGACGGGAGTAAGGGAAAATGATGGAAGAGTTAGTTTCAAAGTTGTTCTATTTTTCAATCATACCCCCTCTGTTCAAAATCTTTTTATCTACATTCTTATTCAGTTTCATTAGCCTTTCTAATTTAATATCATATTTTATTATAAAATTTAACTAAAATACTTGCACCCGGAGGGTGCATATATTTGCTAGTACTAATAAGAGACAAAATTTTCTTCAATTAAAAATTAAAAAAAAAAAAACAACAAATTCTTAAGTTTTCTTTTTTGTTCTGCTTTTAATATAGGTAATAAAACGCTGTATTTTGCTTTTAATATGGGTAATAAAATACAGTGGTACCTTGACTTATGAGTTTAATTTGTTTCACTTGTAACTCAATTTCCTCTTATATTAAATCAATTCCCCCCCCCTGATTGAAATAAACTGAAATGCTATTAATTGATTTCGCCCCCCCCCCATTTTTTGAATAAGAAAAATAACATAATAAAATAGAATGGAATAAATTATATGCTGTAATATGTTTTAATGTTTATTTTTTTTTATAATTGATATTTTTCTTTGGTGTGATATATTTGGAAACTTTATTAATTGTGATAATTGTAATATATCATTGTAATAATATATTATTGTAATATATTGTAATAATTCTAATTATTATTGTAATAAAGATGTAATAATTGTAATTATTTTTTTTTATAATAATTGATATTTTTCTTTGGCGTGATATATTTGGAAACTTAAATGATATATTAAATGATATATTAAAACTTTATTAATTGTAATAATTGTAATATATTATTGTAATAATTGTAATATATTATTGTAATAAAGATGTAATAATTGTAATTATTTGTTTTTATAATTGATATTTTTCTTTGGCGTGATATATTTGGAAACTTAAATGATATATTTGTAAACTTAAATGTTTTTAGTGAACATAAGCATATGAAAGCTAACTTGTACCTCAAATTTTGACACAATGCAAAAAATCAACTGAGTGAAAGCATTTTGTTTTTAACCATTTGAGCCAGTTACACTGGTGGTATTTTTATTTTACTCCATAATGAATAGTTTACAGGTGCAGAGATCATGCTCAAGAGGTAGAGAGTAAGTTCAGGCTCAAAATTTCCTTACTACATCAGATTTTGAAATTTTTCTTATTTATTTTTTTGGTAATGTTCAGATGCTGTTGTTTTGGCTTCCTGCCCTAAAATACACCTGCTTAAAAAATGAACCGTAAACTGGTTTGAAGGAATTTTCATCGACAAATTAATTCAATAAGAAAGCGATATTTTACAGCACCCCCAACCCCAGTTTTTTATCGACAAGTAAATGTAAATATTCCCCCCCCCCTTAATATATCTTCTTTTAGCGGTTTGAAGGTGTTTTTATCGACAAATTAATGCAATAAGAAAACACCTTCAAACCGGTAAACGGTTCATAACTAGCATGGGTCACTTTTCCAGTAGGCGCTGCCTAATGTATTTTAGGGCAGGAAGCCAGGACAACAGCATCCAAAAATTACAATTTAAAAAAAAAAATTTTCTATTGTTTGTTTTTGCTTGGAAGAAAATATCAAAAAGTTAAAAAGCTTACTAAGAGCTTCAATTTCAGAGATAAAGAGAAAAAATAAATGATATAAAAGAAAAAAGAAAAGAAAAACAAAAAGAAAGGAGAAGAAAAAAGAATCATCCTGCCACAAAATATTTATAAAAATAAATTAATGAAATATGTTATTTTAATTTTAATAAGGGTAGGGTAATAAAATGTGGTATGGTATAACTACAGTGTTAGTTAAAACAAATATTTTACAAGATTCCTTTTTTTTAGTCATAGTTTGTTTAAAATTCTGAGATGAATGATTTCAATTAATCTCCAAATGTAAGACTACAATTAGGTAGTAGAAGAAATAGTGGTTAAAACTCTTTTTGACAGTTGATTTTTTTTATTTAAGGTTATTGTTATTTAATCACGTTAGTTATATAGAGCTTTGTAAATGGAGTTCAAAACTGTTTGAATTATGCAAATATCCCCAGTGGTTCAAAGGTTATGGGAGTTTAAAGACCCGAAATTGGGGGTACAAAAGTGGACATGATTTTGTTAAAAAAATATGTCAAATCACAAACTAATTCAAAACAAGAAATTTAGTAATCTCTTTACCATTTCTTTATTTTTGGAACAATTTTGATAAAACTTGGAATTCTTATGTAAAATTGTATGTTCTTTCTGATTCTGCACTTAAATTTTATTTATCTCCATGCTAGAACCCATTATTTGGGGAATAAAAAGTAGAGATATCAAGATTTTTGTTTTTTTAAAAAAGTTTATCACAAGATTATTCAACATTTTCAATTTAATACTGCATGTATACACATATATAGTATTAATTTATATAAATAACATCATTTTGGACTTAAAAATACTTTTTTAAATAACTTTAGTTGTATTACATAAAAGAAATAGAATAACTCGATATAATTTTATTTAACATAGCCTGCCTGCATGTAGCATGTACAGCTTTGTTTAAAAATAATACTGTTTAACTCACTGTAAAAAATAATTCAATGGTTAAAAACACATAAAAGTTACATATTTACAAAGATTATTTTATTCTTTCCAACCATATAAATATTTTAAAAATTGGACCAGAAATAAGCGATGAATTACTATATAAACTAGTAAGGTCTGAAAAATTGGCGCCGATTGTTTACGTAAACAAGTAACGTAGACAAGTAAATTTGAGGGATTTTTCTCCAAAATTCAAAGTTTCAAAGCAAATCCCTGACGGTATACAATCGTTTTTATTTCACACATTATATATGAAAATAATCCTATGGCTGTCTCCTATTATGCATATAGTGCTTTTTTTTGCTTATCTTATATTTTTTTTGAAGAAATTGCTTTTAACTTTGGTCTATTGTAGTTTCACTGCCAAAGATCAGAAAAGAAAAAAACAAGTTTCTTCTTGTAGTTAAAAGTGTCTCCTATTTAAGTGTAAAATTTCAAGAATATTGATAAAGATTAACCACTTTTATTTTACAAAAAAAAAAAAAATAACACAGAAATTTCGAGTGCTGAAAAAATTTTGTATAACACTTTTTTCGCCCCTTTTAAGATAAAATACCATTTTAACTCGCTGTAAAAAAATAATTCAATGGATAAAAACACATAAAAATTACACATTTAGAAAGATTATTTCATTTTCTTTCCAACCATATAAATATTTAAAAAATTTGACCCGAAATACGCTAGTAATTACATTTTTAAGCTGATAAGGCCAGAATTATAAGAGATTGTTTACATTTGAAAATAGAGTAAACTTGACTGTTTTCTTTTCAAAGTTAAAACTTTCAGCAAAATCCCTGACGGTATACAATCGTTTATATTTCACACATTATATATGAAAATAATCCTGAGTCTGTCTTCTATTATTGGTATAGTGCTTTTTTTTTTTACTTCTCTTATATTTTTTGAAGAAATCGCCTTCAAATTTGCTCTATTGTATTTTCGCTTCCACAGGGCCTAGAAAAAAAAAAAAAAAAAAAAAAAAGGTCCTGTTTGTACTTCCAGGTGTCTTCTAATTGAGTGTAAAATTTCAAGAATATTGATAAAGATTAGCCACTATGATTTTGAAAAACAAAGTAGCATGTAAAAATTAGTCTAAAAAGAAAAAGAAAGAAAAAAAATGTTATATTTTATGTTTTTGTTTTTTCGAGGCCAAATATCATTTTAACTCGCTGTAAAAAATAATTCAATGGATAAAAACACATGAAAATTACATATTTAGAAAGATAATTTTCTTTTCTTTCCAACCATATAAGTATTTTTAAGATTGGATCAGAAGTACCAGAGGAATTAAGTTGAAAAATTGTTTATGTCAAACGATTTTACGAAATGAGCTGTTATTGCTACATTCATGCCAGATCAAGTTGGCCTAAAACATGGATTCCGAGGCTGTGCTCCAAACCATCGAGTCAAATCTGGCAAGAAGCACTTATAAAGTATCAGATCTAAAATCACATAATAATTCTGCTTGTGCTTTATCCATTTGCACATTGCACTCATCCACATACCCTCCCTGGAGCTAAGTCGAATATTCTTCTACCCCCCCCCCACCAAGTAAGATCTTCTTTTACATCTCCTCCTCACAAACAATTGGGATATTCGTCCACTCTCCCCCTCAATCAACTGGGATAGTCTTCTACATAGGTTTTGCTTCTTCTGATTAAACACTGTGTTCAATTCCAATGGAATTGCCAATTGTGTTAACTTCATCTATTCTCACTAAGTAGGATAATAAACATAAATTAGTCTATATTGATTTGCAGAAGATCTGATGAGCTCAGAGAATGTTATTGTATATTTTTGTATTATCTATTGCAAAGGCAACAATATGATTTATATGTAATTGTCGTCGTCAGGGTGGCCTAAAGTCGGTATCAGCCAGACAGCGAGGGAAACTATCTCCTTTTCACTAGTCCTAGACCAAGGAGATTGATTATGCGTCTGAGGTGGAGTGCTATAACTACCATAAGCTCCCTGTGCTATTCATACGCTAAGTTGGCAAGGGCCGGTATTGAACTAGGAACCTTGTGGTTCCTAGTCAGATACTCTACCAACTGAGCTAAACCGGCACTTATTACAAATTATCTTTTCTTGCTTAAATAGACGCTATTGATTTTTTCCTAACATGGAATTTCCACTGGTCCTGCTAGTAGGAATAATTACCATGAGCAAATTTGTGTAATGAATAACCCCTAATTTCTAGCTACAAAAAGTATTTTTATCAGTAAGATTAGGCCTATAAACAAGGTAAGCTTCTACATTTAAGAATATCCCAATAGATTGAGGGAGAAGGTGAGGAAGAATATCCCACTTGGCTATGGGGAAGTGATATAAAATATCTTACTTGGTCAAGGTGGAGGTGGAAGAATACCCCACTTGTCTGTAGGAAGGAGATATAAAAGGATAGCTTACTTGGTCAAGGTGGAGGGTGGAAGAATACCCACTTGTCTGTAGGAAGGAGATATAAAAGGATATCTTACTTGGTCAAGGTGGAGTGGAAGAATACCCCACTTGTCTGTAGGAAGGAGATATAAAGGATATCTTACTTGGTCAAGGTGGGGATGGAAGAATACCCCACTTGTCTGTAGGAAGGAGATATAAAAGGATATCTTACTTGGTCAAGGTGGAGGATGGAAGAATACCCCACTTGTCTGTAGGAAGGAGATATAAAAGGATATCTTACTTGGTCAAGGTGGAGGGTGGAAGAATACCCCACTTGTCTGTAGGAAGGAGATATAAAAGGATATCTTACTTGGTCAAGGTGGAGGGATGGAAGAATACCCCACTTGTCTGTAGGAAGGAGATATAAAAGGATATCTTACTTGGTCAAAGTGGAGGGGGAAGAATATCCCAGTTGGCTGTGGGAGGATATGTGGATGAGCATAATGTGCAAACTAACAAACAGACAAGCAGAATTATAATATAGATTACAATTATAGAACAGTAGTGCTGAAAATGTTTTTTTGCCTATCATGCACTCTTCACTATATATTAAAATGTCAATTCCCTCCTTTCATAATTGTTTGACTCAATAGTTAACAGGATGTGACACAAGGCCAATTTCTATTAAGCGGAGTAAAGCTGGTTTGAATTCAGAGTTTTCCATTGATTAACCAAAGCTAAAGAACATAGTTTGCCATACTATTTATCTATAGCTGGGGAGAACAGATGAGTTCATGCCTTTCCCCAAGGGTATTAGATGCATTATAGTATCTCTGCGCAGATACTAGGTGCTGCGTAAGGGATTTCCCAAGAACAATGAGTGATAGGGATGGTTGGTGAGAGATTGTTACAGCTATCCGTGCTACTAGCACGACATGATGATGTATTTACCCAATTCCTCTATCCTGACCAGGATGTGACACAAGTTCAATTTTTTTAAAGCATAGTAAAGCTAGTTTGAATTCAGAGTTTTCCTTCTTCTAGACTGGTTGCTTAACCAAGGCTAAGGAATGTAATTTGTATTACAATTTACCCATAGTGAGGCTAATAGATGGATTCATGCTTTTCTCAAAAGGCATTAGCACAAAGTGAAATGCAAACAGCCCCATCTAAGATTTGAATCTTTTTTTTTTTTCAATTTATTATAAACTCATTGCATATTCGGTTTTACGGTTAGCGCCGGGGGTCCAGCAAGCTTCGGCCGCTGGACTCGTCGAGAGTTTAATAATGGCGTCGATTCCTGAGGCGCCCCCCTTGTGGGGGAATGCCCAAAGGATCGACGCAATTTTTGTTCTTTCCTACCCATGAGCTTCGGCTTGTGGGTGGGCCCACATTAAAACGAGGCCTTGTGCCCAGCCCATACAAGTGGGGTATGAGGCAAATACCCATCTAAGATTTGAATTCGGGGTGCTGATTCCATCTCCTACCACATTAACCACTACATTAAGTGCACCTTGTAGAATTGTAGTTTATAGAAAGATCAATATTCCAACAGTTTAAGTCTACCAATCTGTGCTTTAAATATCCCATTGCAACACATACATTTCTCTTGGGGTTGAATTCTCCTGCGGTTGGGAATCAATGTTACAGGATTATACTTCAAATATTTCAGATTTTTAATATACTAAATACAGGGTGCAGCATAAATACCTCCCAAATTTTAAACTGTCACCTGTGTGGTGTAAGTGAACTTAGGCAAGTGGTAATGGTAGCTCCATCTATGTAATGTTGTATCATATTTATTTCAGATACAATCAATTATGATTATGCCTTTGACGAGTGAACACCATGTGTTTGTGGTTGAAATGTTTTTTAAGACTGGTGAATCTGTAATTGATACACAAAGAGCTTTTTGTGCTCATTTAATGTTATGACAGAATGATGCTGTCCTGGATAGAATTCTCAACCCATAGCAGTATCGATTTGATTAATGATAATCCTCAGTAAATAATTATAACTTCAAGTAACTATTCTTAAGACAAACTAATTGCACACTGTTATATGGTATCAAGTATTCCTATCTAATACGAAATAATTTTCAAATATCAATTTGACCCATAGATGGAACCTTAACAGGTAGCACTATGGATCAGATTAGACCTGAGAATAATAGCAATGAAGGTGTATTCCACAATCCCTAGAGCTCATCATCATCAGGTTGTGCTGGCAACAAGGATATCTATGACCATCTCTCAACAACCGTCTCTATTGGTTATTGCCCCCAGGAGGTCCTCTGTGCAGCATTCAGAATCTGCATAGAGCAGATTGATGCAGGCTCACAGGGGTATGACAATTTGCAGGTTTCCACAGGAATAAAAAAGTTTAATATAATGACCATTTATGGAATATTTTTATACCAGGGCTAAAGAACCCAGTTTTCTTTATTATTTACACACACACACACATATATATATATATATATATATATATATATATATATTTACCATGAAATATGTACATATACATATTTAACAACCCCTCCGCATGAGCAGGATGTGACACTAGGTCAATTTCTTAAGCAGAGTTTAGCAGGTTTGAATTCAGAGTTTTTCTTCCTCATAGACTGGTTGCCTACACAAGGTTGAAGAGCCCATCCTGCCCTACTATTTACCAACAGGTGGAGGGAGATTAGTTGGATTCATACTTTTCCCAAGGGTATTAGTGCTATGTGAAATGCAATCAGTCTCATCCAGGATTTGAATTTGTCTTGTCGTGCCCATTTCCTATGATGGTAACCATTACACCATGTGCCTCTAGCCTACTATTTACCTATAGCCGGGGAGCACTGTTAAGTATTAGTACAATCCTATAGTTTTGTTGCATAATTTATGTGGCAGCATAGATTATTGGCCACACCATGTAGGAGAATTCTATGGGGCCAGTGTTTTCATATCACGGAATGGAAATTCACTGGACAGTTAGAATCTTGTAAGTCACGTGAGATTTAGTTAGTTAGTCAGTTTGCAGCCAGACCCCGGGTGGGACAGATGTGTCCTACTTCGGCTGGGCTCACTTTCCAGTGAGTTAGAAAGGGCAAATAAAGTCTTTGATCAAAGCCATAAGTCTTTTTGATTAGTTATTACATGACTTAAATGCATGCCCTTAGTTAGAAGACTGACCAGACAAGTAGAAAGAAGCAACAAGTTAGAAGACCAACAAAGATATAAAGTAAAGAGAAACCAGACTAGGCGATCGCATTATGGCAGGAATAGAAAGAGAAGAAAAAGTGAAGATCCAACATGGCGACTAGATGAATAACAACCAAGTAAGTTATCTGTCTATCTCTCTCTGATACTTGTACTCTCTCTCTCTCTCTCTGTTACATAAAAGAACTCTTGTGTATATACCCAACGAGGGTATATGAGTACATAACAGTTTTAATTAGATTATATTTGCTTCGGTTGAAAGCTGGATGATTGCAAAATAAAGAACCAAAATATCAATAATACTAACTTAATGATTTCATAATTTTTCTTGAGATAATAGAGAAATGATTTAAAATGAACTTTAAATTGAAATGTAATTAATAGAAAACCTGATGTATTTTGTAAGAAAAGAAAATTCTTACCCTTCCTCTTGTTTCAAAGATGTTTGCCACACAGTCGTAAACTTAGATTCAATACTTTCATCTGTTTCTTGTGGATCATATTTTTCTGTAAAAAAATTTATATTAAAAATAATTTAATGTTTAAATATATTTTATTAATATTCATCTTTTTTTTTTTTTTGCAATTGATTATATGGTTTCGAGTAACTAATAATGATTATTATTCACACACAATTATATGGTTTCAATATTTCAAGCAACCATATGGTTTCAAGTAGCTCATGATAATAATCCTTTGTAAATTATTACTTCAAGAAACTATTCTTAATACAAACAAGTTATACACTTATATGGTTTCAAGTATTCCTTTCTAATACTAATAATTTATATATAATTCTATGGTTTCAAGTATTCCTATCTAATATTAACAATTTATACATAATATGATTTCAAGTAACTATTCTTATTTAATAATAATATAAATTTGTTTGCACAAACATAATTTGTTTGAAGGGGACATCTTACCTCCCCTGCTGACAGGGCTTTAAAAAAAATAGTACAAATCAAGTGTTTTATATTTTGTCTCCTATCTATAATACTATAATCTATTCAAAATTAATTATTGAATATATGTATATACCCAACCTCTCTGCACAAGCAGGATGTGACACAAGGTCAATTTCTATGGAGTTTAACAGGTTTTCCTTCTTCTAGACTAATTGCCTTTACCAAGAGCCCAATCTGCCCTACTATTTACCCATAACTGGAGGGAGAATAGCGGAACTGATATCTTTCCTAAAGGTATTATTGCTATGTGAAATGCAAACAGCCTCTAACCTCGTGTTGTTGTGTCCATTTTCTATGACAATAATCATTACACCACAAACGCCTCCATAAATTAATTATTGAATATATGCTCTACATCAATTACATATTGAATATATAACATCCTACATTATGCATTCAACATACAACGTCCTTCATCAAAAAGATATCTATCAGCTTTTATGGCTGATCTAGGAACTTGAGCTCACATGTAATCTTTTTAGATATAAAGTACATGTAATATAAGTAAAAGTAAGTAAAGTCGTCGGGGCGTCCTAATGTCGGTATCAGCGAATCAGCGAGGGAGTCTATCCCCTTTTCACTAGCGCTAGACCAAGGAGATTGTCTTTGCATCTGAGGTGGCGCACCACACCTACCACCAGCTCCTTACTTTACTGCACAGATCCCTGTGCTACTCATTTGCTGAGTTGGCAAGGGCCGGAATCGAAATAGGAACCTTGTGGTTTCTAGCCGAACACTCTACCGACTGAGCTAACCCGGCCCAGTTGGCAGTGTAGCCTAATATTGGTATCAGCTGGACAGAAATGATTACTATATCTCTGAATTTTTGAGATGAGGCTTGATAATTAGTATTATTTATATTATTCGGGCTATTGTCCTTATCTTCATTGTTATCTGTACAACATTTCGGCCAATGTGCCCTCTCGCCTTTCTTCAGATATTTCTTGTCAGACTCAGGAACCTTCTTTTCGAACTCAGGAACCTTCTTGTCATAATAAAGGGTTAGGTTCAAAGTTCTGTGATGGCTCCTGATTATGACGTGAAGGTTCCGGAGTCCAACAAGAAATACCTGAAGAAGGCTGGAGGGCACATCATCCGAAATGTACAGATAACAATGAAGATGAGTACAATAGTCTGAATAATACAAATAATACTAGAAATGATCACATATACAGATAAATAATATGTATACAAGTTCCAATATAAGGAATATATGAACAGTACTCAGATCCCATCCTAACCGTTAGGTATGACATAACCCCAGATGGGTTGATATGCTGTTAAAATCAATCAATCAACCAACCAGATCTCATGCACATACTGTAGTTGGATAAAAAGTGTTGCAATTTTATTTTCAACCACACACACACACACACACACACCACACACACTAATATTGATAATAGTATGCTATATTCATAACTAAATAGTGCTCAATATCTTGAATAGAGCATGTATATCTAAGATAGGGTAGTGTGGACACAAAGTCAATAGTGCTTGGTTACTGACAGTTTCTCGCCTATGCAATTCTCAAACCAAGTGCTTGGTTTGAGGATTGCATAGGCAAGAAACTGTCAGTAACCAATTGTCATTGACTTTGTGTCTACACTATGCTAACTTTATATATATATATATATATATATATATATATGTCTGTGTGTGTGTGTGTGTGTGCTTATAAGTATTCATTATTAATTTATCTCTTAGAAATGTCAAAGTGCATATAGTTTAAAAAAATCTTTACTAAGAAGAAGAAATAAAGCAGAATACAAACATATTTTATATAAAAAGATACAATTTTGTGTGGCAAGTGTGGAAGAATATCTTCATTTTAGTCAGTAAGTAGAGTACAAAGAAATGAATGATATAAAAATTGACACATCCTGAATATATTCTTCAATTTACTCAAGATTATTAAACACATGGATAATAATATTGCTGTTAGCTCAGTTGGTAGAGCATCTCTCTCAGAACCACAAGGTTCTGGGTTTGATACTGGCCCTCACAAACTCAATGCACGAGTAGCACAGCTTGGATTTGTGCAGTAAAGTGGGGAGCTGATGTTAGGTGTGGTGTTCCACCTCAGACGCAAAAAGAATCTCCCTGGTCTAGCACTAGTGAGAATGGGATCGGCTTCCTCGCTTTCCAGTGGATGCTGCGATTAAGCAACACCAGATAATCTAGATTTACATTTTTGCATTGCATCTTGAACAATTTAGACAGTCTCATTTTTAACCAGAAGGTGTTGTAGGATGATAACGGATGGAAGATTTAGGAACAAGTGTATTAATATACTAGACAAAACATGACCCGGTGGGTCACCATTCAGCTCTGGGTAGATAATTGAGATTAGGGAAAAGGGAGTTAGCAGAGCGAATAAATTAAAAAAAAAAAAAATATGGCCAGACGAAACCTTAAAATCATTTTGTAAACTTTCTAAGAAAGGGAATGTTTAACCTCATTTAAGCTACGGGTTGCTGGTTGTGAAATTTAACATAGAAATACATTTCAGATTCTACCGGCTCTCTCTCTCTCTACTCTCCAGAGAAACTAACATTATATAATGAGGAGGTAGTCAAGAGATACATAGAGGGAAAGAAAGTGATAGACAGAGAGTAAAGTAAGAGATTGGTCGGTTTTTGACTTAATTAAAACATATTTTTTTTCAAACATAATTCAATCCTAAAAGTAAGGAATAATTTAGTATAATTTTTGTGTCATTAAACTAAACAGTAAAAAAAGCCATTAGGAAGTAAAAGCTGATTAACTCAGCTTTAGCATGATAATAGATGAACAGTACTCAGATCCTATTCACATACTGTATCCAGATAAAAATTATCACCATCGTTCAGTATATTGCAATTTTATTTTCTGTCTGTATAATGTTATTGTTCAAAGTTAACCTATTTCATTCTATAACTGACCTGACTAAGACAACAAAAATGACAAAAACAATTCCATTAAAGTGATGTAACCACAATCCAATGATCAATAAAAACATTCATACACACGTAATTGATGTAATCTACGGCTGTAATCTGAATATCATCATCATCTTTTGGGCATCATATTTGTTTTCATTCAGCTGTCCATGACAATGTTGCCTCCTCATAACAGTCTGTAATAATTATTATAGCAATAAAGATAAGTCTCTTTCATCACTCATCTGACTGACTATATAACCAGGACATGGTTCCAGGTTTGATACTGAGTATAAAACCAGTATTTAACCCAGAACCTTGTGGTTCCTGGGCGGATGCTCTACCGACTGAGCTAAACCTGTCATGGTTATATAGTCAGTCGGATGAGTGATGAAGGAGAATCTTTATTGCTATAATAATTATTACAGATGGTCCAGGAACCACAAGTTTCTGGGTGTGATACTGGCCTTTGCCAAGTCAGCACATGAGTAGCACAGCTCGGATCTGTGCAGTAAAGTGGGGAGCTGATGGTTGATGTGGTGCATGACCTCAGATGCAAAAACAATCTCCCTGGTCTAGTACTAATGAAAAGGGGATAGACTCCCTCGCTGTCTGGCTGATACCGATAACAGGCCACTCCACTGACTACTTATTTACTTACTCATCATCATCATTATGTTGTGTCGGCAGTACGGATATCTAAAACTTTCTCTCACTCTCTCCCAACTGTCCCTATCAATCATTGCTCCTGGCAAGTCTTAATGACAACTAATATCTACACAGAGCTGATCAATGTAAATCTTTGCTAGTCAGCCAACATTGGTTTGTCCATGTGTAGGTGTCTATAGGAGAATATCACTTATTAGCATTCCCAGTTGATTTTTTAAATTTTATTTGAGGTTATTTGTAATTTAATCACATTAGTTATAAAGAGCTCTGTAAATGGAGTTCAAAACTGTTTGAATTATGGGACCATATGACCTTTAGGCACCCCTTTTGATATCTTGATTCTTGGGGACATTTTTTTCATTTACACCGTCAAAATCCGGTTAATTGTTAACAGACGATTTTTAGAGTTTTTTCTTAATTTATAAAACTAACCCCTAACCCTAACCCCTAACAAACAACTGGATTTTGATGGTGTAAATGAGAAAAGTGTCCTTGTGAGTAGAGATTGCAAGAGGGGTGCCTAAAGGTCATATGGTCCGAATTACGTACACATCTTCAGAACTGTTTGAATTATGCAAATGTCCCCAGTGGTTCAAAAGTTATGAGAATTTAAAACCCTGAAATTGGAGGTACAAAAGTGGACATGATTTTGTTTAAAAAAATATGTCAAATCACGGACCAATTCAAAACAAGAAATTCAGTAATTTCTTCACCATTTCTTTATTTTTGGAGCAATTTTGATAGAACTTAGCTGTTTTAAGTAAAATTGTATGTTCTTTCTGATTCTGCACTCAAATTGTATGTATCTCTATGCTGTAACCCATTATCAGGAGAATAAGAGGTACAGATAACAGTTTTTTTTAATCATTTAAATACTGCATGTATACACATATATAGTATTACTTTAAAATAAATAACATCACTTTAAACATAAAAAGACCTCTTTAAATATCTGCTATGTCATATGACATAAACAGAATACCTCTTTTTTTACATATTTTTTAAGAACGGTCTTTATTTTTGTTTTTACAATAAAAGCAACAAAAAAAGAAGAAAAGAAGCTATATAAGTTAGCATATAGATAAAACTTGCTTTATTTTACTTTATTTAGTTTTCATTGTTTAATTTATGAAATTTTGTAGCTGATTCTCAAAAAAATAATTTCTGATGGACTAAACATGTGTATGTCACAAACAACAATATTAAAGTAATTTCTTCCATAAACTTTTGGAATATACTTTTTATGAATTTTGCACATTTTAAGTTTTCAAATGTAAATTGCTTTTATCTAGCTTTTCATAATATCTATATTTCAATATATACAAGCTTTTTTTTGAAAGCACAATTGTATATATAATAATACAAATAAGTTAAAGAATTACTCCACCACCACTAAATATGGAACTTCATTTAAAGAAATACTATTTTTCAGAATAAAAGTTAGACAAAAATCTTTTAAAAATGGAAAGTTATTTTTAACAATTTAATATTTTTTTAAAATCATTTTGCACAAAATTGTTCTTAATATTTATGCTAAGCCTGTAATAAAAAGAGCATAACAAAAAAGCCACCCAGCTATTGTTTACATTTTTTACTAGTTTCAATTTTAAGTTAGTTTTTCCTAAATTGAAAGTTTTCCAAAAAAGTCTGACGTTAAAACATTACCAAAATTTCACACATCATATATCAAATAATTCTGAGACTGTCTTCCATTAATGAGATGTTGCACTTTTTTTTTGTTGCTTACTTTATAATTTTTTAAGAAACTCTTGTCAAATTTGCTCAGTTGTTTTTTCATTTTCACGGGTCAGAGAAGATGAAAATAACTTCCTGGTTGTAGCTTAAGGTTTCTTCTAATTGAGCGTAAAATATCAAGAATATTGATAAAAATGGGTCACTTTGATTTTGCAAAACAAAGTAATGCATAAATTCAGTCTAAAAAATTTAAAAATTATATTTCGCATTTTCGGTTTTTTGAAGCAAAATACCATTTTAACTCACTGTAAAAAATAATTGAATGGATAAAAGCACATATGAATGACATCTCTATATATAATGGAGATTCACTCTCTATTTATCTGTAACCGAAACTACGTCACTGCTTACGTCACAGTAATTTCAGGAATTACAAAACTTTATCAACGAGTATTTCATTTATAATCGATATTATTACTACATTAAATAGAGAAGACACTGTACAATATATATGTATATATATATATATATATATATATATATATATATATATATATACGGCATTCCTAGTTGATTTTTTTAATTTGAGGTTATTGTTATTTAATCATATTAGTTATATAGATCTCTGTAAATGGAGTTCAAAACTGTTTGAATTATGCAAATATCCCCAGTGGTTCAAAAGTTATGAGAATTTAAAGCCCTGAAATTGGGGGTACAAAAATGGACATGATTTTGTTTAAAAAATGTCAAATCACGGACCAATTCAAAACAAGAAATTCAGTAATTTCTTCACTATTTCTTTATTTTTGGAGCAATTTTGATAAAACTTGGAATTCTTATGTAAAATTATATGTTTTTTCTGATTCTGCACTCAAATTGTATGTATCTCTATGCTGTAACCCATTATTTAGAGAATAAGAGGTACGGATAGCAGGGTTTTTTTTTTTTTTAAGTTTCCCACAAGATTATTCAACATTTTCATTTTAATACTGCATGTATACACATATATAGTATTAATTTAAAGATATAACATCACTTTGAACTTAAAAATACCTTTTTAAATACCTATGTTGAATTACATACAAGAAATAGAATACCTATTTACATATGTTTTTAAACAAAGCCGGCTCCGACGTGTGTTGAATTTCTCGTAATTTTTAGTTGTTTTTTCCCAAAATTGGAAGTTTGACAAAAAAAAAAACAAAAAAACTGACAGTTAAGCAACATCCTTATGTCACATGTTATATATGAAAATAATTATAATAATATTCTATTAGTGATATAGTGCTTTTTTTTTTTGTGCTTATCTTATACTTTTTGAAGAAATCTCCGTCAAATTTTGTCTATCATATTTTCACTTCCAAAGGTTGGAAAAGATCAAAACAAGTTCCTACTTGTATTTTAAGGTGTGGGCTAATTAAGTGTAAAATTTCAAGAATATTGATAAAGATTAGCCACTTTGATTTTACGAAAGAAATCACCATGTGAATTTAGTCTGGGGAAAAACTAATATGAATTTCCGGCTGTTCAAAGCAAAATACTGTTTTAACTCACCGTAAAAAATAATGCAATGGATAAAAACACATAAAAATTACATATTTAGAAAGATTATTTTCTTTTCTTTCCAACCATATAAATATTTTAAAGTTTGGATAAGTAACACTCGAGAAATTGCAATTTAAACCAAGGTTGAATTTGTCAATGTCTACCACAATGTGTATGCAACAAAGGATCATCAATGCTATTTTTTAAAACAAGTTTAAATAAATACATGCCTAATATAATTGATTTATATACAGTTTGTTTTATTTAAATTTTATTTTGCTAGTATTTAGAAAGATCATTTTCTTTTCTTTCTAATCATATTTCTAAGATTGGACCAGAAATACGCAAGTCGAACTGATTAAGGTGCGAATATGTCAATGTCTCTCGATTTCAGCTAATCAACTGGCAATGCTACACATATAAATTGCTTCTTGCTTCTCCAGTAGTGTCCAGCATGTCTTGTCGTCTTACCCTGATGGTTTGTGTGATAGGGGCAAGTGGCCATATAGCTGTTTTCTTGCTTCTCCAGTAGTGTCCAGCATGTCTTGTTCGTCTTACCCTGATGTTTGTGTGGTAGGGGCAAGTGGCCATATAGCTGTTTTCTTGCTTCTCCAGTAGTGTCCAGCATGTCTTGTTGTCTTACCCTGATGGTTTGTGTGGTAGGGGCAAGTGGCCATATAGCTGTTTTCTTGCTTCTCCAGTAGTGTCCAGCATGTCTTGTTCGTCTTACCCTGATGGTTTGTGTGGTAGGGGCAAGTGGCCATATAGCTGTTTTCTTGCTTCTCCAGTAGTGTCCAGCATGTCTTGCTCGTCTTACCCTGATGGTTTGTATGATAGGGGCAAGTGGCCATATAGCTGTTTTCTTGTGGAGTGCTGCTTCTAGGATTTGTTTAAGACAGCACGTAGCATTCTTGGTAGCTCCTATCTAGCTTTTTCTCTAAGCACTTCATTGTCCAACCATTCAAGGTGGTGTAGCCATACAGTAGCACTGATATGGCTACTGCTTGGAAGAATTCAACTCAAATGTGATAATATTAAATATTTTGGCAAAAGTCTTTTTCATGTACTCAACTTTCTCATATCTCTTCACTCCAACTGGCTTTGCTCTGGGTGGTTTTTCATGTGTCTCACCAGGGATTGGATTGACAGTGATCTACATCCCTGGGCAAAAAGGGTTATCAACCCCTTAACCCAGGGCTTCTCAAAGTGGTACCCATAAACCCCAGAAAGGAAATACAATTTTTGAAGGGTAGATAAAAGCATAGAGTACTACAGGGGCATCCCATTATGTTTTGGTTTGTTTTACAGCATATCAACCTCGGTGGGTCATTTAATGCTGACAAAGTTTTGAAATAAATTCATTCTTAATGGATAATCAAATTTTGTTTATAAACTCATGTTTTTCTATTTAACCCATAGATGGGACCCTAACAGGTACTAACACTCTGGGTCACAGTGGACCAGGGAACAATGGTGATGAAGGGGTGCTCCACATTCCCCAAACCTCCAGAACTGGAACCTCACCATCAGATAGAGTTTAGCGTCATTTCTTGGACATGTAGACCCTCAGCCACCACCTTCTAGCACCCATATGATAAAAAGGGTTGGGGCTTGCCGTAGGGGCAATCATATAGGTGCTAGGGCTTGACGTGACCGCCTGTCTTGCCCAAGAAAGGGCCAAAGTGGAGTGTTGCAAATCATGGACTGTTCAGCCACCTGCATCCCATTATGGTGTAATGGTTTGTGTTAGATAATTGATAGGTAGCCTATCAATTATATATGATAGGGAAACTTAAATAAAACTAATGGCTTTGTGAAAAAAACACAGGGAATTTTATTGACAGTATTTAACCCTGTGTTGACCTCTTCTCTGATTCACCTGAGTGAACGTGAGAAAGTTAGTTTAGAAAAATCAGTTTTTGGCTGGGTACTGAATGAGATGGATTGCAATGGTGACCTGTCTGTTTGAAACCAAAATCTCAGTGCGTTTGATTTGATCTGGGATTTATAAAGTAAAATAAGAGAGCACTAAAAAACAAAAACAAAGTCTTGTGTTTGTTAATTAAAAACAAACAACGGACCAAGACACAGAAGACTTCCCAAAAGCAAACATAAATCCAGCCCAAATCCAGAATAACAGAAGAACAGCCACCCAGAATAGATCCAGCTAAGAAGCCAGCTACCAGCCAAGATAGAAGATGCAGAATATAAGAACGAGCTAGAAGAAGAAACAATAGCTGTATATGAGTATTTGTCACAGGTGTACTATTTCAGATACAAGAGAAATATAAGTACACGTTGATTTAAAGAATGGCTATATAACAGCCAGTTAGTCTCACAGATGCATTAGTACTGAATAGTGAGTTTGATCCTTGCTGGATTCCCATACTTTTGACCTTGTGTAACATCCTACCCATGGCAAACGGGTGGGTAATATACAGGTTTGCATTTATAAATCCCTTTAAAACAAAAGAACAAAAATTGCTGAATCATGTAGACGAGTTACCAGATATCATACACCTAGCAGAATGCCTGATTGGGTGTGATTGGCACTAGTAATGTGTCTTTCAAAACATACAGGCTATTTAAATGGACAAATGATCTTGCTCTAAACCTTTTCAGCATCAAAATCCTGCAACCTAATATTACTAATTTTCCAGTGCCCACCTTCAAATTCAAAACATAATTCAAGAATTAAAAGATGTATTGTATTTATAGTTTGCAGATTTTTTTCTCTCGTGTAAATTGTATTGTTGGATTTTGTGTAAAGTATTCAACTCTGTTACAAGATGAATGCCAAAACTAAAACTAGAGTTTGGTAGGTGGCTTATATGGAGCTTTGGGTTGTTCCATTATGAACTCAGGCAAGTTCACTTCCTGAGTTCTGATTGGCTGCTGGACATCAGGGTGAGTAAGAACATGGATAAGTACCCACTCTTCAGCCATCACTTTGCATTATGCCAGCAGCATGCAAGGACTGTACTAAGTTACAGCTTGTCTGTTGTTTTCGTCCACCAACTCGACGGTAGTTAGAACCCACTGCGACGGTGAGTATCATATTGTTTCTATATCTGAAGGATAACTTCTACAAAACACTGGTAAATAGTTAGGTTTTGTAATTCAATTTTCAATTAATTTATTTGGGGTTGAATAGAAATAAAATTTGGTTACAAGGGGTGCATCAAGTAAAAAGTTTAATTTTAATGGCATATCAACACTTTGAGGCTATTTCATGCTTAGAGGTTAGGGAATTGCATACATTGTACATTTATATTTACATTTTTTGTGTATTTTTTAAAAAGCTTTTTGCACCGAGTCATAAGATATGAAGGATGCAATATATAATACAGGATATAATACAAACAATTTGTAAGATCTATTTGACCTTTAGATGGGACCCTAACAGGTACAACCACTCTCATGTTAGGGAATCGTGTACATTGTATGTTTATTCACACTTTTTGTGTAGCCTCATCATCAGATGCAGTTTAGTGTCATACTCAGGACATACCTTGGAAGGTTTTTTTTACTTCTTTGATTTAGGATATTACAGACAAAAATAAACATACAAATAGATAAACAGGGCAGAAGTTAGGCATTAGCAAAAGCATTCCTGTGAGAAATGTTTTAAATGTTCTCTTAGCCTTAAGAAAACAGATAATATATATATATATATATATAATATAATATATATATATATATATAAACTTAGAATTACCAGGTCATTTAGTAAAATTGTTGGACATTAACAAATTTTCACCTTCATTGGTTCAAATCGCAATTTCTTGTGTATTTCTGGTCCAATCTTTAAAATATTTATATGGCTGGAAAGAAAAAAAAAAATCCTTCTGAATAAGTAATTTTCATGTGTTTTTAGCCATTGAATTATTTTTAACAGCGAGTTAAAATATTTTGCTTCGAACAGCCAAAAACATAAAATACGACATTTTTTTAAGACTAAATTTTAAATGCTATTTTGTTTTTCAAAATCAAAGTAGCTAATCTTTATCAATATTCTTGAAATTTTACACTTAATTAGGAGACACTTTTAACTACTAGTAGAAACTTGTATTTTTCTTTTCCGACCTTTGGAAGCGAAACTACAACGGAACAAAGTTGACAGAGATTTCTTCAAAAAGTATAAGATAAGCAAAAAAAAAAAAATTCAGAGAAATAAAAAAACTCAAATTTACTTGTCTTAATAATAATTTCTTGTATATTTCTCGTCCAATCTTTAAAATATTTATATGGTTGGAAAGGAAAGAAAATAATCTTTCTAAATATGTAATTTGTATGTGTTTTTATCCATTGAATTATTTTTTTACAGCGTGTTAAAACGGTATTTTGTCTTCGAACACCCCAGAGTGGGCCGACCAGCAAAGACTTACATTGATCAGCTCCATGTGGACACTGGATATCATGAGGAGGACTTCCATGAGCGATAACTGATAGGGACGGGTGGTGAGAGAGAGTCTTAAAGAATCTGTTCTGTCAGTGCAACATGATATGATTATGAGGATAACAGCTTACACAGTGGTTTTCCCAAGTGATCACTCATCTACTCTCTTTTCTATTAACCATAATGAAACAATGAGACAATCTGGTAATGGGATATGGGTTCATGCCTTTCTCAAGAGCATTAGTACTAAGAGAACAGAAGCAGCCTGAATTAGAATAAATTCCCAGTGGCCCAAGAGGATTTATTTTTAAAAATTCCAGGCAATTTTAATTCAATACACTGATATACAGTCACAAAGATAAGAAACAACATTCTAACTGGCACATCATAGATAACTGTCCGCCTACTGTTGAGCTTCACCATTTTAACACTAAAAAGATCTAAAGATTAATTTGGAGGATTTTAGAAACAATGGTAGAAAAGAATTTAGGAGGGAATTTTTAGGAACTATTAGATGAATTACTTAACAGAATTTGATGTGTATATAGATACTGTATTAATTTCACTAAAGTTAAGAAGGCAGAGTGGCCTATTGTCGGTATCAGCTGGACAACAATGGAGCCTATCCTCTTCACTAGCGCTAGACCAGGGAAACTGTTTTTGCATCTGAGGTAGAGCGCTACACCTACCATAAGTTCCCTACTTTGCCAGATCCAAGCTGTACTACTTATGCACTGAGTTGGCAAGGGCCTGTATCAAAACCAGAACCTAATATGATGCGCTACCAATCAAGCTAAACCTGCCCTTATTGTATCATTAGTGTATATATTCTAAGCAAAGATTATTTTCTTATTCTAAGCGAAAATTCTTTTCTTTTTTTTAAAGGTTGATGTTGTAGAATAATCACACTAAGTTCCAATTACCGTCAAATTGGTAAGACAAGGTGACAAGTAGTCGTAACTGAATATGAATCTAATCTTGTCGCAATACTAATGCAAAATGACAGGGTATTTATTAAGCCTCATAACATCATAGAAACCAAGCAGCCAATCAGGACTCAAGGAATGGAATCACCCAAATGCATGAATGGACTATTCTTGACTTCTATAAATACCAGCTATCTTGGTCATTGGTTCAGTTGTGCTTAGCCAGTTGCTGTTGTTCAAACCAACAGTATTCTGACTGACCTCAATAGATGTGAGAAGATACAAAAAAAAAAAGGAGAGATACCCAATGAATCATAACAAACAAATAAATAAACAACTTACGTGCAAGAAGGACAATCCGGTCCTCATTTGCAATGGCTAAAAGGTCATTGGCTGGAGACAAAGATATTATGGAATTCTGCATCCAGGTTTCATGGTATCGTCTTCTGCAATAGATTTCTTCTTCTTCTTCTTCTTGTAATTGGGAGTCCACTGCCCACTCCCAACTTGCTGACCAAGCATCTGAAAGTATTCAAAAGACCAGTCAAATAAAATTTTTAAAATCAATGTTACACCACTTTATGTCACAAATTCTCAAAATGTTCTCATAATCAGGAGTCTCCCATGAACACTCACATTACCCACATTACATTTGCCCAAACAACAGACACATTCATGTCCACAAGTGGTAACCAGGTAACGGAAATAGATGCATCCGTAATCCCGTTCTCACCAAATCCTGTTCACAGCGCCATGTTGTGCTTAGTTAATTGTTACAGTATACTAATTTATTTCAACACGTTTTACAACATGTCAACTCTTGTTGGGTTATTTTATTGGTTTGGTTTGGTTTGTTTTGTTTTACGGCATATTAACCTCAGTGGGTCGTTTAATGCTGATAAAGTTTTGAAATAAATCAATTCTTAATGGATAATACAATTCTTTTTTTTTAACACATTTTTCTATTTAACGCATAGATGGGACCCTAACAGGTACTACCACTCCGGGTAAGAGTGGACCAGGGAGCAATGGTGATGAAGGGGTGTTCCACATTCCCCAAACCTCCAATACTGGAACCTCACCATCAGATAGAGTTTAATGTCATTCCCAGGACATGTAGACCCGCAGCCACCGCCTTCTAGCACCCATATGATAAAAAGGGGTTGGGGCTTGTCATAAGGGCAATAGGGTTGGGAAAATCATATAGGTGCTAGGCTTGACGTGACCAGCCGATTGATTGGAGGGGGCTCTCCGACTGCCCGTCTAGCCTAAGATAGGGCCAAAGGGTATTTTATGATGAAGTCAGTGTTTGTATATATTTATGTTGAGTGTTTGGAGTTTGTCAGTCTGTCATCTTGATACTTTTTAATATGTCCCTTATTTGCTTGTTGGTCAATCTGTCTAATGTTTTCCACATCACTGGCCACAATGTATTTTCATTTTGTTCTTGATCTCACCCTTCATCTGTTACATAATAGATAGGCATAGTCTATCATTTTTAGCAAGTAGTGTAGTTTAAAATTAACGGTATACTGGTGGAAAAATACAGTACCAGAGTCAGAGTTTGATTGGTGAAGTGTCACTTCAGGGTCATCTGGAAGAGGATCATGTGACCAGTTGACATTGCAAAAGTAGAAGTTAATTGACTTGAGTCCAGTGGCCCCTTTAGACAAGACGTGCCTTTCCATTTCTGCTCCCCACTTCACAATACATTGGGTGAAGAAGTATAAGGGGGAATAAAAGTGTGTACACACAAAAATGACTCCATGTTGTTTCCTGATTAAAGAACATAAAATGGAATGCAAAAAGAGACACCACCAGCCAGCTAAGAGACAAAACCAGAGCTGATAGAAGAACTTAAGGAGCTACACATCTTTCCATCATCATGGAGGTCTTTGATGATGATGGGAAGATGAAATATGTACATATACATATTTACCAACCCCTCCACACCATGTGTCACACCTGTGGCAAATAGGTTGGGTAAATATCTACTTCACTCCTTTTTAAATAGAAGCATCAACATCATCATGGACAGCTGTTAACTATGAAATACTAATTAGAACTCTCTACTCCTTCCTAAATAGAAACATCAATATCATCATGGACTACTGAAATAATGGAAATCCAATGGGTCATCTAATAAAGTAATACATACGAAGGTAATACCAAAGGTAAGGTATCCAAAATATTTAGGAATCACAAATTGTGTTCAAAAACTGGATAACTACCGATCTTCACACTTGGCAGTAGCATCAATCGGGAGCCCATCAGAAATGACTGCCAAGCCAATACTGAGTGTGGCAGCAGGGCACATGCACAACAAACACAACCATTTTGCCCATAGCTGCACAAACAGTTTCCCTGTGTACCCAGCACTTTGGAGACTTTACTTATTGGATTACCTTTTTATTTTGGCGAAAAATCAAAGTGACAACTTCGACATAAGAAGAGGACTTAAAAGCTCGAAAATAAGATTATGAACTTGACGGTTTTAGGATTATGAGATGAGATGATAAGTAGGGCTGATTATTAATAGAGATTAAAAGAGATTTACAAAAAGAAAGAAAAGCTGATGCAAAGTAATTGTCACTAAGAAGTGTAATGATATTTTTTGATAAAAATCTTGTAGATTATTTCATCATCAAGTTGTGTCCGCAGCACAGATCTCCATGACTCTTCCTCACCACCTGCCCCTATCCGCCATCGTTTCTAGAAAGTCCTCTGTACAGCATCCAGTATCTGCACAGAGCTGATAAATGAAAGTTTTTGCTGGTTGACCCACACAGGTGTGTCCAAGTATAGTTGCCCACAGGAGAATGTCACTATCGAGTTCGTCCTTGCTTTTCCACCAATTCAAGAAATATGGCAGCAAAACCCTTTTTTTGTCATGCTTCATTCCAAATGGACTTTAATTGTAAGTACATTAAATTTTTTCAACACTTTCTTTTAGTTATTTACATTAAATATATAGGCCATGCCATTTTCATCTAATTTATAAGAAGCATACATGGAATACACACTTCAATATATATATATATATATATATATATATATATATATATATACACAAGTTTAAACACTATCATATTTTTATTTGGTGATCAGCTAATTAAACAAATTATTTTAATTTTAAAAGGAGGTGAAAGAAGATAGAGAAACTTAAGGGCCCTTTCAACCAGTGGATTTTCAAAAGTTCTACAACTGATCTACCGGTTGTAGTATGTGATATTATGAAAAATTGATAAAACACAAATTCATACACATTACTTTATTTATGAATTTGTGTTTTTTCAATTTTTCATAATATCACACACACACACACACACACATGTGTGGATTTTAGGAGCAGCAGACCATAAAAGTAGATTATTGAAGTAAGTCAGTTAGACAGTCAACAATTGGTTTGAGCAATGTGACTGGCCAAGCCTAACTGACTTACTTCAATATGGCGCTGTGAACAGGATTCAACCTAGCTGGATGGGAAAAGATGTTTAGTGAAGCAGGCATATCTGTTGCCTCTGCCAAAACTTATGCCCAGACATTTTTTAGTGAAGAGATTGCAAGGTCCAGCTTGCATATGATGGATCGTGCAATGCTTAAGGAACTGGGTATCAAGACTATGGGTGACATGCTCACTATACTAAAGCTAGCCAAGGATCCCCTAGTGACACTCCCATCATCAGCTAATTATGCAAGAACACCAACTGCAAAACTTCCTCAACTCAGTTCGGAAATGACCCCACAACAATTCAGGAAGTTCAGGATAGACTGGGACGTATTTACAAAGATGACCAATCTTCCCCCCATACAGACTAACATTCAACTATACAATTGTGCTGATGAAACCGTCCAGAATTCTATCATCAATACTTACCCTGACTTCTTCAACACCAACCCTAGCAAACTGCTTGGTTTGTAGGGTCCTCTGAGGCTCCATAAATCCTGCCACTTTTCAGTGGTCATTACGGCATCTCAGAATCGTATTCAGTTACGACTGTTTGCCGTCTCTTGCCAATTCGACGGTAATTGGACTTAGTATTCTACATAGATAGTCAGTGGTCTGGATGAGGAAGTGTCAGGTAGACAGAAAAACATCAGCCATGATGAAAATGCAAAGGACAACTTTATACCTTTATTTATTTACTAAAGTTTAGTTTAGTCATGGCACAAGGCCAGAAATTTGGGGCCTTTATTTCAAGTGACTCAGACTGATTCCACCTTTCTAAAAATCTCTAAAAAAACAAAAAAAATAAACAACAAAGGTTTTATATTTAAGGCTGAATTGTTATTGATTCTCTTACCAATCACAGACAATCACACCACTGGTTGTTTGTTTCTAATGACTGCTGGAAGGTAGAACATAATACTTCCCACCCCAGCACCATCATAATAATCCCACGGTAAGTGTCCCCTATTATGCAACAGATTTGTTTCAGTGTCGTGTAGCCCTGTAATATGTCCTTGATAAGATGACAATATGATTCTCACAATTGCAGCTGTTACCATATAAGTTCAAGAATCATTAATTCTAAAATTAAACTAAATTGTTGTCTGCCTACAGTGATATTTTTAAAAAAAAGAACTTATCAGTTTTCTTATCTTTATGCAATATTGTTATATAATGTCATCAGTTAGTTTTGGAAACATGAATTTCTGTCAGAGAAAAGTGTCAATTGAATAGCATAGAAAAGGAAGCCAGCTATGGATTTGTGTGTGTGTATGTGTGTGTGTGTGTATATATATATATATATATATATATATATATATATGTGAAAATAAAATGGAAATTAATCCGACAGTATGAATAAGATATAATGAAAAAACAAACGATGTTTACAACTGAAATAGGCTCATCAGAAGAGAAAGTGTGCAAACCGTTTCGGGGCCAATTCTCTTTTTAAAACCGTCAAGAGAATTGGCCCCGAAACGGTTTGCACACTTTCTCTTCTGATGAGCCTATTTCAGTTGTAAACATCGTTTGTTTTTTCATTATATCTTATTCATATATATATATATATATATATAAGTAAAGAAATAACAAAAGACTTAGAGATTTAGAATTATAGTCTATTTCTTTTGTTATTTCTTTACTTATATATTTGCTCTGTGACTCTAACATTAAAAGCACACATTGAGCTCTCAAACTGCGACAGGTTTTTTTAAATAAAACTCTTGTGTCGTAAGGAAGATTTCTTCTCTGGACTTTTGGATTATATATATATAAAAATTTATTGTGTATAAACTTTGTTCTTGTGAACGTTGTTTTTTGGGTATTATGAAGCATGGAAAAAAATAGAATAAAAACAGAAAACAGAACAAAAAAACAGAATTTTAATGTCCAGCTGTTGTTCTGTCCCCGGTTTGATTAATTCCGATATTTCGGGTGAATATTCACCCATTCATCAAGGTATATAGACAGTGTGGGGAAAGTGAAATCAAGTATCTGGGAGATAAAAACATGAAGTGAAAGGATTTGGCGTTGTTTAGCCGTTACTTTTCTATATTATATATATATATATATATAGTATTGTCATTCACATACAGTCCTGTTTCGCCATTTCACGGCTCATCAGTGTGACTAGACAAGGAAGGCTGCTTCAGGCCAAGATTGAAACTTGACCGATTTCTTCTCAGTCTTACCTCTGTGCCATCTACACACTCACTTTTTTTAGAAAGGGAAATTACTGATATAAACATATTAGGCCACTAGGGAGTGCTCTATCCATTTTAAGGAAGCTATACAAGTTTTGCGTAATTAGCGAACACCAGAAAATTTGATTTACAGAGAGCTCAACCTACCAGGGCGGGGGACCATATATATATATAAGTTAGAGTAGTGAAGACCTGAAGTAAACAGCACTTGGTAACTAACAGTTTTTTGCCCAAGCGATTTTCAAACCACTTTGTTTGAAAATCACAAACTGTCAATCACAAAGTGCTGCTGACTTCATTTCTTCACTACCTTAAATTAAATATACATGCTCTATCAATGATATTGACTACTCTTTACTCTTGAATATAGCAAAATATATTATATATATATATATATATATATATATATATATATATATATATATATATATGTGTGTGTGAAAATGGAAAAGGAATTGAATCCGAACATTTATTTTGAATGAATCATTCAAAATAAATGTTCACTCTGATGAAGGTCGAATCTTCTATGTGTGCGAAATATTTTCACACATATAAACTGACCGAAACACATGTGTAAGTGATATCGATTAATGTGATATCGATTAAATTCATTTTATCCATCTACATTTCTTTTCTTTACTCATTTTTCCTCATATATATATATATATATTCATCGGCATTTCAGTTTCGGAAGACTATATAGTTCTTTTGCCCCTGAAGTTACAGCGCCTCTTGTGACTGTGAAGTCCAATGTTCGAAAAAAAAATTCTCAACCACAGATGTCACATGTGAAGGTTGTCCCTGAAGATGTTGATGTGCCAGTTCTTAGTTGCCACCACTTTCTTCTGGACCTCTTGGCTTCATGGTGTTGTGCTAGGGTGACTTCAGACATGAACAGTTCGCTATGGAAAGCTTGCACCACCGAGGGCAGTCCTGAGCCAAATTTTCCCAGCTGGAAGGAAGGGGTAATGCCAAAGCACCTGAGATCATTCTTGCAGACATCCTTAAAATGCACCTGGGGGCGACCAATCTGTCTCTTACCATACAAAAGCTCTGCATAGAGGATGTCCTTCGGGACTCATTCATCATCCATCCGGCGGACATGGCCCAGCCATCGGAGACGACGCAGTCTCAGTAGAGAACACAAGCTGGGAAGTTGAGCTCTCTCTCAAACTGCTGTGTTAGTGATCCTGTCCCTCCAGGTGATGCCCAGTATATGTCTAAGGCATATTTAGCCACTGCTCTTGGTAGGAGTACAGGGTCCAGGTTTCACTTCCATAGAGGGTACTGATAACACATGCATTATACACTTGTACCTTTGTACGGCTTAGTGAGCCTGCTATATATATATCAGCCTAAAATCAGTATCAACCAATCAGCGAGGGAGTCTATCCCCTTTCAATAGCGCTAGACCAAGGAGATTGTTCTGGCATCTGAGGTGGAGCACTGCACCTACCATCAGCTCCTTACTTTACCGCACAGATCCCTATGCTATTCATACACTGAGTTGGCCATAAGAACCTTGTGGTTTCTATCCGAACGCTCTACCGACTGAGCTAATCCGGCCCTCAAATATATATATATAACTGTCAACCTGATACCATATATATATATATATATATATATATGTGAGAATGGGAAATGAATCCGACAATATGAGGAAAAAATGAGTAAAGAAAAGAAATGTAGATGGATAAAAATTAATTTTATAATTTTATCGATATATATATGATATCAGGTTGACAGTTATAAAAACACCAACCATAAAGAAGATCCAAATGCAAAAGATAACTTTATACATTTATTTCAAGTGACTCTGATTCCAATATACTGAAACTGGCTAGCAGATCTCTATAATTGTTAGCGAGTTCAATTCTCACTGGGTGCCCCATACTTCTGGCCTTGTGCAAAAACTAAGCAAAGCTTAGTAAACAACAACCACCAAAAAATCTTCTTGGAGACAATTCAATTGCTATATACAACTTATTTTGAGGTATTATCAATTCAGTACAAAATTCAACAATATATCTATCTATACTGACTTCTTTACTCTCTGACACAAATTCATTTGCCAAACTCAATACAATTAATCAACCAATTTTCTATTTATTTTTGTACATCAAAACCATGTTAATTAAATAGAATAATCAATGATAAAAATCATACTCAATCCATGACTGATTGTTAGCAACTGAAAATATTTACCCCAGAGATTCTCAAAAGTGGTCCATATTAACTACTGGGGATGAATAACATTTTTGAAGAGGGAATAATAGTATAGGGGTCCACTGTAGGTGAATTTAGTAATTTGCATTTATATCTATTAATAATGGAGATTCGCTTCCGGTTTTTGTCTGTAACAAAAATTACGTCACTGCTTACGTCACATTACCTAAAATCATCATAACATAGAATAAATACACTCAAAATTTGAACATGCACCATTAGACAGTTTTCATTGTTTTTTAAAACAAGTTTTAATAAATACATGACTGGTATTATATATCTATATATAGTTTGTTTTATTTTAATACATATTTAAAGTTCACATTTCAAATTGTTTTATTTTTTAATCCTTTAATGAATTTGATGATTTTACTTACTTAGGGTACAAACTCGCCCACATTGAATTTTTTTTCAAAAATCTATTTTTACATCGCCCGAAGGGTGTTTTTTATTTTGTACTAGTTTGTAATAATAATTACTTTGTAATAATATAATTACAAATATTACTTTTTGTATTAATATTAATTAATATAAATATATTGATTACCATATTTACCCCAGAGTTTCTCAAAAGTGGTCCATATTGACTACTGGGGATGAATAACATTTTTGAAGAGGGAATAATAGTATAGGGGTCCACTGTAGATGAATTTAGTAATTTACATTTATAAATCCCTTTACAATGGAACAAAAATCATTGAATCATCAACTTGCAGAATGCCTAACTGGGTGAGATGGTTATCAGTGATGAGTCATTCAAATATGATCCATTCAAAATATACAGGTCATTTAAATGGATTAAAAAAATGATCTTGTAGTATTGTTAACAACATGTATAATCATATTTTCACAAAAGAAAACATTTCAAAATGGTTTTGTTTTGTTTTGTTTTACAGCATATCAACCTCAGTGGGTCATTTAATGCTGATAAAGTTTTGAAATAAATCAATTCTTAATGGTTAATACAATTTTTTTATAAATACATTTTTCTATTTAACCCATAGATGGGACCCTAACAGGTACTACCACTCCGGGTCAGAGTGGACCAGAGAGCAATGGTGATGAAGGGGTGCTCCACATTCCCCAAACCTCCAAAACTGGAACCTCACCATCAGATAGAGTTTAACATCATTCCCAGGACATGTAGACCCTCGGCCACCGCCTTCTAGCGCCCATATGATAAAAAGGGTTGGGGCTTGCCATAAGGGCAATAGGGTTGGGAAAATCATATAGGTGCTAGGGCTTGACGTGACCAGTCGATTGATCGGAGGGGGCCTCTCTGACCGCCGTCTAGCCCAAGATAGGGCCAAAGTGGAGTATTGCATGTCATGAACTGCTCATCCACCTGGGCTCTATCCTTAAGCATCACGCATTTCAAAATGATTAAATTTAAAAAGAATTAAAGACTAATAATAACAATTAAAAATATCTATGTTTTCAATGAAATCACCTTTCATTCTTCTTTCTAGAAAAGTAGTTAATCCTAATTTTTCTAATCTCTCCTTGTAACTGTAATCTTTTACTCTTTTCATTATTTTTGTCACTCTTCTTTGTATACCCTCCAATGTTAATATTAAACTCCAATGTTTAGACACTGGGGTCCGGGTCTGAGTACAATATTCTATCTGGAGTTTTATATATCTTTATAAAAAACATTAGCCTTACTACTTCTAACAATCAAGCTAATCATTCCATTTACCTTCGATACAATAAACAAAATAGGATTGTCAGTTTTAAATATATCATCAAAGCTAACTCCTAAATCCTATTTCTCATTTACTTTTCTGATTTCCCTGTTGCTTAATTCTTATTCAACTTTAATTTTTTTTTTTTGTTTTAAGACAAAAATAGTATTAAAAATACATTTTCTTTTCCACACGGATAACAAATGGTTTAGAGAGCATCAAATATCATTACATAAACATTTAGCTTCTTTTTATTGTTACATTTTTAGGGGTAAAAAAAAATATATATATATTATAGGAATACATTTTTATAACTTTATCATCAATTAAGAACTGGATTCAATTTTTTGTCATATGCACAAACATTTTTTAAAAAAATAAATTATGTTTGAGAACACTCACAAGTTTAGGGTTACATATTTAAAAAATATTTTAAATGTAAACAAAAAATATCCTAAAAATAAACATTGTAATACACAAATTCTTAATGAATTTTTAAAAATTTGATAAGGAATTTGATAATCATTTTTCTCTTACTTCTCTCTTCCCCTTTCTCTCTCACTCCCTAGTGTTTCTAAAATCTTTTTAGTCCAATCATGGACCTGGTATTTCTGCTAGATTATCTACAGATATTCAGTGATGCTGATAGCTTTTTAATCTAATGAGTCCTGGGACCCATGGGTTTCATTTGAATGACTCCCCAGGAAATTTGAAGGGTTCCAACTAAAGTTTTTTTAAATAAATTTTAGGGTTAAACTGCAGGGCTCCAGACCAACATTTACTTTTACTATCACCAGTGTAATTCATTTTTAAGAAAATATTCAAATACATATCTCATCATCCTTCTCGCAAAATTAAATTAAAAAAATTAAAGAAAGTGATCAACTGTCATTACAGTTAGCTTGAAATGGTGGAGGAAGAACCCCTCCCCCCAACAAAAGAAGTATTTTCAGCAGGGTCGAGCAATACCCAGGTTAGACACAAGGCCAGAAATTCTCTAGTGATGTTTGCAGTGGAAATTTTGTGCTAAAAAAACAACAAAAAAAAAAAACAACCCTAAAAACAAAGCTACTTTCTGAGAATTAGCAGAGAACTCACATCCCTGAAATGTTACAGGTTGGCTGTGTACAATGTATCAGGATTTTTTCAATGGAAAAATTGCATCTCTAGGATGCACAGATACTATTTTACTGTGTCCTTTTATGCATCAGGGACACAGGACATGTACCTATCAGCATCTTTCAATATTAAAATATATTTCTCTAGAGACAATTTTTTCCATTAGCATTAACAGTTGTGCTAATAGGAAAATTGTCTCTTGAGAAATATATTTGAAGATCTATAGATAAAGGACATTACTTCATCTATAGTACAGTGTATGGCAGAAATACCTCTCATCATTTAAATTCTCACCTGTATCGTACTAGTAAACTTAGTTAACTAGCAATAGTAGTTCCATCTAGCTATTTGTTTTTCTTTTTAGATACAATCAGTTACAATCATAGCTTGGACCTGTGCATATCGTGTGTTTGCTGTTGAAATAGTTTATTTAAGAGTAGGGAATCTGTAACTGCTACATGGCGAGTTCCTGCAAATGCTGTTCTTCTCACAAGTGATGAAGCTCACTTCATCTCTATGGATGCATTAATAAGCAAATTTTTCTATCCAGAACAGCATCATTCCAACATAGCATGAAAATCTGTGAGTAGCAATTACAGATTCACCAGTATTTAAAAAAAACATTTCAACAGCAAATGTATGGTGTGCACTGGTCCAAGCCATGATCATAACTGAAAAAAAAAAAATATGGTAAAACATTAGCTAGATGGAGCTACTACTGCCACTTGCCTAAGTTTACTTGCACCACATAGGTGAGAGTTTAAAATGTGAGAGATATTTCTGCCATACACTGTACTATGCTAAAATATGTGGATCTGAGAATCACTGTCAGATTGAAAGTCCCAGGGATATTGACTTGACTTCAGATTCTAATTTAGATGTTGTGAGGTTGACTTCTGAGGTCTGCTGAGGTCACTGGAAGTCATCAAACAGTAAAATAAGCCATTTCGGGCCAATCAACTTTTTGATATAGGTTTGAGATTTTTGTTTAATAGCATATCAATCTTTGTGGGTTATTTAATGCTAAAGCTATGCTTCGTAGAAGAACAGTAGTGGTACTATTTAACCCATAGATGGGGGGAGTGATGATGAGAGGGTTCATATCTTTCTCAAGTGTATTAGTCTAAAAATTGATGTAATAGTGTGTCTGGAGTTTGAACTCGTTTACTATGATGTCCCAATCCACTATGTTAGCCATTATGCCACATAGGTTCCCTTCTTTGATATAGAGTAAAAAAAATGTGAGATAGATTAGGTCAGATTCAGGTTTTTCACATGGTCAGCTATATGTTGGCTGTTTTTGGGTGTACAGTGAAAAAGGACATGGTATATTTGCAGACAATGAAAGAACAAGAAATATTGTGTACAAAGAGTCTCTCAGAATTTTATCTTTATGTTTAAAAATCATTTTGTTGTGTATTAATGCCACCTCATATTTCCGTATCCATAGGATTGTGCTAAAATATCATCATCTGACAGCACAGATTCCCATGGCTCTCTCTCTCTCTCTCACCACTCATCTCTATCAGCCATTGCTCTTGGCAGGTCTTCCACACAGCATCCAGTACCTGCACAGAGCTGATCGATGTAGGGTTTAGCTGGATGGCCTACACTGGTGTGTCCAAATGTACGTATTTACCAACCCCTCTACACAAGCAGGATGTGACACAATGTCAATTTATTTAGCGGAGTTTAACAGGTCTGATTTCAGAGTTTTCCTTCTCCTAGACTGGTTGCCTACCAAGGTTAAAGAGTCCAGTCTACCCAACTATTTACCATAGCTGGAGGAAGAATAGTTGGATGCATACCTTTGCCAAAGGTATTAGTGCTAGGTGAAATGTAAACAGCCTCGTCCAGGATTTGAACTCGCGTCGACAAGTACATTTCGTATGACTAACCATTACACCACAAACACTTCCACATATGTAGGTGTCTATAAGAAAACATCACTTATGAGTTCATCCTTGCTTCTCCAGCGTGTCTTGTTTGTCTTATTTTGGATGGTTTGTGTGATAGGAGGTAAGTGGCTGTATAGTCATTTATCATTAATCCTCTACTGAACAATATCACATTAACAACCCGGCCTTCGGGGCAAGGGTCCGGTGTGCTTCTGCCACTGAACCTGTGTGTTAAATTAACAGCATCGATCCCAGGGGGCTATCCCCCCAGGCAATACCTGCCTCCTCGATTTAAAGGGGAAGGGCTGGGTTTATTGCCCAGCGCCTGAGGCCCCCCCTCGAGGGGGAATGCCGATGGGATCGACGCAATTTTTCCAACTGCCACCCATGAGTCTCGGCTTGTGGGTGGTCCCACGTAAATAGGGCCTTTGTGCCTGACCTTATACAAGTGGGATACGAGGAAAATAAAATTAATAAGGATTGGGACATACTCATTAATGTTTATATGTAGGGTATATGAGGATTGGGACATGCCCATTAATGTTCATAGGTAGGGTATATGAGGATTGGGACATGCCCATTAATGTTCATCATAGGTAGGGTATATGAGGATTGGGACATGCCCATTAATGTTCATAGGTAGGGTATATGAGGATTGGGACATGCCCCATGTTCATAGGTAGGGTATATGAGGATTGGGACATGCCCATTAATGTTCATAGGTAGGGTATATAACACAGTATTATCATTATTGTTTGATATATGCAGGGTATTGCAGAAATAGCTCCCATATTTTAAACTGTCACCAGTGTGGTGCTAGTCAACTTAGGCAAGTAGCAATGGTAGCTCCATCTAGCTAATGACTTACAATCTTATTTTTCAGATATGATCATAGGCTGGGAGTAATGCAAACTCCACACTTTCCAGAGTTATAGAACTGGATGGTTTGGTTTGATTTGGTTTTTTTGTTTAATGGCATATCAAACATCATGGGTTATTTAATGCCAAAGCCATCTTTGTAGAAGAACAGTAGTGTGGCTATTTAACCCCTAGCTGTGGAGATTAGGGGACATACCCATTAATGTTCATAGGTAGGGTATATGAGGATTGGGACATACCCATTAATGTTCATAGGTAGGGTATATAACACAGTATTATCTTTATTGTTTGATATATGCAGGGTATTGAAAGTGAACCTTAAAGCGTGATTGGAGCTCGAACTCGCTTACTATAAATGTTGCACTCCAGCACTACGCCATGAGGGGCTCCCTCCCAAGAGAGGAAGACAGAGAGGAGGAGATAGAGATTTGGTATCTTTGTTTAATGGCATATCAATCTTCATGGGTTATTTAATGTCAAAGCCATCCTTATAGAAGAACAGTAGTGGTACTATTTAACCCATAGCTTGGGGTATGATTGTGTTCATACCTTTCCTAAGGGTAGTAGTATGAAAGTAAACATAATGGCATGATGAGAGTTCAAACTCACTTACTATGATGTTGCAGTCTAGCGCATTAGCCATTACGCCACAGAGACTCTCCACTCCAGAACTGGAGCCTTGCCACCAGATGTAGTTCCATAATTGTTTTTTGCATTTCTGGTATTAACTGATATTTTAATAACCAAGTCCAATGGAATTAGCTTCAGATCATTTCATCAGCACAAGAATGTTATGTAATTAGATAATCATACCAGTATTAACCCTTTGAACCCTAAGCTGCTTGGAGTGGGGGTGGGGTCAGATATGATTATGACATTAGTCCATATAAAATGGACAACATAATAAGACACCAGTCTAGCGACAGACACCAACATAAAGAAAAGAGTGCAAAATACAAAGGTGTTTGTTTTTAAAGATTTAGTTGTCTGTTTAGCACACAAAACACTTTAAGCCCCCATCCTGTCGATTGAGCTTAGAATATATTAACTGCATCTCTTGCAGAGGATTAAGACCCATTCCCTGACAAAAAAGAAAATGGGGTGTCCTCTGTATAACACTAAACTCCATCCAGTGATGAAGCTCCAATTCTAGAGTTCTGGAAGTGTGGAGTTACCTCTTCATTGCCATGACTTGCAGGTCCACTCCAACCAGAAGTGGTAATACTTGTTAGGGTTCCATTTATGAGCTAAATAGACCGGTTTAACAATTATTAGTATTAGATAAAAATACTTGAAACCATATAACTGAAAAGATTTTGTATTAAGAATAGTTACTTGAAGCTATAATTGTTTACAAATGATTATCATTAGGTACTTGAAACCATATAACTGCTCACAAAAAATGAGAAAGAGAGAGAGACAGACAGACAGACAGAGAGACTTTGGTATCAGATAACTGCACAAGTGGCTGAACAAGCCAATTTTTGAATGGCAATCTCTGGTGCAGTGACTGTAAACAAACAGTGATGCTTGCTGGAGTTGCTGTTGTCTTTCTTCCCTTCTGGCTCTATTTCTGTGGCGGCTTCACCAACACATGGGAGGTTGGTGCAGAAAACCGAGCGGCCTGGCACCTCCTTGTCAGACAAGGGACGAAAAAGAATATAATTGTGTATTTGGCATATTCTAAGCTCCTTATTATTAAATAATCATTCAAATACCAAATCAGTCACAAAACAATCAAAACGGGACAGACTTAAAATTAACTCTTCTTTACAAATAGTGAATGACTGAAAGACCCGTATGTTCTATCTGTCATTCTGCACCATAAACAGCAGACCACCTGGTCTTGGACTGTCCAATGGCTAGAATACAACTCAGTAGATGAATGACAGTTTGTTTTCATGAGGAAAACTAATTTTCATTTCTTTTTTTTTTTTCTATCATTTTTTTAATAGCAATATTAATCGAATGATGACCGTCTCTTTAAAGATAAACACATTTTTTCTCGTTTAATTTGTTCATTAACTTCCAAGCACAACGATCGCCAACAATGAAAAGTGGGTATAGCCAGGTTACGAACACAAAAAACGATGACGTCAAAAGGGTGACGGCGCTCGGTACCAAACATTACACTTTCAATATTCTTGTATATATATTACACAATTCTATAAGTATGTAGATATTTTATTAAGCTTAAAGGAATTTGAGAAGGCCTACCTGAAAATAAAAATCGAAATTCTGGTTTTTACCTGGGCTCGATTATCAATCAATAACCATTGATACCAGTCAGTAGAGAGGAAAAAACAGCAACTACTTCAGCCACTAAACAACCTATATGCTTTTAATTTACAATTTAAGAAAACATTCTAGATTTTGTTTCTTTTTAAGTTCTTTGAGAGCCCATCCAATATTTTAAAAAGAAAAATCTTCATATATAGAGTTCTGATTGAAAAATATATAGATGCAAAATTAGGTGTGTCCTACAAACTTACTAGCTAGAAAAAAAATTATAACGTAGAATCAGTAATTTGACGCATTTATTTTACATTACTTTCGATGCAGCCAAAAAAAAAATTAATTTAATTTACGTTCTCTGAAAAACTTATTTGAAATTGTAAAAATTCTAATGCATCTCTATCGCCTACAATTAAAATTTTTTGCTTAATTTTAAAAGAGCTAGAGTATGTAAAAAATGTGTTTATTCAGTAAATAAAATAAGAAATTAAAAGTAGGTTATTCAAATCAACAGCATATAAAAAAAACTAGAAAAATTACCGAAAACATTTAACCAGAAATAAATATAGCATTTTTACATGAGGGGATAAAAGGTCATTTTTTTTCTTTTTATAAAGTTACTACGTAAAGAAAAGAAACATATATCGGCCAGAAGTTAATACAAACGGTTGAAATATATACGAAATATGATGATGGATATGTATTTTTATATTTCATAAAACTTAAAGATTAAAAAAATATTTTAATCTTAAATAATTGTTGTCTTTATCTTTAAACTTTAGGCATATATATATATATATATATAGAAAAGCAGTCATTCTTTAAAAGTCGGAAACGAAGCAAAAACTAAAAAGGCTTTTTATTTTATTTTTACAAAGATATTGAGTTGTAAATCATAAACTATCTATTGAAATAGTATTAACTATTGTTATTTAAAAAAAAAATTCTTAGTGTAATTAGAAAACAAGCTGTTTGCACACACAAAAAAAAAAACGTTTCACCCTTTTTTGTCTCTTTTCGTCATTTCGGGCTTAGAAAAATGCATTGAAACTAAAATGATCATTGACATCTCTTCCCGATTAAAGTGTATAATGAAAGAGGATACTAAAGTATCAATTACTGCCTAGATAAGTTAAAACAGATTTTAAATGACTCAACTTTTCTTCTTCTTCACTAACTCACCGAAATAAATAAATAAATAAATAAAATTAACGGTAGCCATTCAGTATATAAAGGATATGGTAGGTGGATCTTGAAACCAGAAATACAATCGAAAACAAAATAACTTTTAAACAGGGACGTTTCAAGCTAGGATAGAGATACAATTAAAGGGAAGCATAACTAATATTTTAAGTGAAGAATAGTCATAAAAACAACAACACACACGCAAAAAACAACAATCATTCTTTGGTTGATCACATGACATTACAAGTAAAGCAGACACCAAAAGATTGGAATCGAGATGATGACAAAACAAGAATATATACCTTCAGTGCTTTGTGGATCCGGTGTTGCATCCTTTAAAAACGGGAATAGAAATCTCTTTATAGTAGATATATCTTGGAACTGAGACAATACTGTTAGCTGGCACGACATTACCGCAAAATAAAATGTAAACAACTATGACATGTTAAGTTATTCTAGAGTCCCACGTCAACCATATTGTTCGATACACGCATTGACCAGTATGATGCATAGCCGTTTACAGAATTATCATTCTTAGTTTCCTAAACGATAAATTCTTATTAAAAAATATCTAATCGACAATGACAATTTTTAAATTGCTTTATTTATTATAAAAATATATTCAATGATAAATATCACATTCTAACTGGAATATAATTTTATAAACGTCTTCGATTCGAATAAATGGTATGTAGTTGAATACAACTTCATTACAATACGGGGAGCATTACATAACCAAACATAAAGAATTTTAAGTCTAAAACTAAAATTTGTAGTTTTACATGAATTTCATTTTTGATTGTGATTGAAATTTATTTGAATTTTTTTTATCAAATCTAAAATAAACTTTATACGTATACAAATAATGAATTTTAAAGTTTAAGGAAGTAACGCTTCAATAATAATAAAAATGAAAATAATAAATACTCCCTTGAAGCGGTCGATGCAAACAACTTGTTTTCTAAATATGGAAAAGTTACGATTTCACTTGTGATTATTAAAGTTGGATGTTTGAAAAATATGGATAAATTGGATTTACACCCGCGAATTATGAGAGCTCTGAAAAAATGTAAGTATTATTTTCATTTATTCAATGCAAACTGAATTATTTTTTTTTTTGTTTTTTAAAAAAAGTTTATTCCTAGTTCTAAGTCTTTATTTATAACTAACTGTCAAATACAAGTTAATTGCTGTAAGTGTGAAAATTACTTATTTTTTCCTTAACGATGTTTTGTTCTTTCAAGAAACAAAGCAAAACACAACGCACACACAAAAAACAAAACAAAACAAAAAAAACAAAAAAACAAGCGGTTTATTTGTTCACTTGTTTCTGCTTTTTGAATTTTTATATATTTATTTTTTGTAAATGTTTCACAGAGAGAAAATAGTATTTTAATGGAACAAAAACTTAAACAACATGTTATTATTTTAATTTGAAAAAGGATATATTTCACATAAAAATAATCTTAGTATTAAATTAATTTTGGTTTTATTTATTTGCGTTTAACTCATTATGCAAACTTAAAAAAAAATCTATTTATTTTTAATCAATTTGATTTGGAAATATTATTAGCATAGCACAACACAAGGTCTGACAAAAATAAGATTGTGTTGCGCCAATTTACTAAGTGGTGAATGGTCTGCTCGCTCAGAAAACTTGCATTCAAAGACTTAACTTCAACTTGGAATCGAACGCAGGACTATGGTGCTACTAGGAAATATGTCCAAGTCACTTGTATAGAATATCCCCCACCCCTCTATAATGTAAGTATTGGTATTTATGTAAATTAAATAAAAATTAATGTAAATTTTCATCGATGGGGAAGGGGGCTATTCTGTACAAACACGCAAGAACCTTGTCAAAGTAATCAAGATTTCTCTATGGAACACGGCATATCAACCAGTAGCTCCTCAAACGGGACAAATGCAGAATAGCGCGCAACAGATATCGGTACTCTTCGCGGAGAACCGTCCCGGCCTCCTGCCTCAAAAAACGCTAGCCGGTGGCTGCTGAAAAAACAAAACAACCCCAGCTACGATTGAAGTCCGTAGCCGAAGCGGTGTCACTTGCAACCCCTCCCCCCCAAAAAAAACAACCAACTTCGGGCGTTTTTTCCGAAAACCCTAACCCTAAACCCTAACCCTAAACCACCCTAGTTAAAATTAACAGTTTTATTACAAAATTTGTGGGTTCTGTTTTTTTTCTGGGTCACCTTGTATACAGGGTGACCCAAAAAAAACAGAGCCCAAATTACTTATTTATTTTCCCATTAAACTAACCCTAAACCCCAACCCCAACCCTATTTTGTTTTTGCAAGCGACACCGCTTCGGCTACGGACTTCAGTCGTAGCTGGTGTTTTTCTTCAGCAGCCACCGGCTAGCGTTTTTTGGAGGCAAGAGGCCGGGACGGTTCTCCGCGAAGAGTACCGAAATATCATTAGAATCGCATTTTACATATAAATAGTATTACTGAAACTCCTGAGGTAGCCTAACCCTAAGACTAACCATAATCTTAGCGTCTCAGGTTTCGGGTATTTCCGTGAAATGTAATGCTTTTTATACGTAATTTAATGGTATTATCTCTTGCGCAATATTCTGCATTAGTACTTCTCAAACGTCAACTCTATTAACCATTAGTCCAGAAAATGCCGCGGAGAAAATGTTTGCAGCTCTGGACAAAAACATTACATAGGAATGTAATACTTACATTCATCATTCAGGTAAGAGTAAGTTTCAATCATTTTTTTTTTTTTTTCTTTCACTGAACAGAACATTTAAAACCCACGTTTTCAACTCGCTACATTTCACCCACCCACTTTGTTTTTTTAACTTGTGAGTAAGCGACATTTGACAAGAAGCTACTTGTCCAGAATGTCACGCTGAGAAAATGTTTGCGGTAATGTACAAAAAATTATATATATGGGAATGGCTGCTGCTGATATTGATCGGACTTGGTAGAAAACAGGCCACATGATATCTAAATTGATTAAAGAACCTGTTACCATCTGAAAGTTTATTTCTTACATCCAAATAAAAGTAAGTTTCAGTTATTTACTTGTATTCTGTGCTGTTAGTCTGGGTAACTTGACAGATAGTTTAGCCAATACGGTCTATGAAAACGATAAAGGAAAAAACTGAAGATGATGGAATGAATTAGAACGATAGATATATGTATTGACGAATACAAACAAACAAGTTTCTTAACAGACCGTAAATAGGAGGAGGTAAAAAAATGTTCAGCTATCGAGAGATCGGAGATGTGTCTTTACTTGGAGTTGCATCTTTTCTGTGTGCCTGTCGTTGAAGATATTTTCAATTTTCTGCAAAGGGATGCGGTGTTCACGCGACTTGTGCGTGTGTACAGCAACATGTCCAACCCAGTTACCAACTATTAAAGTTTGACTTTTTATATCCCAGTTTATAAAAAGGGTAACTGTGAGTTCTTTAAGTGAGAATAAAAACAAGTCAACACACTCTGGTAACAGGATAAGAACTGAATTTTTATTTCAAAGATTAGCGCCCGTCAGTCTATGTATGAGTGCGCATGTCCAGAAATGAATCCTTTATTTATCAGGTTACAACACAACAACAACAACAACAGAAAAAGGGTTTACAATATGTAAATGTGTAGGTATGTGTTAATGTATGGATGTGAATAGTAGTGGCAAAACAACTTAATTTCATTTTTTTTCTTTTTTTTTTTCTTTTCTTTTTACTGAACATATAAAAACTACATTTAAATTTTCTACTATTGACCACCCGCAATAAATAATGTTAAAATACTTTTAAAATTACTGCAGAAATTGATTTTTTTTTTCTTTAAATTCTTATTACATATGTATAGACTTTTGTAAGGTCAAAAACAGAATATGTCTTTGAAATTTGGAATTATACAAAATATAGATAAAATCGTACAAGTTCAGTGACATTTCACTTGTCAGGTATCTCTAGTATTCTGAACATTTGACTGAACTTAAATAAAAAAAATCTCTAGTATTCTATTTGACTGAACTTAAATAAATTCATTTGACTGAACTTAAATAAAAAAATCTCTAGTATTCTATTTGACTGAACTTAAATAAAAAAATCTCTAGTATTCTATTTGACTGAACTTAAATAAAAAAATCTCTAGAATCCTGAACATTTGACTGAACTTAAATAAAAACAGTGACTTAATCTTTTTGCGACTGTATGGGAACCACACTTTCCTTCCAAATCAGTGTATAATGAAACAACCAATCAGAATGTTAGTTACAAATTTTGAAACTGATGAAAACCTTTAAATTTAAGTGCACAAAACAATGTCTCTCCAGTTTTTAAATGGCTGCTGCTGATATTAATTGGACATAGTAAAAAGCAGGTTACATGACATCTAAATTGATTAAAGAACCATCTGATAGTTTATTTCTTAATTTTAGAGACTTTGTGAGTTAACAGCTGGGTATAAATATGGAAAACAAGTCAAAGCAGTGGGAAAATGGAAACAGTATGTATTTACTCCACCCCTTAACCACAGGCAAGACGTAACACAAGGCTAATTTTTAAGCCTGGTAAAGCTGATTTGAATTCAGATTATTCCTTCTCCTAGAGTGTATCCCCATCAGCCACTCAGCAAGGCTTAGATTATGCCAACTGCATCCTGAGTGATAGTACCTGTTAGGGTCTCATATGTGAGTCAAATAGAGCTCTTTGAAAATTATTAGTATTAGATAGGAATACTTGATACCATATAAGAATAGTTACTTGAAGCTATTGTAAGATTCAAAGGTTATGACAAAGTCAACTCGTTGAAACGCAAACAAACTCCGATACAGGTTGAGGGACAAAACATTTTATATAACAGCACATGAATAAACAAGATACATAAATTACATAGAAGTGTACATGAAACATACGTATACAATAGTAATATGAACATAAAAGCAACAGACATGAGACTAAGAATAGTCCATGCTGGAAAATCACTTACAGTAATGTAAGGGGGGGGGCAAAGCCCCAACAAGAAAGGGTAGTCATAAGACTACCTCATTGTGTCTCGTAGGTCGAGCAGCAGGCAAAGAGGAAGAGAAATTCAAAACAGCCGCTTAAATACACGAGGCCCCTAGCGGGAACCAGCGACACTAAACGGGCAGACAACTCCCTAGGCAAATACGAAAATAACCCCCACACTATAATTGTTTACTAATAGTCTAGGATAAAAGTGCAGTAAGGGTAATCCAAAGCCAAACCTTTTTAGATAATATTTTTTCAATGCAGGTATCATTAGGGAACAATAAAGTTTTGGAAAACAGGCCAAAGCCCAGCCTGTTACCAAAACTTTTCTCATTCCCCAGTGATACTCGCACCTTCAAAAAAGAAAATATAAATAACAAATCAACTTTATCTCTTTCAAAATAGTTTCATTGGGAAGCTACAAATTGATGAAGATGTTGCTCTCACTATTAGAAAATGTCCTGGAAGTCTTCAACTGACACTGTCTTTAGTTGTTTTGTATCGGTTTGTTGCGTGTTCTTAACAGTTCACAAATAGGGAATGTAAAACTGGGTTTTGGGAACAGAAAATAGTAAAAAAAAAGAGCTTGATGGTTGGTTGGTATTTAATGGCATACCAACCTTTATGGGTTATTTAAAGCCAAATCTGTATATATATATATATATATATATATATATAGTTGAATGAAGTGACAAATAAAAGTTTTAGCTTTTATTCATTTATTTGGGAATGATATTACTACCAATGGTTTCTTGCTAAAAGCATTCATCAGGTAAACGAAATAGTGTTTTAAAATGACAAAAATGGTGTAAATGGTTAAATGTGTGCGTTTTTTAACTGTATTCTCGTGTTATGTGTTTACGTGATGGCTAATGCTCTTTTTGTTTGTACCTGTGCGGTCATGCGCGTGCGAATGCATGAAGGTTGTGATGATATGATTGTCTCCACGTGCGTGTGTGCGTATGAATATGCGTATTTGTGTTTGGTATTCTTGGTTACGTATGTTTTGTGCAATTAATATAATGTATTTTTAATTATGCTGTTAATAATAATGACTGTGTTATGTATTGCGTTGGTGATGCAATGTGAACGTTATATTTGTATGATATTATTGTACAATGTAGACAGGTAGAGAGAAAGATACTTACAGTTTGGCGGATCTGTTGCAGTATTTACTATTTTATATATATATATAATTATTTATTTAACTTCATGTGTATTAATAAATTGGTAGAAATAATTTTTATGTTAGATTTTTTCATGTGTATTAATTGGTAGAAATTTTTGTTGGTTGGTTATTTTGTTTAATAGCATATCAACCATTGTAAGCCACCCAATGCTAAATACTGTTTTATGATTTGTAAGTGAATAGTTTGTTGATAAATATTTTTTTTTAAATTTAAAAAGAATTTTCTTATTTTTTATTTCTGGCAGATATAATTTTCCTTAACTTCATGTGTGTCAATAAATTGAAAGAAATACCTTCATATGTATCAATAAAGTGGTGGTTGTTTGATTTTTCATTAACTTCCTGTATATCAATAAACTGGTAGAAATAATTTTTATGTTAGGTTATTTGGACCATATGACCTTTAGGCGCCCCTTTTTGATCTCGATTAAGAAAGGACATGTTTTTCATTTACACCGTCAATATCCGGTTGTTTGTAAGGGGTTAGGGTTAGGGGTTAGTTTTATAATTTAAAAAAAAAATCTAAAAATCGTCTGTTAAAACAACCGGATATTGACGGTGTAAATGAAAAACATGTCCTTTCTTAATCGAGATCAAAAAGGGTGTCTAAAGGTCATATGGTCCATTTTTTTTTCGTTAACTTCAAATAAATTGTTAAAAATAATGTTGATTCATTTAAGTGTATCAATAAACTTGAAGAAATAATTTTCATTAATTGCAAACAGATCTATTTGACTCATAGATGGAACCCTAAAATTTATAAAGTTTACTTTCTTTTCTCTATTGAAATGTCTGACTGGCATTTAATTCTAAATAGTTCTAACTCCTATTAGTCCTGATCAAAATTCAATAATGAACCAGTTTATATACCTGGGTAGTAATATCTCATCTACTGAAAGCAATGTCAACATACACAAAGGTAAAGCATGGATTGCTATTGATAGGTTATTGACCATGTGGAAATTTGATCTCTCCGATGAAATAAAATGGCAATTCTTGCAATATTACTGTATGGTTGTATTGAGGTCAGTAAGTCTACTGTTGGTTTGAATAACAGCAGCTAACTAAGTACAACTTAAGCAGTGTCCAAGACAGTTGGTATATATAGAAATCAAGAATGACCCATTCATGAATTTGGGTGATTTGGGTCATTCCATTCCTTGAGTTCTGATTGGCTGCTTGACTGCTTGATTTGAATGACATTGTGGAGTCTTATATATATCCTGTCATTCGGCAATAGACTTTGTGACATTCGGGTTTGTATTTAAGTTACAACCGTTTGTTGCCTTGTCTTCCCAGTTTGATGGTAATTGGAACTTTAATTATTCTTCAGGTTGAACCACTTGGATTCTAACAAAACAATTAGAGAAAAGGCTAGATATGGACTACACAAGGCTGCTACATACTGCTTTGAACAAATCCAGGAAGCAGAACCCTACAAAACAGCAGCTGTATAGCCACTTACCCCCATCTCACAAACCATCTAAAGTAAGACTAACAAGACAGGCTAGACACTGCTTGAGAAGTCAACGCTGAACTCATAAGCAATGTTCTCCATGGACTCACTTATGTTGGTTGACCAGCAAAAACTTATATTCATCAGCTGTGTGGACACTGGAGGTTATGTTGAGAGGGACCTACCAATAGTGATTGATGGTGGGAGAGAGTCAAGGGAATCCGTGCTGTCAGCATACCTTGATGATGATGATGATGTATTTGTAAGAGAAAATACATTAACTCTTAACATCCTGTTGAGAATTTTCAAATTCCACAGCCCCATTCCTACAAGGATTTATCAATAAATGGCTAAAAATGACTTTTTCATTTAAAGTTACCTGTTATTTCCCATAAATCAAAGACTGCTAAATATGTTTAATATTACATTTAAACAAAGGCTATCATTTGGGGTAGATTAGGAAAATGATTGTGACTTCCATCCAGGTGGAATGAGGTGGTATAGGATTTAAAGAGTTAAAAGAATACATTTAAATTTATTCTCCTTTTTTAAGGAAAACAAATGGCTTAATAACATGACACATCTACAAATACAGTAGTGCTTTGATTTATGAGTAGAAAACGGCACAAACATTACCTATGTTTCATTATTACATTTTTGGGTGCCAAGTCGCATTTTTGACTTCATCACTTTTTATGACATCTACCTTGACTTGATATTCATCAGCTCTGTATGGACACTGGAGGCTGTGTCGAGAGGACCTACCAATAGTGATGGATGGTGAGGGAGAGTTATGGGAATCCGTGTTGTCAGCACACGTTGATGATGATGTATTTGTAAGAGAAAATAAAAGATTATTAGATTATTAGGAACATCTTCTCCTGCCAGCATTATGTCAAACAATAAAAGAGGACATACATTAAAATTTATTCTCCTTTTTAAGAATGACAAATGGCTTAATAACATGACACAAATACATTGTTGTTTTGATCACTAGTTCAGTTGTACTTAGCCAGTTGCTGTTGTCAAAAACAAAAGTATACCTACTGACTGACTTCAACAGCTGTCAAGTCTGTTTCCCATGAATCTTCTTTTAAATGAGCTACTATCTCTGATATTAAATGCAAATGTCAGTAGGGCGCATTTTTTAAACACCTAGAGGCCGTAGCCCAACATATCATACCATTTGGGAATCTGGTTGACTCCGTGAGCAAATTAAAAACATTCTGGATTGAATCTAGACCTACAATCCTGAAATTTGAGATTCTCAAGTTTTAATTACTGTGATTGTTTTTGGCAAATTATTTATCTATTTAATTATTTAAATTTTTGTTTGACTTCTCAAGCAGTGCCTAGCCTCATTTAATTATTATCTATTTTTTCTTTTGCGATAAATTTTTTTGTATGATAATATTTATAACTTGGAAATAAATTTGGGGATAATCCAAGTTAATTGCAAAATCTAATGAAAGTCATCCATGTAATAGAAATAATTGTTTGTACGGAAAGCAAGGACCGTCGTACATCAAACTGTCTTTAAATTAAGTGGTGAAGAATAATTAAAGTCCAATTACCGTCAAACTGGGAAGACAAGGCAGCAAACGGTTGTAACCCAATACAATCCCGAAAGCTACAAAGTCCACTGCAGAATGACAGAGTATATATAAGACTCCACAATGTCATTCAAATCAAGCAGTCAAACAGCCAATCAGAACTCAAGGAATGGAATCACCCAGATTCATGGATGGATCATTCTTGAGTCCTATTTATATCAACTGTCTTGGATACTGCTTCAGTTGTACTTAGCTGCTTCTGTTTTTATTTTCCCCACCCCTCCATCTCCAATCATCAAACGAATATTGGGAAATTTTTAAGTAGGATAGATACATAGAGCGAATGAGGTATTTTGGTGGAAGGGAGCTGCGCAAGGAGAGAATGCAAGATTTTTATTTTATTTTTATTTTTGAATGAATCGTCGGCGAGTGAACCTAGCTAGATAGATCAGTGTAGTGTTATGACCAGTTTTATAACCCCCCCAAGACCAAACTTCTGGATATATGCCGAGTCGTGTGCACACTCGATGTATCTCACTTCTGAATGAATAAAAAGTTTATTTAGAGTGAGTGCACGAGTGTGCTCACTTCAAATAAACAGTTGTACTTAGCTGCTGTTATTCAAACCAACAGTAGGCTAACTGACTTCAATAAGTGGCAACATAATTATTGTTGAAATTTCAAAAGGTAAACTTGAATGCAGTCAATTTTGAGTTTTGTAGTTTATTATTTATTGGCCATGATCCCTTAATTGCTTCCGACTCTATAGCCCTGTTGCTAACCATTACACCATGCGAGTAGTTTCCTGGCTGAACTATTTGATACTGGCTGTTGACCTGAGAGGCTCCTCTGCTCAGCATCAGGTGAAATACATGGTTGACTCTCTTTTGGATTCATCTGCCTTGCTTCACATCCACCTTGCTGCATTCCATGGTTTCCAATTCTACACACTTGTGTGACTTGTATAACATCCTCTCCTTCCCCAGAATCTGATATCTAGTGACAAGTCAGCTGAATGATTATGGACTCTTACACATGGACACACCAGTGTTGATCAACCAGCAAAAACTTGCATTCATCAGCTCTGTGCAGACACCGGATGTCATTTAGACGACTTATCAGGAGTGATGGCTGATAGAAACTGATGGTAAGAGAGAGAGCCAAGGGTATCTGTGCTGTCAGCACTCCTAGTCCTGGATGATGATAATATACAAGATATAAGTTCAAATCTTTGCTGAAAAGTAGATTGGTCAAGAACATTCTGATGAAAAACGACTTGTCGGCTGGGGCGTTAAATACACAGACTGCTTATCTGCAGAGGAGTAAGACTCCCCCAATGGAGCCACCTGTTCACTGTAGGTGGCGACCCATGATGCTTAAGAATGGAACCCAGGTGGATGAGCAGTTCATAACTTGCAATACTCTACTTTGGCCCTATCTTGGGCTAGACAGGTGGTCGGAGAGGACCCCTCCGATCAATCAGCTAGTCACGTCAAGCCCTAGCGCCCATATGATTTTCCCAACCCTATTGCCCTTATGGTGGCTGAGCAGTCCATAACATGAAACATTCCTCTTTGGCCCTTACTTGGTCTAGACGGTTGGTCGGAGAGGCCTCCTCAGATCAAACAGCTGGTCACATGAAGCCCTAGAACCTATATGATTGCCCAACCCTATTGCCTTTATGGCAAGCCTCAGCCCTTTTTATCATATGGGTGCTAGAAGGCGGTGACTAAGGGTCTTCATGTCCTGGGAATGACGCTAAACTCTATTTGATGGTGAGGTTCCAGTTCTGGAGGTTTGGGGAATGTGGAGCACCCCTTCATCACCATTGCTCCCTAGTCCACTCTGACCCAGAGTGGTAGTACCTGTTAAGGTCCTATCTATGGGTTGAATAGAAAAATGTGTTTATAAAAAAAAATGTGTATCCATTAAGAATGAATTTATTTCAAAACTTTATTATCGGCATTAAATGACCCAGTGAGGTTGATATGCCGTAAAACAAACCAAACCATACTGATAAAAAAAAATTCAAGAAAATTAGTTAAAATTAATAATGAAAATTCTTAACATCAGTTTCTGAAATGATCTATGATTACTACTACTACTACTACTACTAGGTTGTAAAAATGTTATTCAAAAATTCTAAAAGGAAGAAATTGTTTTTTTATTAGTCAGATGAGTCAAAAGTTTTGCAATATTTTGGTACATGCTAGTTTGTGGCGCGTATATCATGTGACCACCAAAGCAGTTTGAGCTATAGAAGTTATGCACTGTGGTATTGTGGTAGTTGGTGCACTCCCACACTTAGTATTGCTTCACTCTAAATGTGATTTGAAAGCTGCACAGATAAACACACAAGCATGATATACTTATTTATTGTTGTGTGTATGTGTCTGTCTCTAGTGTTGGTGAATATTTGTCATTATACAACATTATCAGTTAATATAAAGTTATGGAATGTAATAAATATTAGTGGATGGATATAGGAACTGAAAAATTGCAATGAAGATAGAAGAAAACAACTAACATTTTTGGCATATGCTTTGTTTTATTTTTTTGCTTGTGTGGGTGTTTATTTTTCTTCTGAATTCAACTAATATCTACTCAAAAACATACATTCTGCAACTTCTGTAATTTTATGTTTTATTCCTGAATTTTCTAGGCCAAAGCATTTTTGTTTTCATTCCTCCAATTTTTTAACAATTTAAACTTCAAGTTTTGAATTCTCATTATCAACAAATGTTAGGTTTTGATTTGGAGATGAGTAAATACTTAGTATAATTTGTTCATAAGGCCGGGTTAGCTCAGTCGGTAGAGCGTTCGGCTAGAAACCACAAGGTTCTTAGTTCGATACCGGCCCTCGCCAACACAGCGTATGAGTAGCACAGGGATCTGTGTGGTAAAGTAAGGAGCTGATGGTAGGTGTGGCGCTCCACCTCAGACGCAAAAACAATCTCCTTCATCTAGCGCTAGTGAAAAGGGGATAGACTACCTCGTTTATTGGCTGATACCGACTTTAGGCCCCACCGACGGCTTTACTTATAATTTGTGATAAAACTGAAAAAGTTTACAGCTTCAGAAAATTATGTTCAATATAAGGAACGGTGGTAGGAAAAAAGTTAAAACTGATTCAAATGAAAAAATAAATAAATAAATAAATTATTTCCACAGTATCTTAATTATCAGTGCATTTAATTTTATAAGTCCCAATTAAGCACAAAAATTGACCACTTATTCAAATTTCAGATCTGCATTAATAACTGCATTAGGCTACAAACTTCAATATTCACATAGGTGTGTATATATATTTATATTAGTGGTATCTTGACTTAAATGTTTAATTCATTCTGGTTGTAATTCAATTTCTTTGTACATCAAATCAATTTTCCCCCATTGAAATAAACTGTAATGTTATTAATCCGTTCCAAAAAAAAAAAAAACGTCCTAATTTTTTTTTAAACAAGAAAAATAGCACTATAATAGAAAAATAGGATCTAATGAATTATGTGCAGTAATATGTTTTAATGTTTATTTTTTTATAAATAATTTTTCTTTGGCATAATAAATTTGGAAACTTAAATGTTTTTAGTAAACTTATTAGCATAAGCATATCTGAAGCTTGTTCAAACCTCAAATTTTAGTTCACAATAGAAAGCAAAAAATAGACTGAGTGACAGCTTGGAATTTGGAAAACTCGTAAGTTGGGGCACTTGTAAATTAAGGTGCCACTGTGTGTGTGTGTGTGTGTGTGTGTGTGTGTGTGTGTGTATCTCTCTCTCTCAATCTCTCTCTTTATGTATATTATACACACACACACACACACACACAGGTATATGATGACCTATGAGCCTGTTGGATTCTCATAACAAGTGGACCATGATGATATTGATACTTCTATTTAGGAAAGAGTGTAGGATTCTAATTAGCATTTTCTAGTTAGTTATTCCCTTTATATCAAGAATTTAAAATTGGTTTATTCTCTCAGGGCATTTAAGTGTATTGCCCTTATAAAAATGTCACTCTGCTGATGTGCTATTTTTGATGGTTACAGATGCATGCATACAAGCATAATAAGAAGCGCGTGGTGTAATGGTTAAAGTCATGGGAAATTGACTCGTCGCCCCGAGTTCAAATCCTGGACGTGGTAATTGCATTTCACTTAGCGCTAATACCCTTGGGAAAGGTATGAATTCTACTCTCCCTCCAGCTATGGGTAAATACTAGGGCAGACTGGGCTCTTTAACCTTGGTTAGGCAACCAGTCTAGGAGAAGGAAAACTCTGAATTCAAACCTGTTAAACTCCGCTTAAGAAATTGACCTTGTGTCATATCCTGCTCGTGCGGAGGAGTTGGTAAATATATATAGATATGTTTGGTTGATTTTATTGCATATCAACCCTTGTTGGGCTATTTAATGCTGGAGTCAGCCCTTTTTTTTTCTTCTTCTTAGCAGTTATATGGTTTTCATGGTTGGAGTTGTATGGTGTAATGGATATCATCGTAGGAAATGGATACGGTGTCACAAGTTCAAATCTTGGATAAGGATGTTTGCATTTCACATAGCATAATACCCTTGAGAAATGTATGAATCCAACTATTCTCCCTCCAGTTATGGGTAATTAGTTGGGCAGACTTAACTCTTTAACCTTGGTCAAGCAACCAGTCTAGGAGAAAAGAAACTCTGAATTCAAACCTGTTAAACATCACCTAAGAAATTGATCTTGTGTCACATCCTACTTGTGCAGATAGATTGATAAATATATATATATATATATATATATATATATATATATATATGATTTCAAGTAAATAACAATGATAATAATTTGTAAACAATTATAGCTTTAAGTAAATATTCTTTTACACAGTTATATGGCTTCAAGTATTCCTATCTAATGCTAATGATTTTCAAACACAACAGGTCCCACACCACAGAGAGTGGATTTGGGAGTAATGGCAATGAAAATGTGACTCCAAACTTTCAAGAGCTCCAAAACAGGAGCCTCACCACTGGATACAGTTTAATGTCACACTGAGAACACTATATAGATATGTGTGTGTGTGTGTGTGTGTGTATATATGTATTCACAATATATTTCAAGTATAGAATAAAAATTGAATAATAGCTCACCTGAGGATTTACAATGTGAAACTCTGAGTCATGAGTTTTTCTCCTGTTTTATTATCTTATTTTATACTTGAAATATATTTTGATATTATTATGTATTTTTCTGTGAGTCCTGTAAAGATTTTATGTATTAAAACACTTTTTTCATTAAATTTAGATAAGTTTGTGTGTGTATATATATACATACACAGATATATACAGAGTAATATTTAATTTTCAAAGAAAGAAAAACTTAATAAACCGTCATCCCATTATATTTTATTTCAACCAGAAACTCAAAAAATGTATATATACATACACACACTAGGTTGGACAAAAAGATCATTGTATTTGTTGTTAAATGGCATTAAAACATTTAGTTATTACTAACATTTTAAAAAGATCCATATATTATGACAGCTGTCATAGCAGTAAGCGTGTAAAAAATTGTTTTATTTTTTGTTTATTCTAACACTGAAGACAGATGAAAAATAAGCAACATTTTTTGTATGTACGAACCCCCAAGGGGCCAGTTTATCTCAGTCAGTAGAACATCTGCCTAAGTTTCAGGTTCAATACCAGTACCTGCCAACTCAGTGCATGAGTAGCACAGCTTGGGTAATCTGATCTGTGGGGTAAAGCATCTGTGAGCTGATGGTAGATGTGGCACTCCACCTCAGCAAAAAAACTCCCCGGTCTAGTGCTAGTGAAAAGAGAATAGACTCCTTTGCTATTTGGCATATATTAACAATGTTGATGTAAGTGAGTAAGTCAGTATAATGTTGAAGTGGACAACTAGTTATGTCTGAGTGAATTTGACAAGAAGCAGCTGGTATATATGGCACTCGGGAATATTCCATATTTGCATATGGGGATGCCATTCCCTGAGTCCTGATTGGCTGCTGATTTGAGTGGGGCTATGGTGCTTAGATAAATAACCCACCATTCTGTACTGTGCTTGTGGCAATGCAGGATCCGTATTTGAGTTACAGCTTGTCTTTCAATTCGACGGTAATTGGGCTTCTACAAACAACAGGCCACTCCACAGACTTTACTTTATATTATTCTTATTATCTATATAATAAAATGCTTATCCATCATGCCCTGTTAGCAAATAGGATAAATATATATATTTGTGTGTATATGTGTGTGTTGTATACCCTTCTTTACCGGCACTACATATCTATATGTTATATACTTCTCTTACTTCTTATTCTGGTCGTCTACTCTTCTGGCCGGCTTGGTTCTTCTATCATCTATCTTGGTCTGGTCTTGTCGTGGTGTTTCTTGGGGACTTCGGGTCTGGTTTCTGTTGGGGATCATTCCTTATCTGAAGCCCTGTGTCATTGTAAGCTTTTAGTAATAACCACAAGAATTCGATTTACGATGATGTTACTTTATTCGTAGACCCCCAGACCAGACAATCACACAGTGAGACTCACATCTTGCTAGCTTGGCTTCTAGGTTCTAACTGTAACTCTAACTGAGTTGCTTACCCCTTAAACCGGAAAGGACTTCTATCGGCTTCCGATTCTCACGATCATCCCCAGAACGCAAGGTCAGAGTGAGGTCAAACGCTGTCACTCACTCTCAAGGCCATCAGCTGCACTAATATGATTTCTACACTATTGTCATAATCATTAGGTATCTAATGATTATGTAACGTGTGGTTTGGTTTGTTTTGTTTTATGGCATATCAACCTCAGTGGGTCATTAAATGCCGATAAAGTTTTGAAATAAAGTCATTCTTAAGGGATACTCAATTTTTTTTATAAACACATTTTCTATTTAATCCATAGATAAACAAAGTTTTAAAAAAATATATCTTTTAAAAAACACCTTTTTTAAAATTCATTTTTGAACTATTTAACCCATAGATGGGACCATAACAGGTATCACCACTCCTGGTCAGAGTGGACCAGGGAGCAATGGCAACAAAAGGGCCCCAACACCACCCAGACCTCCAAAACTGGAACATCACCATCAGATTAACGTAATTAAGCCACTGCCTTCAAGCATCCATATGATAAAAAGGGATGGGGCTTGCCATAAGGGCAGTAGGGTTTGGGCAATCATATGCTAGGGCATGACGTGACCGATTGATCAGAGGGGGCCTCTCCGACCACCCATTTAGCCTAAGTAAGGGCTAAAGTGGAGTGTTGCATGTCATGGGCTGCTCAGCCACCTGGGTTCCATCCTTAAGCATCACGGGTCACCACCCATGGCCAACAGGTGGCCCCATTAGAGTAGTCTTATCCCTCTGCAGAGGTACAGTCTGTGTATTCTAACGTCCCAGCCAACAGGGTGGATGTGTGTGTGTGTGTATGTGTGTGTATATATGTATATATATGTGTGTGTGTGTGTATATATATGTATATGTGCGTGCGTGTGTGTGTGTGTGTGTATATATATATATATATTGTGTGTGTGTGTATTTCATCTAAACAACAAATACAACTCAATAGAACTTAGACATCCTTACTTCATTAAGCTCAAAATCTGATAACTGCAAGAGAGATCTACAAAGGCCTGATGCATATATTTAAGATGTTGTTTACCAAAGGAGAGTTAGATTTATTGGCCAGTATGATCGAGGATTCCAATGAAGTTATCTCCCCCTTTGGTCCTCTGGAAACTATAGAATAATCATACTAAGTCCTATTACCGTCGAATTGGCAAGACAAGACAGCAAGCAGTTGTAACTGAAATACGATTCTGGTTTGCTGCAAATACTACTGCAGAATGGCAGGATTTATGAAGCCTCAGAGGATCATACAAACCAAGCAATCAATCAGGACTCAGAGAATGGAATCACCCAAATGCATGAGTGGACTATTCTGAATTCCCATAAGTACTAGTTCTTAACACTGGTTCAGTTGTGCTTGGCCAGTCACATTGTTCAAACCAATAGTAGACTGACTGACTTACTTCCCTCCTTCAATAGAAACAACAATCTCTAACCAGCAAGAGAGGCCATAAGATCTCATTGTTAGGGATTCTGGTATTGAGGTCTGTGACTTGGTTATCACAATGAGTGATAAACCCACTGGAAATACATGATTGAGTCCATATAAGTTTAGGCTGAGGGCTGCTGATGATCTATATATATATATATATATATATATATATATATATATATACATACATACACATACTGATAGGTACACATCCTGTGTCCCTGGCGCATACAAATCTAAAAGGATGCAGTAAAATCATATCCATGCGTCCCAGTGTCTTTCTTTTTCCTTCTCTCACCATTTCAGGCTGACTGTAAATACATTTCAATAGTTTCTTAGAAATTAATTACACAAGATAGGTTACAAAGTAGGGGTTAGACGGCTTTAGTTGATTCCTCCAGATCATAAATAAAAACCCTACAATTTATTAAGAAACTTTACTTGGGACCCATACATTTTCCCGGGGACTCATTCAAAGCAAATATGTGCATCCCAGGACGCACTAAATCAAAAAGTTATCAGTAGAAGAATTTTGAAAATGTTTAAATTTAAGTTTCACAAAATACATCTATAAGATGATTGAGGGGGAAGTTATCAGCGATGTTTTATCCCTGGGATCACTGGAAATTTCTGGTCTTTCAACATCGGATTTTCTCCCCCAACATTGTGTTCGACATTCAAATTTCAAAATGACACAACAGCATTCATTAACTGTGAAACTGTCATAATTGCAATATCTTGATTAATTCAGTGGAAATTAACCCTGAAGATTATGGTGAAACTCGAGTAGGCTATTTCTATACACACTGTAATACTAAATCTGCTCTACTAATGTATTGAGCACTTTATATTTGTTATAACACTGACTTATCTGATTAATACTTGTATCAACCAAGTATTGGGATTAACTCAATATCTTTTACCGGTAAGTCATTCCCTTTATTATATATATATATATATATATATATATATATATAATAATCATACTAAGTTCCAATTACCATTGAATTGGTAAAACAAGGTAACAAGTAGCCATAACCCAATACAGATCTAACCTTGTTGCAATCCTACTGCAGAATGCCAGAGTATTTATGAAGCCTCATAACATCATAGAAACCAAGCAGCCAATTAGGACTCAAGGAATGGAATCTCCCAAATATATGAATGGACTATTCTTGAGTCTTATAATCACCGGCTGTCTTGGGCACTAGTTCAGTTGTGCTTAGCCAGTTGCTGTTGTCCAAACCAACAATATACTGACTGACTGACTGACCTCAATGAGATATACTTTTTTTTTTTTAATGCTATGTATTTATATAATAGGTTGGAGTGTAATTATTTGTGCCTGATACTATACACAAATGTAAGAATTGAAGTAATATATAGATTAGATATATGTCACATCATGTTTTATATATAAGTGGGTTATTAATAAACTAAAGAAACTTTCTGGTCAGCCTCAAAACTCTCTCTCTCTCTCTCTCTCTCTCTTGTTTTGAGCTGTTTGCTGCTATTTGTTTGTAAGTGTTCATTACAGTCATAGATAAGAGAGGATGTCTGAAAAGTAAGAATAAGCAAAGGTAATTTTAGTGTATGACCAGAAAAAGCAGCCAGGAATGTGATGGTGATGAAAATAGAAGCACAGTTTAAACAAGAAACTAGGAAATGAATGGGAATCTGGTATATATATATATATATATATATATATATATATATTTGTAGTTTTTTCTAGTATTGGAGAATTGAAAATAAAGTGCTTGATTATGGATGCATTGTCTTGAGGATAAGTGACTAACATGTTGTTTTGAAAGGCTGCATTTCTTTCACAGGCACGTTATCTTGACAATAAGTGGCTAACCAACTGCTTTGAAACCAATAGTAACAACTGCACCTTAAATACCCCCCCCCCTAAAAAAAAAGAACTATATATATACATACAATGAATCATACCACTTGTCATTTTTTATGTGATTCCTGTCTGATCAAAAAGAAAAAAAAATTACATTCTAAATATTTCTGATTATATGTGGAAATTTATTTCAGTCAAATAGGCCCTTATGAAGGCCAATTGTAAAAGCTAGGTTCTCTGAAGATTTGCTCTCTTTATCCCTTAGCCACTGGCTAACAAGGGTCTCTTCAGTTATTACTTAGCCACATCGCATTGTTACAAGACCGAGATGGTGATGATTAAAGCACTGTCTTCCTCCACAACTCAGGTGGTTGGGCAGTCCATGACTTGCAATACTCCACTTAGGCCCTTTCTTGGGCTAGATCAATCGGCTGGTCACGTCAAGCCCTAGCACCTATATGATTTTCCCAACCCTATTGCCCTTATGGCAAGCCCCAACCCTTTTTATCATATGAGTGTTAGAAGGTGGTGGCTGAGGGTCTACATGTCCTGGGAATGACGTTAAACTCTATCTGATGGTGAGGTTCCTGGTTTGGGGAATGTGGAGCACCCCTTAATCACCATTGCTCCATGGTTCACTCTGATCTGGAGTGGTAGTACCTGTTAGGGTCCCATCTATGATTTAAATAGAAAAACATGAGTTGATAAAAAAATTTGTTATTCATTAAGAATGAATTTATTTCAAAACTTTATTATCGGCATTAAATGACCCACTGAGGTTGATATTCCGTAAAACAAAACAAAACAAACATGAAGGCCTCTCTGATGCAGTTAACAATGGTCAGCATGAATTTTCCTTTCACAAATCACAGATACATCCTTTCTCAATGAAATTGTTGTACCTCTTCAGAATAGAATTTGTTAGTAAATGGATCCATATTAAATTCTTGTCTGAAAACATGCAGCATGCTGACAACACTGTGCTTTTTAGCAAATTCAAACACACACCAGCTGCATTGCTGTGGTTTGAGCATTCTTAGATTTCAGTGTCCTCTAGTGGTGGGAGGAGTGCACAAAGATTCTGCTGGTGAGAAAAGAAATAGTTGGAGTTAATGTATGTGATGTCACCATATTTATAAACATATTCCAATGATGATCAGACACACACACATAAACACACACACATGCAATTAAACACACACACTCACACACATAAACACACACACAAAAAACAATCAGATGGGCCTGGAAATAAACAAACAGGCTAATGCTTGATAATAAAACAAAAAGGGTAGGCCAAACCTGGAATGATAATCAGACATTGTTGAACAGACACACACACATACGCAGAGAATGTGGAAGATATGACACAAAACAAAATGGACGATCGCTAGCAACAGCTTCAGTTTCAGAAATCTTCTGTCAAAGAGATTTTATCTTGAAATATTAAGAATAAAAATTTTACAGGTTAACAAACAACACCATAGTTACCTTATTTTTCTTTACATTTGCATTGTGATAGCCTTCAAAACCAACCAGCAAACCAATATAAACACAATGCTTCAAGCAAATTATAAAACACTTTTATATTCCAATAAGTTTTGATTCTATGACTAATTGGAATCGAGAAGATACACATATTTTTGTGTTCACTCTGTATCTCAAAAGGTGAGTGAATGCCCTTGAGAAAGGTATGAATCTATCCATTCGTGGTAAATAGTACGATCGTCTGATGCTTGCATAGGTGAGAATGACAGTCATCAAGTGCCATTGACTCTGTCTACATCATTTTAGATATAAAAGGTGAGCACGAAAACCCGTTGTTGTGGGGTGAGCGCTATCTTGAATTACACTGTCCTCTAGTGGTGGGAGGGGTGTATAGAGATTTTGCTGGTGAGAAAATGAATATTTTCTGCTAATGTATGTTATGTCACCATATTTATAAACATATTCCAATAAGTTTTGATGTTATGACTAATTAAAATTGAGGAGTATTTTTTATGCTCACTCTGTATATTCAAGGAAGATAACTCCAATTCTATTAACTGCTAATTACTGAGCTGTTTTCCTTATTTATTTATTTACTAGCTATATGTTCCCAGTTTTGATGGGTTTTATAGTATCCTGCTAAATTTAAGTATACACATTTTAATTCTCATATTGCTCACCATTGGATAGCAGTACCTATCACTCAATATGCTTATTGGGAAAATGTTACAAAAGAAAGTTGCATGTTAACCCACATTTACCTATAATTGCAAATCTATGAGTTAAATAGATTTGAAAAAAAAAAAGAATTTTAAAAGAATGTATAAAATAAAAAGAATGAGCTAAATAGAATTGAATATCCAACAAGGATGAATAAAACAAAAACGTCTTTGGCATAAAATAAACCTAGACGAGTTGATATGCCATAAAATCTAACCAGCTAATAATGCAATACTACTACTTTTTGAAAGACAAAAAGGAATGAGACACCTCAGTCGGTAGAGTGTTCGGCTAGGAATCACAAGGTTCTTGGTTCGATACAGGCCCTTGCCAACTCAGTGTATGAGTAGCACAGGGATCTGTGCGGTAAAGTGAGGAACTGATGGTAGGTTTGGCGCTCCACGTCAGATGCTAAAATAATCTCCTTGGTCTAGCACTAGTGAAAAGGGGATAGACTCCCTCGCTGTATGGCTGATACCAACATTAGGCTACCCCGTTGACTTTTTATCATCAGTGTCATCATTAATACAATGGAAATTCATTAAATTTGCAAATCTGTCGAAGTTATCTCATTCATGAATTGATAACCATTACACATGGGTGCCTCCTTAGGGAGCCCATTGTGTAAGATAAAGATAATAATGTTGAAATGAAATTTCTCCAATTAAATCAGGAAAATCCTTAATGATAAATGGTATTAGCATGAAATGAAATGCAGTCTCGTCAAGAATTTGAACCTGGGTCTCCGATCCCATTTTCTGGCGACGATAACCATTACACTCAGCACGCCTCTTTGATTCAGATTTTTAAGTACCTTTAGTATTTATCTGATTTTTTTTTTTTTTTTAGATGAGGCTTGATAATAGATAGGGTAGAACATTCATTTTTTTCCCCCTATTTTCTCAAATTACAGTAATTTGGTCCCTAGTGACCCCAAATGAATTCTGGGGTAAATATAAATACCACCACTGGATTCCTTGTATAATTCTACCCTAGTAAAGTTTAGTCTGATCTTGGTACAAGGCTTTGTTTTCGTTCCATCCCCAGACAGATAGACAGACACCACAAATAGCGTATAAGATTTGCAAGTTGCTGCTATCATAAGAATTATATAAATAGACAGTGACTTGACTTTGAGTTTAAAGGCTGCTAAATTTAAACACATACACGCACATTCTTATTTACATATAAGCACATGCAGATACAGTTCACACACACACACACACACATATATAGATTTATACATAGTCAGATATTTACAGAATTACACACATGCACCCACATGTATATCGATTTATACACATACAGACATGCATGTAGATTTATATGCTTGCATACACACATATTTACACAAGTACACACAATAGGGCCGGTTTAGCTCAGTCGGTAGAGCGTTCGGCTCGAAACCACAAGGTTCCTAGTTTGATACCGGCCCTCGCCAACTTAGCGTATAAGTAGTACAGGGATCTGTGTGATAAAGTAAGGAGCTGATGGTAGGTGTGGCACTCCACCTCAGACACAAAAACAATCTCCTTGGTCTAGCGCTGGTGAAAAGGGGATAGACTCCCTCGCTGATTGGCTGATACCGACTTCAGGCCACCCGACGACTTTACTACTACTTACACATAATACAGATTTAAACATAAATAGATATAGATTTAATTGATTTTAATGGCATGTCTACCTATCTCGGGTTATTTCATGCCTAGAGGTTAGGGAATCACATTCATTGTAAATTTATATTTACATGTTTTGTGTAGTTGTTTCTTAAGTCTTTTTGCACACAGTTATACAGTATCAAGTATTCCTATCTAATGCAAATTTTGAATGTGTTGTTTTAGAAAGAAGATAAGAATTAACATTCATTTTGAATACAAAAAGAATAATATATCCAGAGATGCTGATAGGTACGCATCCTGCGTCCCTGACACATAAAAATCTAAAAAGACGCAGTAAAATCTTATCCATGTCCTTCCCTCACCATTTCAAGCTAACTATAAATATATTTCAATAATTTCTTAGAAATGAATTACACAGGATAGGTTACAAGGTAGGAGTTAGATGGCTTTAGTTAGGACCCGTGAATTTCCCCGAGGACTCATTCAAAGCAAATATGTGCATCCCAGGATGCACTAAATGAAAAAGCTATCAGCATCACAGTATATCTAAAAAAAAAAAATCATAATCCCAAGTTTTTTGAAATTTGAAAAATATGAAATAACTATACTGACCAAAATTGAGTTCAATGTTGGAAATTTAATTTTTTTCTTCTTTTTAACCATATTTAAAAAAAAAAAAAAAAAATTTTTTCGTTTTACTTTATGGCATAATTGAATACAAATATCAGACAATTACACTGGTCAAAATTGAATATATCTTGATTTTATGTATTTACCATCACCTCCATATGAGCAGGATGTAACACAAGGTCAATTTTTCAGTGGGGTTTAGCAGGTTTTGAATTCAGAGTTTTCCTTCTCTTATATTATGACAGGGTTTGTTTAGCTCAGTCAGTAGAGCATCCACCTAGTGTGCACAAAGTTCCGGGTTCAATACTGGCTCTCACCCACTCAGCGTATGAGTAGCACAGGGATCTGTGCGGTAAAGTGTGGAGCTGATGGTAGGTGTGGTGCTCCACCTTAGGCGCAAAAACAATTTCCCTGGTCTAGCGCTAGTGAAAAGAGACTCCCTTGCTGTTTGGCTGATACCGACGATAGGCCACTCCGTCAACTATACTTTTTATTTACCCATTAATTTTAGGATTAAACACAAGGTCAAGCTTCTAGGTTTTCTTTATTGCAAAAAGTTTTTTTAGTTTTTTATTATTATTATTATTATTTTTGATTGATTTCTTGTGATAACTTTTGAGTATTATCAGAAGTGAATCACTTTATAACATTAATTGCAATTTAATCTTATCTCCAAAATCCAAGATTACGGATGAACATATCTTTTTCACTCTCCATCGTCTTGCCAAAAATTATTTGGATTTTTAGAAAGTAACATCACATATATAAGAATACAAAAATAATGGATACAATCGGTTGGTTGGCAGTCTTCCGTCTACGAGAGATGATGAAGTAGTGTCAAAGTTTTTTTGTTTTTTTTCCCTCTCTTTATCTACATAGCCTGGGCAGGTTCATATGGAGGATAAGCTGTTGCCCATGCAGGAAATCCCCCCCTTTCCAAACTGCCACTGTGATCCAAAGGAAAGTTAAGGTACCAATGCAGATTGGCAACTGTAGTGTCGCAGGAGTTGATGGGTAGCACTGGATTTCAGAATCACACCACCTTAGCGACTCTGGCTCCTGATTTGTTTTCGGGGTTTACTCCCCTAGCCTTTCCTTGAAAGGCAGCAGTGGTTTTGTGTCGGATTCTTCCTTGACTTTGATGGGTTGCCAACCAAGGCTAAAGAGCCCCTTTTAACCCATTTGGGTATCCATGCGAGTAGCAAGTACCGTAATCCTGCTACTATTGGTGTTCCTGAGAAATGAAATGAGATTAGGGATACGATATATTTTGCATTTGTATATCAGATAAGCAACAGTACCCTCAGTCTTTTTTAAATTTTTTTTTTATTGATATAATTATGAAGGGAAATAAGGTCCTATTGAAAGGGCATTGAGAGCAATAGAGATCTGAATGTATCATGATGCTGAAAGTAGGATGTTCAAACTTTTATGTGCTCACCACATCCACTGCATAATTCTCTGACTCTGAGATTGTAAATGTTGGATTATTTTGGTATATAAGGTGTGCTGCAATACACCACTTGAATTTATAGACTAAGCGAGGTAATGTGGTTTAAACCTCGGCCAATCAACAGCCCGAATATGTGGTTGGTTAACTACTTAATTGGCTGATATTGTCAGACGACCATTTGCACTGATGGACAAACGACCTGCCAGACTGAGGAGCACCAAGGAACAACCAAAGGATCCCGATCATACCCAATATTAAGGGACACTAAGGAGAACGCAAGGATTCTTCACTAAGGATCGTGTTCTGCTTAACACAAATGATCTCCGCTGGACAGCACTCTTGCTTGTAGCATAAAAGATGGCCACAAAAAATCGTAACAGTAAATCAATTGGATCTTGACACTGAATGATTCCCTTCCATCAATTTACAGTCTCAGCCTGAAATCTGCTGGGTTTTTTTAACACAGGCAGTGCATAAATCATGGGTGTTGTAGGGATTCGTGGAGTGATTAGCATCCAGCTGTGTTTCAAGCTGATTATGTTGTGAGGAACCAGACTTGGTAGGTTGTTTAAATAGTAGATTCGACTATTCCACATGTGTATTTGGGTTATGTTCACTTCCTGGATCCTGATTGGCTGTTGGTTTTAAAGTGGAGACTTTCATCTATATAAACTGAACATTTAACTGTATTCAAGCATTTAGTGCAGGGCGTATTTGGTTACGTTCTCTTTTATTTTTGTCTGCTTACTGGATGCTAGTAACAGGCTTTCCATGGAGGTTAGTTTGATGTTTATTCTACAGGTGTCAGAATGAGAACAACTTATGTAATTACACAACCCCTCCACTACAAGCAGAATGCAACAGTCAATTTTTTTTTTTTTAAACAGTATATTCTGGTTACAGAATTTCAGTTCTTCAGAGTTTGGTAATAAATAATACCTAATAATATCTGTCTTTATTGTATAATGTTCCATTAGAAACAATCAAGTCATGATTCCAGGTTTGATACTGGCACTCGCCAACCCAGCCCATGAGTAGCACAACTTGGATCTCTGCGGTAAAGTAGATTGCTGATGGAAGGCATGGCACTTCACCTCAGACACAAAAACAATCTCCTTGGTCTAGCGCTAGTGAAAAGAGGATAGACACCGACGATAGGTTACTCCAGTTACTTTACTTTTAATCTTTGGCTTAGAAGAAAAGAAAATTTTTTATCTTTGAGAAATTGTTAGGGTTGTATGTATTTATGGGTGATACTGTAAATGTGTATATGTGGATCTAAAGTGCTGAGTGGTCCATACAGAAAATTGAATACTAAAACGGGGGGGGGGTAGAATAATCATACTAAGTTCTAATTACCATTGAATTGGTAAGACAATGCAACAAGTTGCTGTAACTCAATACAGATCTAACCTTGCTGCAATCCTACTGCAGAATGCCAGAGTATTTATGAAGCCTCAGAACATCATAGAAACCAAGCAGCCAATCAGGACTCAAGGAATGGAATCACCCCAAAAATATGAATGGACTATTCTTGAGTTCCATAAATACCAGCTATCTTGGGCACTAGTTCAGTTGTGCTTAGCCAGTTACTGTTGTTCAAACCAACAGTATACTGACTGATTGACTTCAATACCTTTGTGTTAATGCCATTGAGGAAGGTGTAGAATAATCTTTAGTTCCAATTACTGTCGAATTGGTAAGACAAGGCAACAAGTTTTCATAACTGAATACGAATCTATCTTTTCTGCAATACTACTGCAGAATGCCAAAGTATTTATGAAGCCTCATAACATCATAGAAATCAAGCAGCCAATCAGGACTCAAAGAATGAAATCACCCAAATACATGAATGGACTATTCTTGATTTCCATAAATACCAACTGTCTTGGCACTGGTTCAGTTGTGCTTAGCTAGTTGCTGTTGTTCAAACCAACAGTACACTAACTCACTTCAACAGAAGGTATGAATCCACCTCTTCCTATAGATCATCAAACTGCTCAAGGAAGCAAACTCAATGTCTATTACCGATATAACTTTGCTGTCACCACCTATAACAGTCGCAATCGGTAAGGGTGTCAAACAGGGAAACACAATCTTCCTGAATCTCTTCACTCATATTAAAATAATAATTGGGAACATTGACTGGGAGGGTGGTGGTGTCATCCTCAATAGAGCTATTAACTCACCTCTAGGAATCACCAATTTTCCCTGTGAAATTTACCCCCTCCCCCTATATTTAACACAATGAAACTTGCAAAAAGGTTAATATTAACTTGAAATTTTTTGTCCATTGGAAAGAAGAAACCTAAAAACTTTTTGTGATGATTTTAAAAAAAATTTCTCAGCTTAAGGAAATAATGAAAATTATGAACGAAAAACAATGTTTACGTTTTTGCACCATTAAATCAATTGAAATTTAATGTAGCCAAAAACAAGTTATGACTAGAGGCTTCTTTAAAAATGCTATGAAAAATCAATTAATGGTTTGATTTTCACAAAAATTTCCATAATTACTTACCTTTTCATGAAAATATGTCTGAAATAGGTTTTTCCTAAAATATATTAGGGGAAATATTTTTTTATGAGGTCTACCCCCCTCCCCTATTTTATTTTATGAAAAAATGAACAGCCAAAAAACGATTTTTACTTTTTTTTCTATAAAGATAAGAGGCTGAATAATTATTAGTTCCAATGCAAGAGCCTTTTAGTAAAAGAATCATGAATACAGAATTCTGCTAAAAAATATCAATAAAGAGACTGACCCTGTTGTAAAAAAAATGGACTGTTTTACTTATTTTTCAAGATAACGGTGAGTAATTTTTCCTCTGTCAGATAATTTGATCTTTGAATTAACTGTTTTTCTTTGTTATAGAATACTGATAATTGTCATTCTGTGTTACTTTCACCCTTAGCCAGGATTGAACCTACAGTCTGGAAATGACTGTCACAGATTATTAACTATTGGACAGTAGAACAGTCAAACACCTCCTCAGCTTAATGGACTCTTCCTGGCGGCAGTGGCAGGAATTATTTAAGCTGTTATAGTGGGTTCATTAATGAACTAGTAACTTCATGTTAGGCTTGGCCAGTCAAACCAATTGTTGACTGTCTAACTGAAAGCTGTTTATTGAGGCAGGCATATCTGTTGCCTCTGCCAAAACTTATGCCCAGACATTTTCTAGTGAAGAGATTGCAAGGTCCAGCTTGCATATGCTAGACCGTGCAATGCTTAAGGAACTGGGTATCAAGACTATGGGTGACATGCTCACTATACTAAAGCTAGCCAAGGATCCCCCAGTGACACTCCCATCATCAGCTAATTATGCAAGAACACCAACTGCAAAACTTCCTCAACTCAGTTTGGAAATGACCCCACAACAATTCAGGAAGTTCAGGATAGACTGGGACGTATTTACAAAGATGACCAATCTTCCCCCCATACAGACTAACATTCAACTGTACAATTGTGCTGATGAAACCGTCCAGAATTCTATCATCAATACTTACCCTGACTTCTTCAACACCAACCCTAGCAAACTGCTTGATATGCTAGAGGTGTTGGTTACACAGAAATCGAATCCCATGGTGCACAGAATCTCCTTTTCATCCATCATACAGAGTGACCATGAGTCCATCCAGGATTACTTGATTCGTCTACAGTCAGGAGCACAAGATTGCAACTATATATGCCCCAACTGTGATCATGACTTGTCCAACATATATATAAAGGATCAGTTCATTCGGGGCATTGCTAATGACACACTACAGGCAGATATATTGGCTAAGGCAGGTTCACTGATGACCTTGGAACAAAATATAACTCATGCAAAAGCATTCGAGATGGCCATGCGAGACCAAGATAAGATATCTGGTACCTCAGATGTTGCAAGGATTCGAACATCTGCGTATCGCCGACAGAAATGGGCCCAAAATTCAGCCCGTTCAGGCACTACCTTCAACCGTGGAGACATGGTGAAAAAAAAAAAACAACGTAATGCATGCAGAGGTTGTGGTAGTTACCGGCATGGTGGGGCTGGAATAGGCAACCGGCCACGGATGTGTGCGGGATGGGGTCAAATATGCAAAGCTTGTGGAAAACGGAACCACTTTGCAAATGTCTGCCAATCAAAGAATGAAGAAGGTGCTATTAAGTGTCTGGAAGATGAAGAAGCCAGTATGGATGCCCTGATTGCGCACCTAATATTCGATCCAGTAACTGACAGTTACAAACCAGACAGCCACAACGGCCGCGAGGAGGTGGAAGCCACATTAACCCCATTTTCCCCCTGCCCTGACCCAAGACAAGCCAGAGATATCCCTGCCGCTTGTCCTACCAATCTCAAAATCTACCCTGACAGTGGTGCAACCATATGCCTCGGTGGGTTGAAACATCTACGGTACATGGGACTCTCGGAGAAAAATTTAGTCCCCTCTAAAAAAAAAGTACGTACAGTAGGAGGGTTCTCATTGGTGTGTCAAGGTTGGCTACCCATCATGTTTACAATTGGGGAGAGGACTACAAACAGGCACTATATATATGTAAAAATATACAGGTGATATACTTTAGTAAGGCAGCCTGCATTGATGTGGGTATATTACCTCCATTCTTTCCTAAACCTATGGCAAGGCCTCCCGCCCCTGCAAGTAATTCAATAACATGCAATGCGGTATTCACGGATTCCCAGCATAACACACCAAAAACTCCAGCCCATAAAATCCAATATCCTAAAACCCCTCCATTTCCACCAACCAATGAAAATGTAGAAAAAATTAAGCAATGGTTGTTAGACCAATTCGCCACGACGGTTTTCAACAAAAACGGAAAATTTCCTGCTATGGCTGGGCCCCCAGCCCACATACACCTCAAGGAGGGATCAACCCCCAAAGCAAGACATAACCCTATCCCAGTACCATATCATTTTAAAGAGAAGGTACGACAGGCCCTTTGGGATGATGTCAAAAGGGGTATCCTCGCCCCAGTACCCATTGGCACCCCCACTAACTGGTGCAGCACAATGGTAATAACTGCAAAGAAAGACGGGAGGCCTAGAAGAACAGTAGACTACCAGTATTTGAACTCCCAATGCAAGCGAGAGACACACCACACCAGCTCGCCATTCCAATTGGCATTACAGATACCTTCCAACACTAAGAAAACTGTCTTAGATGCTATGGATGGCTATCATTCAATCCCTCTAGATGAGGAATCACAACACTCACTACCTTCATCACTGAGTGGGGTCGTTTTATGTATCTGCGAATGCCCCAGGGATATTTAGCCTCCGGCGATGCCTATACACGCAGATATGATGAAATAATCAGAGATGTTCCCCGCAAAGTTAAGGTAGTTGATGATACCCTACTCTATGACAAAATATAGAAGGTGCTTTTTATCATACCTTTGATTATTTGTCACTGTGTTCAGAAAATGGGATCACGCTCAACAAGAAAAAATTCCAATTTTGTCAGGATGTGGTTCAATTTGGTGGTCTCCAAATAACACCAACAGGAGTTGCCCCTTCCAAAGAACTACTCAATGCAATAAAAAACTTCCCTATCCCAAAGAACATAACCGACGCAAGATCATGGTTTGGGTTGGTTAATCAAGTGGCATGGGCATACTCCCTAAGCCCCATAATGGCTCCTTTTCAAGACCTGGTCAAACAAAATTCACACTTTACGTGGAACCAAGATCTCGAGAACGCGTTCCGCAAATCTAAGGAGGTTATCGTTGGCTTGGTAAAGAAGGGAGTTACAAGCTTTGACATCAATCGCGCAACCTGCCTTGCCCCAGACTGGAGCAAAGAAGGTATGGGTTTTTTATTGCTCCAAAAACACTGCACATGCCCCACAGAGAAGGCTCCAGTTTGTTGCACAGAGGGCTGGCGCATCATATTTGCAGGTAGCAGATTCTGCACTGAAGCAGAGCGCCGATATGCACCCATTGAGGGCGAAGCAGCTGCAATCGCCTGGTCATTAGACAAATGCCGCATGTTTATCATGGGATGCCCTAATGTAATAGTGGTCACAGACCACCAGCCTTTAACAGGGGTATTTGGTGATAGGGACCTTAGTAAGATTCACAACCCACGCCTATTTAAACTGAAGGAGAGGTCCCTAAGATATTTCTTTACCATTCAGCACTGCCCCGGCAAGTGGCACAAGGGTTCTGATGTTTGTTATTTCTTTTTTGCAAGATTTAAAAAAATAAAGTTAAAAAATATTTACGTTTCTTCCTTCGATATGGCCTAAACTGATCACATGACGTATTTTGGTGGTACCTACTCACCTCCTATTCACAGATATGTTCATTGCTAAAACCATTAATCAGTTGCAGCTTGATGCTGACTTTGTTGAACAATCAAAGTTTGTGGGTTAAATAGATTAAAAAATGTGTTTGAAAAAAAATTGAATACCCAACAAAGTATAAAACAAAAACATCTTTAGCATAAAATAACCCAAGGGTTGACATTCCATAAAATAAAACAAACCAACAGAATTCAAATCCTTGAGAAAGGCATGATCTCCTCTGTTCCTCCCCTCAGCTTTAGGAAAATAGTAGGGAAAACTGGGTTCTTTAACCTTAGTTAGACAACCAGGAATACTGAATTCAAACCAACTTTACTCCACTTAAACATTGATCTTGTAACATTCTGCTCATGGTGGAGGGCTTGGGTAAATATATACATTGGGCAGCAACCATAATCTCCTTATTTTGATGGCCAGTGCAGATCATCATGATACAAGTTATTCTCTTTCATGATTCAGGTGGGTTCCAGTCATCCATTCTATCTGTCATCACGTATATGAATGAAGAAGGGTCCAAGCTTTTAAATGATGCATAGTGTGCATCAATACCTCCAACCTATGGAGAAAAATAACCAAATATAGTATGTTAAATATATCCCGAACACACTGTACATACCTACATATACAGAGACACAATTTTAATTTTATTTTATCAGCTATAATCAACTAAAATATTAAACTGCCATTTGCTAAGCTTTGCTTAGTTTAGCACAAGGCCAGCATTATGGAGCATTCAATAAAAATCAAACTTAGTCTGCTAGCCAGCTTGTTAACCATTACACCATTCAAGGTGCCCAACTTAAAGTATCAATTCAAATGCCAAAAATAGTTTTGGGGCTGAGTCAGATTTACTCAGAATAAATTTAAAGGTTTGATATTGCCAAGTTTCTTTTTATACAAGTTGAAATAAATGTGATTTCTTAGGTTTTATTTTATTCTTCACAATCTGCTGAATTACCTATCTACACTAGATAAGACCTTTTGACTTGGATACAGCCAGACTAACAAATGTAAAAAAAAAATAAAAAAAAAATAATAATAAAAAAAATCCTTTTAATTTATTACATTTTTCTAAACAGTGGCTATTTTACAATCTTTATTTTCAATTTTTTAAAAATTATATTAAATTATCCACAGCCTGTTGAAATTATGAAATTATCAAAATATCTTTTAAAAGATTAATAATGAAATTATTATATAATAATTAAAATCAAATTCTCCAAATAATTATTTAAAATTACTTAAAGCAATTATTAATGAAATTATTAAAATTATCAGATTATTATGACAAAATTATTAATGTGATTATTGGACACAAGATAACAAATTAAAAAAAAAAATCCTTTTTAAATTAATATTATTTGGACTATTGTCCTTATCTTCATTGTTTCGGCTGATGTGTCCTCCGGCCTTCTTCAGGTATTTCTTGTCGGACTGGGAAACTTCTTGTCATAATCGGAAGCCATCACGGAATTTTGAACCTAACTCTTTATTCAGTCCACGGTGTATCCTGTTCTCATTCCGCTAACCATAGCTGGGGTGCAAGTGTTAAGCTGTGTTAATTCTTATTCTATGTTATTTACTGAAGGTTCCCGAGTCCGAGAAAGTTCCCAAGTCCGCCAAGAAATACCTGAAGAAGGCCGGAGGACATATCGCTGAAACGTTGTTCAGATAATAATGAAGATGAGGACAATAGTCTGAATAATCCAAATAATACTAATTATCAAGCCTCATCTCAAAAATTCCGAGAAACCTTTTTAAATTATTTGATTTATTTAAACTGTCTATTTTACAATCTTTGTTATAAGTTAAAACAAATTATACTGAACTTTCCACAGCTGAAATTGTTAAAAATTATTCTTTTGAATTATCAATGAAATTATTGGATACAAGACTAAAAAATATTCATGAAATAAAATATCCTTTTGATTTATTTCATTTTTCTAATCAATGTCTATTTTACAATCCCCATGGCATGGTGGGTAATGTGCTGGAATGTGACATTGTATATATTTACCAACCCTTCCGCACGAGCAGGATGCGACACAAGGTCAATTTCCATAGCGGAGTTTAACAGGTTTGAATTCAGAGTTTTCCTTCTCCTAGACTGGTGACCTAGCTATGATTAAAGAGCCCAGTCTACCTTGCTATTTACCTATAGCTGGAGGGAGAAATGGATTCATACCTTTCCCAAGGGTATTAGCGCTATGTGAAATGCAAACAGCTTTGTCCAGGAATTGAACTCGTGTTGACAAGTCCATTTCCTACGACTCTAACCATTAGACCACACGCCTCTGTAGAATAATCATACTAAGTTCAATTACCGTCGAATTGGCAAGTCAAGACAGCAAGCGATTCTGGTATGCTGTAAAGACTACTGCAAAGTGGCAGGATTTATGGAGCCTCAGAGGATCATACAAACCAAGCAGCCAATCAGGACTCAGGGAATGGAATCACCCAAATGCATGAGTGGACTGTTCTGAATTCCCATATGTACCAGTTGTCTTGACACTGGTTCAGTTGTGCTTGGCCAGTCACATTGTTCAAACCAATTGTTGACTGACTAACTGACTTCAATAGCCTCCATATGTGACATTGTAGTGAGTGAGTTTGAACATTCACTTTCAGACTACTGACTAATACCTTTGGGAAATGTATGAACCCCTCATCCCCTCCAGATATGGGTTAAATAGTGCCATGTCTGTACTTCTACAAGTATGGCTTTGGCATGAAATAATCCATGAAGGTTGATATGCCATTAAACAAAGAAACCAAACCGATCTTTGTTGTCAATCAAAAAACAAATTACATTGAATAATTTCAAATGATAATCATTTTCATAAAAGATCAAGCCCCAAAACAGGAGGTTTACTAGTTATATTTTTTCATATTAACTTTTGGGGTGTTCTGGGTATTGCCACTCACTCAGTGGACCATCTCATAAAGTGATGTAAGTATAGAATTATAAAAGAATTACTGAGTAAGGTGAAAATTTTCATGGGACAAATTGGCTGAATGAAACTAAGCGCAAGTCATCATATTCTTAATTGGCTGTGTGCTATCTTACTATCAACTAGATGTGTACCATTTGGTTTACAAATGGTAGAATTGTTGTATTAGGTGGTCAGTATTCAGCTGTATTGCAAGTTGAATCTGATCTGACCATCAGAGTGTTGATAGGTGGTTTATATACAGGTTTGGGTTGTTCTACTATATACTTTGGCCAAGCTCATTCCCTGGATTCTGATTGGCTGCTGATTTTTCAGTGTAGACATTTTGATCCATAGATACCCATCACATGACCATGTTCTGGGAATTAGTACAGGGTCTTTATTTGGTTATAGCCTATCAACAACCCCTTCTCTAACAACTGGGCGCTTGTTGCAGCCTCCCTGTGGAGGTGAGTATATGTTGATTCTACACAAGCAATAGCAATTAGGAGCATAATCCATCTCAATTTGATTCTATCTATTTATGAAAATTTGATTATATTTATTAATCTGTTGGGTATCATCCTTTACTGAGTTGACCAACCTGAGAAATCAGAAGTGGTGTGAAGGGGCAAATTCTCATATGAGACAAATTGGATGAAGTTAAGTGTAACCCATTCCAAATTGAGTGTGTGCTACTTTGCTATGAGCTGGCTGTGTGTGACTTTTTTGTTTGCCAACAATTCTGCTATTTTGGCGCTAGATGACACAAAGGGTCATTACTTCTCATGTCTGCTAATGGCCACTAGGTGGCATGCTCAAGTAGCATATAAAAAAGAGCACACCAAAATCAAACTCTCTTTTGCTTGTGGTTCCAGCAGCATGCACACTTGCACTCCCTGTCCACAATAGACAAGATCCTTGCAACCCAACAACTTCATGTCACATGGCACACACAGTAGCCTTGCTTTAATATTTAAGTCTTTATTCAAAAATTCTATTTATCTTACATGTACGTATACTAAAGACGATATAATCTACACCTAAGAACATTCCTTCATTCAACACTTTCATTCTCTATCAACGACGTATATCAAGGACTCTATGGAGGCACGTGGTGTAATGATTAGAGTCTTAGGAAATGGACTCGTCGACCCAAGTTCAATTCCTGGATGAAGCTGTTTGCATTTCACATGGCGCTAATATCCTTGGGAAAGGTATGAATCCAATTCTCCCTCCAGCTATGGGTAAATAGCAGGGCAGACTGGGCTCTTTAACCATGGCTATGAGAAGGAAAACTCTGAATTCAAGCCTGTTAAACTCCACTTAAGAAATTGACCTTGTGTCACATCCTGCTCGTGTGGAGGGGTTGGTAATTATTTATATCAAGGACTTTAAAACTTACTAATGACTCTTTCCTTTACATTAGGACATTCCTTCATACAACTCTTTATAAGCTTTTTTCATTGTTACTCATGTCCTTTTTGTATTCATTTTACTAAGTTTCCTCTGGCAATAAAAATTTCGGATGAAGTTACCTTTAAGCACCCCCAGGGTTGACCTGGATTCAGAGAGACATGTTTCGCTTTGCACCGTCATCATCCGGTTGTTTGTTACCAGACGATTTTTAGATGTCTTCTTTTTTTTTTTAAATCATAAAACTAACTGCTAACCCCAACCCCAACAAACAACTGGATGTTGACGGTGCAAAGTGAAATATGTCCTTATGAATCCAGGTCGCCCCTGGGGTGCTTAAAGGTAACTTGGTCCAAAAATTCTTGTTAATTTGTCATGAATTGTTCTTGTATATACACCCCACAAGTGGATATATCAAATTATACATGGGTTTAAGCTACAAAGTGTCTGGGTTGTTTCATCCCAACTAATAATGTTAGCAGCAAATTGTGGTACTTAGATATGATGAACATAGTGTAGAAACAATGATACTCACCATCGTGAAGAATAAGTTCTACTTAGCTGCTGTAGGCTAACTGACTTCAATATGGCGCTGCGGGCAGGATCGTTACTGTCCTTCCAGATCGTCAGTACCAAATCAGGGTCGATGGATCAGGAAGAGTCACCCTCAGGAATCGCCGTTTCTTGAGGAAGTTGGAGGCCAAAGCAAAACCCACTCCAATGCCAAGTGCAATGCCTGAATTTACAAGCCCTGCAAGAAATACTTCATCTATGCATTCCAATCTCCCCCACATCTCCCAGAAATGATGCGCATACAGCAATTCGACACCCCACAGTGAGCACTGATACATCAACCTGCCTTCGTCCATCGAAAATCCCTCGAGCCTTGTCCAGGTTATTCCCGCATAACAGGACAGGCCTTAAAGAACAGCTCACTCCTCGTAGAGCCTTGCCTGCATGCGGGGGAGGGAGAGGGGAGATGTAGAAACAATGATACTCACCATCGTGAAGAATAAGTTCTATTTAGCTGCTGTAGGCTAACTGACTTCAATTGACAATATCATAACTCAGACATGTCAAACATGCGGCTCTCAGCAAGTACAGGTGTGACTAGCATGCAGACTGCGTCACTCATTTTTTCCGAAAATCATTTGGCCAAAAACAGTCATTTATTTTCATTAGGGCAATGTGTTGTTAAGAAACTCGGTCAGTAATAGTCTTTCTTCCTTTCTTTTTAACAAAAATGCTTTTTTAGATATTTATTCATTGGCTTTTTGTTGATAATAAAGAATATTAATGATAGCAATCATCACTTTATTCTGTTAATGTAAAAGAAGGATTTAAAGTCTTAGTTGTCAAGTGAGGTCCTCATGACATATGTAATCCATGCAGCCCTTATGACATACATATGTAGTCCATGTGGGCCTAGGCGGCTACTCCATTTGATATACCTACCATAGCTTATCTGCTACACAACTATCTTAAATATAACAGTAGTGACAGAATTATTCAAATTATGTGGAGAAAAACTATTACCTCAGGTAAAATGGGGATGTTGGAGGCCCCTTAGTGTAATGGTTACCGTCATCGGAAATGAATACATCAAGACAAGTTCAAATCCTGGACACAGCTGTTTGCATTTCACATAGTGCTAATACCCTTGAGAAAGGTACAAATCCAACTATTTTCTCTCTAGCTATAGGTAAATAGTAGAGCAGACTGGGCTCTTTAGCTTAGTATGACAACCAGAAGGAAAACTCTGAATTTAAAGTCAAAACTACTTTGAGAGCTCCTCCTTCCCCTCCTCCATCTTTCATGTTGACTAATCATTCAAATTTCAAAAATTCACAAAACAACTTTAACTTACTTGTAAAACCAAGCTGTGGAAACAAGAATGTAACATGATGTTTTTCAGAGAGTTTTGATGATTTATTGGTTGATTTTAATGTCATGTCAACTTCACTGGGGTTATTTTATTCCTTGAGATTAGGAAATTTGTACATAGTACATTTATATTTACATTTTTTTTTTGTTGTGTAGTTGAAGTTTTTTGAACACAGTTATATGATCACAAATATTCCTCATTTTTAAAGGGATCTATTTAACCCATAGATGGGACCCTAACAAGTACTACCACTCTGGATCAGAGTGAACATGGGAGTAATGGCAATGAAGGGTGATGACTGATAGAGACAGTTGGCAATTGAGAGTCTTGGGTATCCATGCTGTTGGCATGACTTGATGTGTTTGAAGAACTTCTTATAAATGTAATTAGTTGTGTTTAATTGAATTTCAATAATTATTTAAAATTATGATAGTTATGTCTTGCAGCAACATGGCTTCCCATTGATTAATTTTTGTTTCCTTTTCTCATGGAGAACAAAAAAAAAAGGTGAAAACCGTCTCTTGGGTCCAATGAATATGCATTTCGAATTTGGGAAATCTATAGAAAGAAATTTGTTCATCTATCGAAGACAGAAAAAACACCCCCTCCAAATTATTTACATAGATTAAATCAAAATGGTTTACAATTATTTGCGTTCATGATTTTTATTATTATAAACACGAATTAAAATAAAAGTTTGTAAGAGTAGCTTCCCCCTGATTTAGGAAGAGTTGCTTCCCCTGAACTAGAAATTCAAATGAATTTGTATTTATTATTTTTATTTTTCGGACCATTGTCTTCATCTTTATTGTGAAGTATACATACACAACGTTTCGGCCGTTGTACTCTCCAGCCTTCTTCAGACGTTCTTTACACTCTATTTGGATAGTCTGCTCTCACTCTATTACAAGTGTCTATCCGAGCATAGCAATGATTCAACTTAGGGAAATCATTTTGGATTACAAGGAACACACGAACAGGGACGGACGGTACAACGGTCGAAACGTTATGTATGTATATTTCACACTAAAGATGAGAACAACAGTCCGAAAAATCAAGATAATACATATGAAGCCTTATCTCAAAAATTATAATAATTTCTATTTATTTTACTTTTTGCCGATAGGTCGGTTATCATAATTAACTTTGGTAACAGTTTTGTATTGCAAAATTTAAAACCTTCAAAATAAAGCTTTCTTTTTTTTTTTTTTCTTTTTTTTAATTAAAAGTAATATCGCGTGTGAATTTAAATATAATTCTATCTTGAATTTTTGAGATGAGGCTTGATATTTTCTATTTACATTTTTCAGACTGTTGTTCTCATCTTTATTGTTATATACATAACGTTTCAATTAATGTGCCCTCTGGCCTTCTTCAGGTGTTTCTTGTAATCCATTGGGGTTGATTGTTCTCGTTCCATTAACCATTAACTCTTGTTCCTGGTCACGGTTAACAAAATGATAACAATCTAGATTACAAGAAACATCTGAAGAAGGTTGGAGGACACACCATCCGAAACGTTGTGTATATAATAATAAAAATGAGGACAACATTCTGAAAAATGTAAATAATACTAATTCTATCCTGTTGTTTCTTTCAAATTTTTATATTATTAAATAAATTCTTATTTATCTAATTAGATAAATTTTAGTTATTTCCTATAAGTCTAACATGATCAAAGGGGAACCACTCTTGACTGATAAGTTATTTATTCATTAATTGATCTACCAGGAAAAAAGAAGACGGGGTTATAGTTAAGGTTTAGGGTTAGTTTATTGGGAAAATAAATAATTTATCAGTCAAGAGTGGTTCCCCTTTGATCATGTTAGATTTATAGGAAATAACCTGAATTTTTATATTAATTAAATAGTAATACTGTTTCATGATTCATTTTTATCTATTTTTAAAATCCTCTCTACTGCCAATGGCCAACCAGATGTCATATAATAACTGAAAGCCTTATTAATTGTCATTATTGAAATATTGTAAATGTTTTGTTTTGTTTCTTTTTCTTAGTTAATTAATGTTATCCTTGATGTAACTTGAACGCAGTTGGCGAGGCTTAGAATACGCTGACTGTATCCCTTGCAGAAGAGTAAGTCTCCTCACCCCCCAAAAAAGGTGTGTCCTGGATAGGACATTAAACTGCATCTGATGGTGAGGCCACAGTTCTGTGGAGTGTGGTGTACCCTTTTATTGCCATTACTCACTGGTCCAATCTGATTAGGAGTGATTACTGTTAATTCACACTGTGAAAGCACCAGTTCCTGTTAGATCACTGAAGTTAAGCAACAATGAGCCTGTTTAATACTTAATTGGATGACCACTTAAGTAAAGCAGGTACTGTAAGCAACTGAATTCTTTATCAAAAATGACTTATTCAGCATTAAATGACTGAAAGAGTGTTGATATGCCGTGAAACAAAATTACCAAACAATCAACCTGACCAGGAGTGGTAGTACCTGTTAGGGTCTCTTCTATGGTTCAAATAGAATTGTTTGAAAGTTATCAGTCATAGATAGAAATACTGATATCATGTTAACTGTGTGCAAATAAATGATTATAGACTAATAAGTAGTAGTAAATTCGGCGCACTGGCCTATTTCAATATCAGCCTGACAGCAAGGAAGTCTATCCTCTTTTCATTAGCGTTAGACCAGGGAGATTGTTTTTGCATCTGAGATGTAGCACCACACCTACCATCAGCTCCCTACTTTACAGCAGAGATCAATGTTGTGCTACTCATATGCTGAGTTGGCGAGGGCTGGTATCGAACTCAGAACCTTCTGCTTCCAAGGCAGATGCTCTACTGACTGAGCTAAACTGGAAAAAAACAAACAAAAAAAACAATGCAGTGGAACATACAATATATCAGATGGAATGAATAAATAAAGACAAAAAGTATATCTAATGATGTTATTAAGTCTGTTGAATGTTCATTTATTTATTTATTTATTGTTTTTATTTTATTCTTGTGCCCAGAAATTGTTGAAGTAAGTTAGTGTACTCTTGGTTTTTGAACAACTAATTAAGCACAACTAGTGCCCAAAGCAGGTGGTATTTCTAGCACTCAGGAATATTCCAAGCATGCATTTGGGTGATTGCATTCCTTGAGTCCTGATAGGCTGCTTGGTTTCAGTTGTGTTATGGTGCCAGATAAATAATCTACCATTCTGCACTAGGTTTGTGACAATGCAGGATTCATATTGAGTTACAGCTTGCTTGTTGACTTATCTGCCAATTCGACAATAATTGGAATATTGCTTCTACAGAAATCTGTTTAACTTTTATGACTGAAGTAAAAGTTAATGGGGGGGGGGATTTATTCAGGAAAAACTGTTGACAATATTACTCCATTTATTAGATGAGGGTCAGCTGAAAAGTTCATATGCTGACCAATATACTCTCATGGAATGTGACCAAATGGGGTTCATTTTTCAACATAGTCCCCCTTGCAGTCCACACACTTCTTTGGTGCTGCAGTACTTGAAACTCATTGGTAAAAAAAAGGAATGAATAACAGATTTGATGTCATCAGATAAATTTTCAGCCCACCTTCATACACAGGGCCAGTGCGTACTGCCCCCAAACCATTTTATGGGGGAGTCTGTTTGGGGCCCGGAAGGGCAGCTTTCATATATTTTGTATGAATACTACTTTATGAAAATTTACATGTGGTATTGAAGTCTGTCAGTCATCATACTGTTGGTTTGGACAATAGCAACTGGCTAAGCACAACTGAACTAGTGTCCAAGACAGCTGGTATTTATGGAAATAAAGAATAGTTCATTCATGTATTTGGGTGATTCCATTCCTTGAGTCCTGATTGGCTGCTTGGTTTCTATGATGTTCTGAGGTTTCATAAATACTCTGGCATTCTGCAGTAGGATTGCAACAAGGTTAGAACTGTATTGAGTTACAGCAACTTGTTGCATTGTCTTACCAATTTGACGGTAATTAGAACTTAGTATGATTATTCTACAACCCCCTTCCTCCCCCTCATTGCACGGGCATAGTGGCCTTTGAGGGGAAATTAGTTCCTTTCGTAGTTACAGCTACTTGTTGCCTTGTCTTACCAATTCAACGGTAATTGGAAATTAGTATGATTATTCTTCTACAGAGTAAGGACACTGTATCGAGGGGGTGGATATGAGACCCTAGCACTGGCGCTGCTTGTACAATTGTAACATTCTGTATAACATAGGATGTATGGATGGGGGAAGATTTTTGTTTATTTCCATAAGGAATATTCTGGAAATATTGGTTGCCTCACTGATAAGATAAAGCAAGAGTTATCCCAAGCTTTAGCCATGTCAGTACTATTGTATTGATGCACTACTTGGACTATAAATGAAACATTTAAAGAAAAAGCTAGATAGGAACTACATAAGGATGTTGCATGCTGTCTTGAACAAATCCTGAAAGCAGCACCCCACAAAAAGAGCAGCTGTACAGCCACTTACGTATTATCAAACAAACCATCCAAGTAAGACAATGAATAAGACATGCTGGACAAGCAAGGACACACTCATAAGTGATATTCTCCAGTGGACACCTACACATGGACATACAAGTCTGACCGAAGAGCAAAAACTTACATCAATCAACTCTGTGCTGATACTGGATGCTGTTTGGAAGACCTGCCAGCGAGATGACCAAGATGGATAGCGAGTGAGAGTCAGGGAAATACCTTTCCCAATAGCATTGTTATGTAGTGAGGTTTTCACAGTACCAAATCGATATAATGTTGTATACCCTTCATTACTTCTTTACTTCTTACTTGCTTCTATATCTTGGACATCTATTCTTCTGGCCGGCTTTGCTATTCTGATTGTCTATCATCTTGGTCTGGTCTAGCATTGACTTGGGGATTCCGGTCTGGTCTTCTATGGGGATTTTTCTTTATCAGAAGCCCTGTGTCATTGTTAGTTTTTAGAGGTAATAACACAAGACTCCGATTTGCTTTTATCTTACTTTATTTTCAAATCCCCAACCAGACAATCTGCGCAGATGAGGGACCGCGTGGAAAACACGACTTACCCCTTCGAGCCCGCTGCTACCTTCTAACTGCCTGAGTTACTTAGTATCCTTAAACCGGAAGACAGGGTCTTCTATGCCTTCCGGTTCTCACGATTTATCCCCGGAAGGCAAGGTGAGAGTGAGGTCAAGCGTTGTCACTCATCCTTCAAGGCCCTGGGCTGCACTAATCGCCATTATGTTTCTACACTATTGCCATAAATATTAGGCATCTAATAATTATGTAACAGCCTTAATGCTATATGAAATGCAAAGAGCCATGTTCAGGATTTGAACTCTGTTCAGCATGTCATCATTTTCTATGACTATAACCATTGCACGACAAACACATCCAATGATATTTTTTCTTTGGGTTTGTTTTTTTATCCAATAAGATTTTAACACATTCTTAACAAAGTTTATTCTTTATTTCCAATCCATACTGCTTACTACCAATTATAGAAAGAAAATTTGGGAGTTGTGATAAAAAGCAACAGAAATCAAGATGAAAGAAATATAAGAAAAAAAGTTTTAAAAAAATTTTTAAAAAAAAGTTAAAAAATGAATGATTCATATACATTTATTGTCATTTACTAAGCTTTGCAAAGTCACACACAAAAGCCTTAGGTTGCTTACACTACCTGCTAATTAGTAAGTAATCACTCATATAAGTACTGAAAAATCTCTTCATTGCTTAACTTTGGTGATCTGGTGGGAACTGATGCTTTTGATGTGACTTGAATATAAGTCATTCACATAATGTATTTGTTGGTTAAAAAAAAAAAAAAAAAGAAGGAAACCTCTGTCCACGTTTGTATATCTAAGGTTAAAGTACTTTACCAGAACAAAACTTTATTAAGAGAATTATCTTATATTGATGTTTTTGATTTGGATGTGAATTAGGTCATTATTTATCACAAACTAATTAAGTTAAGCTGAATGCATAGCCGGCAGGTTTTCTTTATCACTTCATTTTCGTAGATGTAGAATGTAAATTAGTTGTTTTTGTTTTTTGTTTTGTTTTGTTTAATAAAAAAAGATAAGATTAGTTCATAAAGGGAGGGAAAATATTGTGTGTGTATGTGTAGTCAGGAAGGAAATAGGGGATTAAAAGAAATATTGTACACTATTGAGGATTATACTAAGCTTTTCCAAAAATTATGACAGTACTTTAATGTATGGATTATAGAGACATATAATTCTCTTCCCTGTGTGTGGGTGTGTGTGCATGTGTGTAAATATGTTTTGTGTGTGTGTATGTATATAATATATATATATATGGGAGAAATGTGAGGAGGTTAATCCGACAATATGTGGAGAAAAGTAGACAAACACGGGATGTTATGGAAACTGGATGTTTATTGTTGACAATGCAATGTTTCGGCCATTTAGACCATCATCAGGACCAAAAGCCCAGTTCTAGCTTCAATGAAGGACATTTTCAAAATGGTGAAAAACATATATATATATATATATATATATATATATATACACAGTGATGTTGATAGCTTTTTGATTAAGTGCGTCCTATGTAATTCGTTTCTGAGAGACTATTAAATGTATTTACAGTTAGCTTGAAATGGTGAGGGAAGAAAAAAGAAAAACACTGGGATGCATGCATATGATTTTACTGCGTCCTTTTAGATTTTTGTGTGTCAGGGACACAGGATGAGTACCTATCAGCATCTCTCTCATATATATATATATATATCATCTGTGTACTATTCTCATCATTTGAATTATAATAGGTGGATTTTACACAAAGCGCATTAATAAGGTGAAATAAAGAAGTATATGCTGGAGTACTTCTAGGAGATACATTAGCAACATACATATTTATAATATGCCTAGACTATGTATTCAGAATGTCATTAGATCCCATAAAAGAAAAAGGCTTCACTCTAGAAGACCCAATTTTATATTGAGAATCAATGCATTTCGACATCTACCTCATTCCATCTTCAGTATTTTAAGCTTATCATTAATAAATGAAGCTTTTCTTTTTCATTTCTTTTCAGATTTTTGTGTTACTTTAACTGTCATTATTTTAAAGGGTTACTAATTTTAATTTTTGATGTAACGGGCTGAAATCTTCATGTACAACCTGTGTGCAAATTAATTGAAACAACCACTTAGTTTTCCTTTCTTTCACCATACGGTCAGTTTTAGACCACTGGAGTGACAGGGGGTATCATTTTTATTTTTTCCTCAGATTAGGTCATTTGCAGTGGTGTGCAGTATATGAAATCTATTTTCAGGGTGTATGATAAAATTTTTGGCCTTTCTTTATCTTCACATACAGTCAGTTTAGACCCACTGGAGTAGGGTGTAATTAATTTTATTTTTTCCTTAGATTAGGTTTTGCAGTGGTGTGCAGTAATATGAATCTATTTTCAGGGTGTATGATGAAATTCGTTTGGCCTTGAAAAATATTGTGTCATCCATGATAGCATCAGATTTTTATCATGCCCAGACACTTGACTGTTGATTAGTTGTCCTATGGCCATTATCAGTGATGGACGTTACTCCAAGTGTTAGAGTGAGTTAGTATACTGTTGGTTTGAACAACAACAACTAAGCACAACTGAATTGGTGCCCAAAGCAGCTGGTATTTAGGCACTCAAGAATAGTACATTCATGCATTTGGGTGATTCCATTCCTTGAATCCTGATTGGCTGCTTGGTTTCTGTGGTATTATGGTGCTTGATAAATAACCTACCATTATGCAGTAGACTTGCGACAGTGCAAGATCGTATGAGATACGGTTTTTGAGGAAGCATATGAAAATTGTAATGCTGCACAAACTGGCAAGTCTTACAGAGAATTGTGGATATTATAATATATATAATAATGGAATTTTTCATTTTGTTTCAATTAATTTGCACAAGGGTGTACTTCCGTTGGAAAATGATCTCAACTAGAAAAACAAAGTTGTTAGAATGTGTGTCTCATTGTGTCATACATGCACAAACACAAAAGTTTGGAGATCAATCAATCTGTTTCATCTATTAAATTGCTCTGATTTTCCCATGTTTTCCCAGAAATTTCCCACAACCCTGGAAATCATTCAACCAGAAATAAAGAACTTTGTTTTCTATATACCAATTTTTATTTTATTTTTGAGAAAACTTCTGTTAATGTGTAAGGCTTGAATGGTCTGAATAATTCATGGAAATATGAATACTTCATGTCAGAAGTTCATACAACACTCTGAATACAACTCGTCGAAATTCACTCATGTCAAGTTCATACACACTAGGAAGGCTGGAGAGTTGAATACAACAAAGATGAGGATACTCGTCCGAATAATTCATGGAATAATGACAATACTTCATGTCAGAAGTTCATACAACACTAGGAGGCTGGAGAGTTTAATACAACAAAGATGAGGATACTCGTCAAATAATTCATGGAATAATGAATACTTCATGTCAGAAGTTCATACAACACTAGGAAGGCTGGAGAGTTGAATACAACAAAGATGAGGATACTCGTCCGAATAATTCATGGAATAATGACAAATACTTCATGTCAGAAGTTCATACACACTAGGAAGGCTGGAGAGTTGAATACAACAAAGATGAGGATACTCTCCGAATAATTCATGGAATAATGACAATACTTCATGTCAGAAGTTCATACAACACTAGAAGGCACACAAAGATGAGGATACTCGTCAAATAATCATAATGTCAGAAGTTCATACAACACTAGGAAGGCTGGAGAGTTGAATACAACAAAGATGAGGATACTCGTCCGAATAATTCATGAATAATGAAATACTTCATGTCAGAAGTTCAGACAACACTAGGAAAGCTGGAGAGTTGAATACAACAAAGATGAGGATACTCGTCTGAATAATTCATGTAATAATGACAATACTTCATATCAGAAGTTCAGATAACACTAGGAAGGCTGGAGAGTTGAATACTTTCTTTTTCTTTCATGACATATCAACTTTAATGCCAAAGCCATCCATGTAAAAGAACAGTATTGGTACTAATTGAACTATAGCTGGGGGATGAAGGAGTTCATACCTTTCCTAATGGCATTAATCCAAAAAGTAAACATCATAGCATGGCTTACTATGGTTTCATAGTCCTGCACTTTAGCCTCTTATGCCACAAGGACTTTCCCTGATAGTTGAATACAACAAAGATGAGGATACTCGCCTGAATAATTCATGGAATAATGATGACATTTCTTGTCAGAACTCAAGACAATACAAGGAAGGCTGGAGAGTTGAAAATACAACAAAGATGAGGATACTAATCCGAATAATTCATGAATCACTAAGTCCAATTACTAGTCCAATTACTGCAGTCTACTGCAATAATTGTACTAGTATCCTTATCTGAAAATACGTCTCTAAAATTTATCTTTGTTGGTTTCAATGATTTTGAAACCCTGATCGATATTTTCTCAGTTATATAAAGCCTGCGGTCAGAGTGAAGAAAATGTTGGTAGGAAATCTTTTTTGCCAATCTTTGAAGATGTTCATTCAAAATTTTGGCATTTTTACCTGGAGCTTGAACATAACCTCTGGCATCAGTGGAAAATATGCAGCTATTTGATCGACAATGCAAGCCAAATTCCTATTTCATTAAATAATACTGCATTGATTTTTTTAAAATCTAAATTTAAACCTGTACAGATGCTAAAGAGCACATTTCTGTATCTTCTTCAAAATTCATATAACTGAAAAAAAGCAGGTTTCTCTTAGTTATTAGGTAACCTGGTGTTCTCTACCTTCTTATGATACCGGTAAGGGCCTGAACTGGAGACCTATTTCAAAATATTTGAGAATGACGCATTTTAGTTTCAGTTGAAGATTTTGCTAGTTTGCTTCTGTATATTATATACAGTTTCAGTTGAAGATTTTGCTAGTTTGCTTCTGTATATTATATACAGTTTCAGTTGAAGATTTTGCTAGTTTGCTTCTGTATATTATATACAGTTTTCAGTTGAAGATTTTGCTAGTTTGCTTCTGTATATTATTACAGTTTCAGTGAAGATTTTGCTATTTGCTTCTGTATTATATACAGTTTCAGTTGAAGATTTCAGCTGGAAAAAGCATGTTTATCTTATTTATTAGATAACCAAAAACGTTTTTTTTTACCGAGTTAACTGAATACTCTTTAATTTTTTTGTTCCAATATTATCCAATTGCAGATGTATGTATTTACCAAACTCCTCTTTGTCCTGGGTATGACGTTAAACCCCATCTGATGGTGAAGTTACAGTTCTGGAGATCTGGGGAATGTGGAGCACCCCTTCATCACCATTGCTCCCAGGTCCACTCTGACTCGGAGTGGTAGTACCTGTTAGGGTCCAATCTATGGGTTAAATAGAAAAATATGTTTATTAAAAAATTGAGTATACATTTAAGAATGAATTTATTTCAAAACTTTGTTGGCATTAAATGACCCCTGAGGTTGATATGCTGTAAAACAAATGAATCAAACCAAACCTCACTGCTATACAAGTGACAACCCGAGTTGCAAAGCGCTGTCGGCTGGGGCTTTAGAATACACTGACTGCACCTCTGTAGAGGAGTAAGACCCCTCCCTCCAACGAGTCCCATCTATGGGTTAGATAGAACAAAATTAGTTCTAAAAAAAATGTTTAAAAAATTTGAGTTATAAAAAAGTACCCATCGAGAATGAGTAGAGCAAAACATCTTTGGCATAAAAATGACCCAATGGATTGACATGCCGTAAAATCCAACCAGCTAACCAACCAAACTCCTCTCCCACAAGAAGGATTGGACACAAGATCAATTTCTAAGCAGTTTGTATTTAGTTTATCTTCTCCTAGACCAGTGGTTCTGTGGCAAGAGAAATCACGCACGTGGTAGCTCAAAGCGAGTACGAACATCTGGTGTGCAAAATGAGATCCGGGGGGAAGTGAAGCGGGCAATTAGGGAGATTGAAGTCACATCCTCCTGATCGTGAGTTGTGGCTTGACGTCAGACTACCTCGTTGGCACGCATGCAAATTACTATACTGTGCAATTGACCCGGATGTAGGATTTTAGTCAGGGCAGTGAATGATTATTTAAGACCTGCCTTACCACACCGAGACAGTTGCGTTCTGATCTTGCTGACGAGGGCACTGACGTATGACAAGGAAGAAGAGGAGAGTGAACTTTGGCGGAAGACTGCTAGAAAAGATTGTTGCAGGTGGCAAGTATGTGGTCAGGGGACTTTGGTAGCTGGGAAGAACATCTTTTTTCGGTGGAGAGATCAGGCTGTCCAACCCAACAGATTTTCTGTTCATTTATTATAGGTTCCCAACGTGAAATGTGATGATTAACTGTTTACACCACTTGATTCTCCACTTGTAAAAGTTGGTGAAGTGGCCTATTTATTGCTATCAGTTGGACAGTGAATAAGTCTATCCTCTTTTCACTAGCACTAGACCAGAAAGGTTGTTTTTGCATCTGAGGTGGAGCACCACACCTACCATCAGCTCCCCACTTTAAGGCACAGATCCAAGTTGTGTTGTGCTGAGTTGGCGATGGGTTGGTATCAAACCCAGAACCTTGTGGTTCATAGGTGGATGCTTGTATTAAACTTTAATCAAACCAACTTGACATATGAAATGTATTTAATAATAGAAGTAAGTATTTACTCAAACCGTCCACCATGAGCAGGATGTAACACAGGGTCAATTTTTAAGCAGAGTAAAGCTGGTTTAAATTCAGTTTTCCTTCTTCTAGACTGGTTGCCCTACTGATGCTAAAGAACCCAGTCTGCCTTACTATTTTCCAATAACTGGGAGGGGTGGATATATATTGCAAGGGCATTAGCGTGAATTGAAATGCAGCCAGCCTTGCTCATGATTTGAACTTGGATCACAGATTCCATTTCCTACAATGATAACTGATACTAAGCATGCCCTCTTCAGATTTAATACAGGTATTTATCCAACAGCACACATTGTACCAGAATGTGACTGATCAGTTTAATGCGGGGGAGGGGGGGGGTGTCTCAAAGAAAACATGCCTCAATTTACCAAAAATAGTTTAGTCCCATCAGCCTTTGGGGAGCTTCAAGCACTAGACAATAAACTCAGACTTTACCCCTTTAAATGAGAAGGCAGGTGCTAAATGTGGGGACCCCCCCCCCTTAGTTGAGCTGATTTATTTTTATACTACTCAGTCATACTCTTTGAAAGCCCTGATATACTTAGACACTACATCTTTTGTTTGGATTGGGATATCAAAATATTTTTTCATTAACTGCTACTTTTTCATTTGTTGTGTTACAAGTAGTATATAAAAGTACATTTTTTTAAAGTATTTTTTTTTTCATAAGACAATGCCTGGTATCCTTGCTAGTGTATAGAATCTTCAAAAGAAATGTTTGCAGGTATATAGATGTCAATATGGGAGAAAAACCTTCAGATTTATAATTCTCAGGTAGTGTGTGTGTATATATATATGTATATGTGTGTGTGTGTATATATATATATATATATATATATATATATATACACAAACATGTGCTTCTACCATATCAAGTATGAAACAACATGCAATGAATAAAATTTGTTTCTTTCTTTTTGTCGCCCCCAGAATATCTTTCATCTTAAAGAACATTCCCATTTTTATAATGGGAATTTACTTCCAGTTTTCTAGGGAATTCATTCAACTACAACTGTTTGTCTCCCACACATTTTCACACACAGTGTTTGATCTCTTAACTACATGCAAATTGTGGGGACAGCACTAATCTTGTAAATAACAGTTAACCCAATACTCAATATCTAGCACCTATTAAGTTTCAATAGGGATTTTATAAAATCAATTATTTTAATAAAAGTCAAAAGAAAGTAGAAAATGATTTTTGGTCCACTCTGTGCAAAACATTTAAGTCTGTATGAATATATAGCAATCCCAAAATAAGTACCTTCTATCTATCGGATGGATAACAAATGTATTTCCCATCGAAGTTGGATGCCGGGGATTTATTACCAACTCAACCTCAGCATTTTTGTCTAAACTTGGACTTTCTCCACCAGACAAGAGGAAATACATTAAAAAAATCCAGGAGAAAGCTCTAACCGCATCAGCATGGATATGGCAGTCCTATATTGTGACATCAAACCGACAAAGTCTGGTATCGTGAGATACTACTGGGGCGCTCTGGGTTAGTGGTAATGATGCTTCGGCCCCGAACCATGCCTGAACCCAGAGTCATCATCTGATGAAGGCTTTGTTGGTTGCAATGCTACTGTGTAAATAGCAGTCATTGTATGAAGATTATTATATATATATAGAGAGAGATAGATATATTAGCCACTTCCCCTGACATCAGTGAAAAAGGATTTAGCCCACTCAGAAAAGTACATCTCAACTACAGTACTGAACAATAGAAGATATAGGAGCGATTTTAATGTAAATAATTAATAACTATAATAAGTTGAGCCTCTTAACTCTGCTTAAAAGGTTTGGTCTATGTCTTAAAGAATTGAAATGGCAATGCTGGTTATACAACTAATGTTATGAATGGACCCCATGCTACAACCCTGTGACTCTGAGTTTCATGCTGATGCACTCATCAGATAGTAAGTTGTTTTTACTTTTACACCTTACAAATGTCAAACACCTTATATGTGTGTGTGTATGTATGTATGTATATATATATATATATATATATATATATATATATATATATATATAATTTTATTTTTGGTTACAGTTTCAATGCTCTAGTGTTTGGTTGGTAACACCTAATGATATCTGTTTTGATTGTATGTATTTACACACCACTCCACCATTGGCAGGATGCGACACAAGATCAATACATCTTGAAAATACTATAATATATAATATTGCTCTGCCTTGTTGTCCATAGAGCACTGTAAAGATTTTACTGATTAAAAACACTTTTAGCCTTAAATTCTAATCATAATTATATATATATATATATATATATATATATATATATATATATTATTGTGGTACTGGTCTGTATTTTTGTGTATAGAGCATATTATTTTACTGATTAAAATTCAATGCAACAAACATTTTCAATCCTATGAAGTTAGAGTAATGAAGACATAAAGTCAATGGTACTTGATTTGAACATCACATAGGCAAGAAACTGACAGTTACCAAGCGCCTTTGACTTTATCTTTGCTTTCCTAACTTAGATATATATCCTCCATCAATGATATTGAGCACTTTTTTTTTTAATAAATATACCAAACTCATATATAGTAGGACTTAATTATTCACAGTAGATAGGTTACAAGATGTTCCTCCAAAAATGGTGAAATCTGAGTGAATCATATTTACTAGGTCTATTCAAATAAAAAGTTTTGATTTTAATTACTGTTGAGTTAAAATTGATCATCTTATATAAATTCAAATATATCTGAATTTTTCAGTGATTCTGTTACTCCTAAATTGAGGTAGTTCATTAATAATCCTTTCTGAGTTCCTTCTGTTGCCTCTTTGTGTCCTCCTTGTTGTTCAGAATATAAATAAGTAAAACTAGCCTCCTCTCTACACCCATATATAGGTATTGTAGAATAATCATACTAGTTCCAATTACCTTCGAATTGGTAAGACAGGGCAGCAAGCAGTCATAACTTAATACGAATTGTTTTGTGCAAATACTACTGCAAAATGTTAGGTTATTTATGAAGCCTCCTAACATCATAGAAACCAAGCAGCCAATCAGGACTCTAAGAATGGAATCACCCAAATGCATGAGTGGACTATTCTGGATTCCCATAAGTACCAGTTGTCTTGGCACTGGTTCAGTTGTGCTTAGCTTGTTGCTCAAACCAACAGTATGCTAACTCACTTCAACAGGTATTAGAATCAAAAGGGGAGGTAATTAAGTTATTAACATTAACACTAACTACTTTATAAAACCAGTACAAAAAAACATTGTTGAACAGATTTTCTAATGGTTAAAGTTTACTTGGAAAAAAACAAATGGATATTTTGAAAAAGTGTACATTCAGATCCAGGGCTATAGAGTCGGAACACATAACCTTTGACTCCGACTTGTCTTTTTTTGGCACCTCTGACTTCTCTTTATGTAATTAAGTGACTATGGCCTACAAATAAATATAAATGATGATTTTTCATAATCTATTTATAAGTAGTTTACACTGTATAACTTTACACACTAAATTAGGGCCATATAATATCAATATCAACTGAAGTCTGAGTCTGTATAGTTTTTCCGTCTCCAGTGACCCCTAATTGCTTCCGACTCCATGACTCTACAGTCCAGTTCAGATCATTCTCAACCAGGTATGGGCAACCTTTTTCAAGAAGCGGGTCACATGAGACCAGGCTCATCATCACTACTAAAATAAATTCAAGGTAACTTTAGTTTATGGTATCTCAATCATTTTCACTACAGAAGACCGTATACATAAGCAGTTCTCTTAAAAATAGAGAAAAGTTGATTTTAAAAAAATTTTCTTTTTTAATAAAAAAATATTTTCTCTCTCCAGCTATGGGTAAATATCAGTGCAGACTGGGCTCTTTAACCATGGTATAGCAACCGGTCTAGGGAAAGAAAAACTCTGAATCCAAACCTGTTAAACTCCACTTAAAAATTGACCTTGTGTCACATCCTACCCATGCATAGGGGTTGGGTAAATGTATATAAAAAAATTGAAGTCATAAGCTAGCCATTCAGAAAGCACCATGGGCCATAGTTTGTCCATGACTGCTCTGAACATTCCTTAGAGAAGCTGGAGGCGCAATGGTTACTGTTGTAGGAAATGGACATGATGTGACAAGTTCAAATCCTGAATGAGGCTGTTTGCATTTCCCATAGCACTAATATACTTTGGAAAGGTATGAATCCAACTATTGTCCCAGCTATGGGTAAATAGTAGGAGAGGCTGGACTCTTGGTTAGGCAAGCAGTCTAGGAAAAGGAAAACTGAATTCAAACCTGTTAACTCTGCTTAAGAAATTTAAAGTTAGCTACAGTGATTTTAATCAATAATCTAATAATGATTAAGATGACAGTAACTAACTTGATAAAAAACTTAATATTAATGAAGGGTGTTGAAGTGAGTAGTGTACTGTTTGTTTGAATAACAGCAACTAGCTAAGCACAACTGAATCGGTACCAAGACAGTTGGTATTTATGGAAATCAAGAATAGTCCATTGATGTATTTGGGTGATTCCATTCCTTGAATCTGATTGGCTGCTTGGTTTCTATGATGTTATGAGGCTTCATAAATACCCTGGCATTTTGCAGTAGTATTGCAGCAAGATGGATTCATATTCAGTTAAGATTACTTGTTGCCTTGTCTTACTAATTCAATGGTAATTGGAACTAGTATGATTATTCTACAAAGGGTAAAACCTAAAAGTTTCTGATATTACTTATTTGGAAAAATTTTGCATTGATAACCCAATGTTCACTTGATGTTGGTCCAAACGTCTTTGGCAAAAATCATGTTTTATTTTATAGATTAGTTAAAAGTGCATGTGTTCAACTATAACTGTTTGCTCTGCAGTTTCAACTTGTCTGGAAAATATTCATCAAATTTGGATCTCTCAAGAACTGATTGTGCATCCTTGATGTAACTTGGCGAAAGATGACCTGAGTGTAGGGGGAATCCCCATGGCATAGTGGCTAACATACTGATCTGTGACATCACAGTAAGTGATTGTATTTTTGATAAATTTATAAATCTGCAGAGATGCTGATAGGTACACGTCCTAAGTCCCTAATGCACAAAAATCTAAATGGATGCAGGAAATTTGTATTCATGCAAATCCTAATATTTTTCTTTTTTCTTCCCTTACTATTTCAAGCTAACTGTAAGTACATTTCAATAGTTTCTTAGAAACGAATTACACAGGATAGGTTACAAGATAGGGGTTAGACGGCTTTAGTTGGGACCCATAAATTTTCCCAGGGACTAATTCAAAGTAAATATGTGCATTCTAGGATGCACTAAATCAAAAAGCTATCAGCATCATTTAAAATATGTTAAATGTTTAATGAAAACATAAAGAAATAGTAATAAAATCTTAATTCAGACTAAAATTAAAGTAGTAAAGAACAAGGTCGCAGATTGGGAAGGTATATGGTTATTTGAAGATATAATTGTTCATAAAGGATTATTATTAGTGTCGAAGTGAGTTAGTGAACTGTTGGTTTGAACAACAGCAACTAGCTAAGCACAACTGAACTAGTGCCAAGACAATTGGTACTTATGGGAATCAAGAATAGTCCACTCATGCATTTGGGTGATTCCATTCCTTGAGTCCTGATTGGCTGCTTGGTTTCTATGATGTTATGAGGCTTCATAAATAACCTGGCATTTTGTAGTAGTCTTTTCAGCAAGATAGATTCATATTCAGTTACGACACTTGTTGCCTTGTCTTACCAATTCGACGGTAATTGGAACTAGTATGATTATTCTACAATTAGTTATGTGAAGCCATATAATTGCTTGCAAATTTTGGTGTGAGATAAGAATACTTATCAATACTTGAAACTATATAATTGTGTGCAAATAGATGATTATCATTAAATGGGAATAGTTTCTTTAAACCATATAATTGCGTATAAATTATTATTATTATATAGGAATACTTGAAACCATATAAATGTGTGCTAATTATTTGTATTAGATAAGTTTGGTTTGGTGTCTTTTTTTTAATGGCATATCAACCTTCATGGGTTATTTAAATCCTAAGCCATTCTTCTTGTAGAAGAACAGTTGTGGTACTATTTAACCCATAGCTGGGGGGTGATGATGAGGTTCATACCTTTCCCAAGGGTATTAGTCCAAAAGTGAACCTAATAGCATGACTGAAGTTTGAACTCGCAATGATGTCGTAGTCCAACGCATTAGCCATTATGCCACAAGGACTGATATTATACAACTGTGTGCAAACAAATGATTATAGACAAAAATGTGCAATTAAAAAAATGCAATGTAACATTGAAAATATAGTTATGTTTGTAATCAAACATTTACAAGTGCCTTAGATTTTGGCATTAGATAACCCATAAGGAGTTGATATGCCATTGAAAAAATAAAACAAACTAAACAGAAAGTTAAACATGAATGTCAACTGCTTTTTTTTAATTCAGGCAATATTTATATATCATAAAATCAAACAACTTCTCCCCCTCTCCCTTTCCCTCTCTCCCCTCTCTCTCTGAGAACGAGCAAGCCTGGGGTATGGGGATAAAAAGACAAGAAGAACCAAAGTGATACAAGTATACAATTGTTGCCAAATTTGTTAATGACCAGACACAATAGATTTATTCCTGCCAGGGTTTTTTTGGGGGGTTGGGAGTAGGGTGTTGTCCATTCCCCCATCTCAAACACTGCTGCCATGACTAATATGGACATTAGCTGAAATTAAAGAGGTATTGTTTTTGTTCATGCTGGAAAGAATGCAAGAAAACAAAATGGAAATAAGCAGAACTTTGAATATCATCATCTGGCTATTCAAACTAAAAGACATGAACATAATTCCTGATGGTGATTATTAAAAGTTGCAGAAACTTCATCTCTGAGAAGATGAAATTACTTTTCACTGCTGAGAGAAATGTTATGATATAGACTGTTGAATAATCTCCGAGGATTGTACTAAGTTTGGTAATTCAATGAGAAGGCTTTTGGATTACCATAAGGTGGAGAGCCCAAAGAGTAGGCTTTTTATTTTTATTAAGATATTGCTACCTCATTACCTTATCCATCTGTCTGCCCTGGGTATGACACTAAACTGCATCTAGTAGATTGTAGAAATTTGTATCGGGCAATCAGTATTCAGCTGTATTGCAAATTGAATCTGATCTGACCATCAGAGTGTTGATAGATGGTTTATATACAGGTTTGGGTTGTTCCACTATGTACTTTGGCCAAGCTCATTCACTGGATTCTGATTAGCTGCTGGTTTTCAGTGTAGACACTTTGATCATAAATACCCATCATTATGTATTATACTCCCGGCAATACAAGGACTGTATTGAGTTACAGCTTGCTGCCTTGTCTGCCAATTCGATGGTAATTGGAATCCCACTGTGATGGTGAGTATTGTATTGCTTCTACAATATCAGGGGGAATAACTTCTACAATAATGATTGCCATCTCTTGATTCTCTAGTCTGGATTGACACTTTCAGTTTGATTGGATGACTTTCAGTCCATGAGGCAGAGATAGATGACAAACAAAAAGAATGTTGACTGTAGGTGTTACTTGATGCAGTATTTGGAGAAAGTGTTTATGTACCGCCATGTGTCTTCTTCAATCTGCACAAAGAGTTGTATACTTTACTGCAAATGGCACAAGTGGTATCACCTCGCCTCAACGGAAGTTCACATCTCTCATGTGCCGTATCCAAATTAGAGAGAAGAATACAGTCACAAACATTACACCTCCAAACAGGTTCTTGAACCTGAGAGTCTGATATTGTTCCCTTCCTCAGCTGTTGCTTTTACCTTTCATGATTTTTACGTCTGCTCAAAGGAGGCACTTTCTGTTTTAAATGTCTTTGCCACTCAGATTTTCTCAATGCTAGCTTTTCCCAGTCCAAAATATCAATTTTCAGCAATTTAAGAAAATTCTTGATGTTGTGATATAGTGTTTCTTTAGTGTTGAGGCCGCTTGCCATGAAGCAGTTTATCATAGAACAAACATTTGGAAAGCCTTTGGTTATACATATAAGGGTAATCCCAAAAGGGATGAAGGGAAACTGTTTATGCGACTATTGTCAACACTGTTGTGCATGTGCCTCGTTGCCACACTCAACCTTAGTTTGGCAGTCATTTCTGTTGGAGCTTGTGATTGACGCTACAGCCAAGTGTGAAGTTTGTGCAGTTATTTGGTTTTTTAACTTAAAAGCATTAAACCAATTGAAATTCATCGCCAATTAATGGAAGTGTATGGCAAGTTGTGCACGGATGTCAAAAAAGTTTGCAATGATGATAATGTTGATTATGTAGAAAATAGATAATTGTTCAAACTTTAAAGTATTAAAGTAGTATGTTCTAATTTCCACAAAACAGCCAATTTTAGCCCAATGTGTATATATACATATACATATATGTATATATATATACAAAAAACTCACATCTTTATAATAATTTAAAGAAATTCTAGTCTCCTTCAGAATTCATTTTGTTTTATGACAACAAAATGCATAAATTAAAAAATATATATATATTTTATGTACTTGGAACTAAAGACTCTTTGCAATGTGACACCAGTCAAACATTGATAAATCTAGATTTATTATCTGTGAGGATAAATATGAATAAAGAAATCCACATAATTACTTGAAATTCCTTTCTTTTTTAATTACCAGCTTAGATAATTAATTCACTAATGATCCTCCCCCCTCCCTTTTTTATGACTTTCTTATGAATCAATTGAGATTGTTAAATGGTTTGGCTGCCATTGAGAGAGCACAATGGTTTTCAACAACTGACTGATTACCATAAAACATTTGATTAAAGACTGTAAAAAAAAAAAAAAAATTTTTTAAATGTCCCTTGAAATAATTCATGATGATGCTTGTAGAAGTAGTCAAGAAATGCATTAAAAATGAGATTTAAAAAAAGTTGAAAAACCCAACAAAAAGAAAAAGAAGAAAAAAGAAAACTACATGGTCTGTGAAGCCAAAGTGATTGTTGTTGTAATAGCAGTAATCCATTATGATATTGATGCTTCTATTTAGGAAGGAGTGAAAGATTGTAATAGGCATTTCATAAATAACAGCAATTCATAATAAGATTTGTGCATTCTATTTAGGAAAGAGCGAAGGATTTCTAATTAGCAATCCATAGTTAACAGCAGTCCATAATAATATTGATGCTTCTATTTTTAGGAAGGAGTGACGGATTCTAATTAGCATTTCATAGAGATACTGATGCTTCTCTTTTGGAAGGAGGGAAGGAATCTTATTAGTATTTTATTTTTTATTTCTGTTATAACTTAATTCTATTATAAATACTAGCAAATATATGCACCCTCCGGGTGCAAGTATTTAAGTTTTAATGTAATAAAATATTATATTAAATTAGAAAGTCTAACAGTACTAAATAAGAATACAGATAAAAAGATTTGAAACCTAATAAAAAATGGAACAACTGAAACTTACTCTTCCATCACTCTCATCTTTCATTGTTATTTTTCTAATTTAAGTATTTAGTTAAAAGAGGAAGTAAAGAATAAAATGACAGTTATTTTATCTGTTAATGGATTTCATTTAAGATTCATTGAAGAGATTTTTGCTTATTCATTAAAATAAAACTAAATAGTTAGAAATCAATATACTAAGCACATATTTATTAAATTCGATTTTTTAATATTAATATGCAAATTAGCCTTCCGTTCACACTGTAAACCGCTATTTGTTGTATATATGAATATAATTGCATGTTGTCAGTATGTAGACATAGTTAACAGTATTAATAATGTAAGACAATTTTATTAATAATTGAGGTTTAGATAAAAATAAAATCATGGAGAATGTGATGTCAATAACTAAGAGAATTGTGACTTGAGTAGGAATATAGTTTCGGTTACAGACAGAAAAACACACAATCTCCATTATAATAAGATAATTCTGTGAGAATTTTGTATGATTAAAAAATGATGTTTGAACTCTACAAAATTATCTTTATTGTTCTGTTGCAAATTTGTCCGGACATTACTTATTTTGAATTTCTCTGTTTAATCACTTGATGCTAACTGGGTGCTCCATATTTTTTTACCTTGAGCCAACCTAAGCTAAGCTTAATAAACATTTACTCAATTTAATCAATATTCAATGAATTATTCAGATTAGGATCATCTTTTTCCACCCTTTTTTGATCAATGGATTTGTTCTCTGGTCTACTTCAGGTGTTTATTACATCAATATCTAGAATTCCTTTTTTTATTTATTTCCTCATTAATCAAGCAATAAAAATGTATCTGGTCTTCTGTGGGTCTGGTGTACAGGGTGGAGCAACAACTGTATCAGGCTGTGAAATTGTTAACTGTGAGAATATGATTAGAATATTCATAAGGTAACCACTCAAAATGTCACCCATATACCAGAGAGGGCATCAAGATAGTTAATGTCCATAAGAGAAGAACAATAAATGAAGAAGTAGCTGGCCATCTGGACACAAACTGGCTTAGATTCTTTTATTTATTTATTTATTTATTATAGAATACTAAGTCCAATTACTGTCGAATTGGCAAGACAAGACGGCAAACAGTCGTAACTCAATATGATTCTGAGATGCCGTAAAGACCACTGAAAAGTGGCAGGATTTATGGAGCCTCAGAGGACCCAACAAACCAAGCAGCCAATCAGGACTCAGGGAATGGACTCGCCCAAATGCATGGGTGGACTGTTCTGAATTCCCATAAATACCAGTTGTCTTGACACTGGTGCAGTGGTGCTTGGCCAGTCACATTGCTCAAACCAATTGTTGACTGTCTAACTGACTTACTTCAATATGGCGCTGCGAATAGGATTCGACCTAGCTAGATGGGAAAAGATGTTTATTGAGGCAGGCATATCTGTTGCCTCTGCCAAAACTTATGCCCAGACATTTTCTAGTGAAGAGATTGCAAGGTCCAGCTTGCATATGCTGGATCGTGCAATGCTTAAGGAACTGAGTATCAAGACTATGGGTGACATGCTCACTATACTAAAGCCCTGGCTGAGTATGTATATATTTAGTAGTCCCCTCCACCACAAACAGGATGCGACACAAGGTCAATAATTTTAAGTGGATTAAAACTAGTTTGAATTCAGAGTTTTCCTTTTCCTAGACTGGTTTCCTAACCAAGGATAAAGAGCCCAGTCTGTCCTACTATTTACCCAAAGCTGGTGGAAGAATAGATGGATCCATGCCTTTCTCAAGGGTATTAACGCTTACAGTCTTGTCCACGATTTAAACTCCAATTGCTGATTCCATTTCCTATAAGGATAACCGTTACACACAGCCCTGTTGGCTGGCCTTTAAAATACACTGACTGCACTGCTGCAGAGGTGTAACATCTCCCTCGTGGGTGGCGGCCATGATGTTTAAGGATGGAACCCTGGTGGCATGACATGCAACATTCCACTTTGACCCTTTGGCTGGTCACTTCAAGCCCTAGTTCCTATAAGAGTGTCCTAACCATATTGCCCTTATGGCAAGCCCTGACCATTTTTATCATATATGTGCTAGAAGGTGGTGGCTGAGGGTCTTTATGTCTTAGGTATGATGTTAAACTCTATCAGATGGTGAAATTCCAATTCTGGAGCTCTAGAGTATGTTGAGTACCCCTTCATCACCATTACTCGCAGGTCCACTCTGACCCGGAGTAGTAGTACCTATTAGGGTCCAATCTATGGCTTAAATAGAAAAAATAGAGTTAAAAAAAAAATTGAGTACCTATCAAGAATGAATAGAACAAAACGTCTTTGGCATAAAATAACCCAACAATGGTTGACATGCCGTAAAATCCAACCAAACAACCAATTTATTAAGCATATCTACCTTAATGCAACCTAGGATAGCCTAATGCCTTAGTGATCTTATAAAATCCCTTGTCATATTTTTTGTCTATTTGTTCATAATAATAATAAGTCTTTGAAAATGCAATAAAATCACATTTACCCATAGCTGGGGATTCATACCTTTTCTCAATGGAATTAAAGACCTCTGCAAGAAGGACATGAAGTTATGCCACATCAATACCAACACATGGGAGGTTGGTGTAGAAAACCGAGCAGCCTGGTGCCTCCTTGTCAAACAAGGGACGAAAAGGAGTGAAAAAGAGAGGAAAGAAGCTGCCACAGAAAAGAGACCCAGAGGGAAGGAGAGACAACATAAACTCCAAGAAGCATCACTGTTTGTTTGCAATCACTGCGCCAGAGATTGCTATTCAAAAATTGGCCTGTTCAGCCACTCACGCAGATGCAGTTAAAAAAGATTTTAAAAATTGACACTAAGCCATTGTCTTTAGCAGACGGAAGAATGCCAACAAATTAGCGTAATGTGAAATGCAAACAGCTTTTCCATGATTTGAACTCTAATTCTTAATTCCATTTCCTATGATAATAAACCTTACACTAATCGTGAATATACATTTACCAACCCCTCCACACGAGCAGGATGTGACACAAGGTCATTTTTTAAGCGGAGTTCAACATGTTTGAATTCAGAGTTTTCCTTCTCCTAGACCGGTTGCCTAACCAAGGTTAAAGAGCCCAGTCTGCCCTACTATTTATCCATAGCTGGAGGGAGAGTAGGATTCATACCTTTCCCAATGGTATTAGCGCTAAGTGAAATGCAATTACCAGGATTTGAACTCGGGGCAACGAGTCCATTTCAAATGACTTTAACCATTACACCCCCGGTTCCCTAATCGTGAATATATAATGTTGAAATACTCAAGGATTCAGGAAAATTAGTAAAGATTTGTCCATCAAAAGTATCTGTTGATATATGAACATAGCCACACAATAAATTGTTTTTGTATATTATTTTTATTACTAATTACTTATGGCTGCTTCTCTATTTTCCACAAGGCCTGTATCTCGTGTTTCATCAGAAGAATATCACATTTCAAAAATAATCTTTTCTGTAAACATGTAAAAACAGTTCCCTCATAAATATGTATATGTCCAGTTTTCTTTTCTTTTTGTCTTCTACTTTATTTTCTATTCTTGTTTTAAACCTGAGAAGAGTCTCAACTGGAAATTATATTCCTTGATTAATTTAGAAAAGAAACAAATTGTCATGTCCTTAGTTAATTGTCAAAACAAAATGTAATTATTATTGATTTATAGACACAATTTGATTTTATCAGTGAATTGAGATCTTTTTTACTTCCGTCTTGTAGGCGGGGCTTTGAATACACAGTGTCGCCTGCAGAGGAGAGCAAGCCTCTCCCCAAAAAGGGGTGTCCTGAGTATGGCACTAAACTGCACCTGAAGCTTCAGATCTGGAGTGTGGAGTACCTCTTCATTGTCATTACTCCCAGGTCCACTCTGAGTGGTAGTACCAATTAGGGTTACATCTATGAGTCAAATAGATCTGTTTAAAAATTATTTGTATTCAATAGGACCGTGTGCAAAAAAAAAAAATTTAAATCTTAAATAATTATAAAAAATGTAAATATGAGGGAGTCAAAAATTATCCACACTTACACCATAACATATCTTTATTATTGTCACACTGCATTCAGCGCATGCGTGTAGTTAGCACTGTTGTGGTCATGTGATCAAAGTTTGAGTCTGATCACATCATTTTGCTTGCTGTCTCTACAGTGTAAACAAAGCTGCTCCAGTAGCTGTATGTACCAACAAAGTGACTGATTTCTCTGGTCGGAAGGAGTGTTGAGGCTTTTAGCACAATATGACAGTGCACTACTGCATAGAAGTGTGTGTGAGAAGCTTAAAAGTGGCTGGACAAGCATGACACACAAAGAGGGACCAGGACATCAGTCAACCTCTACGAGGAAAAGATTCAGCAAGCTTGAGAGATGGTAATGGTGAACTGGCAAGTTATCATCCATGTTTGTCTCGGCTTCCATAAAACAAGAGTGCAAATAATTTTTTGATCTTCCTCATATATGAACATGCAATAAACGTGATTCCCTAACCTCTCGACATAAAATAACCCTAGATGGGTTGGCATGCCATTATAATCTATCTATCAATCAGTCATCTTTTTTTACTTATTTCATAATTATTAAGGGAAGTTGTCAACCAAAAAAAAAAGTTTAAATTTAATTCCTTCTTTTAATAGCAGTTACATTAGAGGCAAAAACAAATTTTTTCCAGGTGGGGAGTTTCCTGGCATAGTGGTTAATGTGATGGACTGCAACATTCTAGTAAGCAAGTTCACACTCCACTATTAAAATCACTTTTGGACTAATACCATTGGGAAAGGTATGAACCCTCTCATACCCCAGCTATGAGTTAAATAGTGCCACTACTGTTCTTTTATAAGGATGGCTTTGGCATTAAATAACCCACAAAAGCTGATATGCCATTAAACAAAGAAACAATTATTTTTTCAGCTTCCCATGCATAAATCAAAACTCCTGCATGGCTGTTGCAAAAAATGATTGGCTCCATCGGCATTCCTCTTCGGGGGGTGCTTCAGGTGACAAGCAATTAACTCAACCCTCACCCCTTTTAGGAAAGGGGACAGGTGCTGCCTTATCTTATAGGTGTTCCTCTGTTAATGATAGTGATGTTCAAATGATTGTAGTAAAATAAAAACGTGTTTATCTAACCCTTCTTCATGACAAGGTCAATTTCTTAAGCAGAGTTTAAGAGGTTTGAATTCAGAGGTTTCCTTTTCCTAGACTGGTTGTCATATCCAGATTAAAGAGCCCAGTCTGCCCTACTATTTTACCCATAGCTGGAGGAAGAATAGTTGGATTCATAACTTTTCCCAAGGTTATTAGCATTTTATGAAATGCAAACAGCCTCATCCAGGATTTGGACTTGGTTCACTGTGTCTATATTTTATGACGATAACCATTACACCCCAAACACCTCCATAAAACAAAAACAACATAAATAAAAATTGAGCCTTGCAGAGGTGTGGGGAAACCTTTTCATGTTTAAAGGCCACATTCAAATTTATTATCACCTAATAAGGTTGAACTTTATTGATTTTTAGTATGTTTACAATAGAATTTAAAATTTGAACTATTAGTCAAGAACTTAGTTCAGAGTTAATAAATATATATAATACAAGACAAAACGTGACCCATTGGGTCACCCATTCAGCTATGGGTAGATAATTGAGATTAGGGAAAAGGGTGTTAGCAAAGCGAATAGAATTTGTAAAATACGGTCGGACGAAACCTTAAAATCCTTTATTTAGCTTTCTAAAAAACGGAATGTTTGACCTCATTTAAGCTACAGGTTGCTGGTTGTGAAATTTAGCATAGAAATATATTTCAGATTCTTGCGTGTGTCTCTCTCTCTCTCTCACTCTCTCTCTCTCTCTCTCTCTCTCTCTCTCGAAACTAACAATATAAAATGAGGAGGTAGACAAGGGATATTTAGAGGGGAAGAAAAAGATAGACATAGAGTAAAGTAAGAGATTGGTCGGTTTTTTGACTCAATTGCAAATTACGACTAATTAGAACCAATTAAAACATCATTTTTTTCAAACATAATTCAATCCTAAAAGTAAGGAATAATTTAGTATAATTTTCGTGTCATTAAACTAAACAGTAAAAAAGCCTTTAGGAAGCAAAAGTTGATTAACTCAGCTTTAGTATAATAATAGATTTACCTAAAACAATTAACTAACCTTTTAATGCCATTTTTTTAAATTGCTTTTTGCAAGAAAACCATAGGATATCAGATTTTAAAATGGAAGTGTGCATGGAAGGTGACACTTGATGTTTTGGTAGGTTCCCAACCCCTGCTCTAATGTATCTATTTACCCAGCCCCTACACAATGAGCAGGATGTGACGCGAGGTCAATTTTTAAGTAGAGAGTATCTGCCTAGAAACGAAGCTGTGCTACTCATTCATTGAGTTGGCCAGGACCTGTATTGAGCCTGGAACCCTGTGATTCCTATGTAAATGCTCTACCGACTGGGCTAAAGGGATTTTAATGCATGTCCAAGATATTTTCATGCCTGTTTAGTATAAAGGGATTTTAATGCAAGCATTAAACATGCATTAAAATCCCTTTACATTTTTTTAATGGGATTTTAATGCATGTTTAATGTAAAATGATTTTAATGCTTGAAATCTGTTGTGAAACTGGAAGTCTGTTTTGTATTATTTGGATTATTATTCTCATCTTTATTGTTATCTGTACAACATTTCAGCCGATGTGCTCTCCGGCCTTCTTCAGGTATTTCTTGTTGGACTCTGGAACATTCTTGTCATAACGGGAGCCATTATACAAATTATCAAGCCTCATCTAAAATAAATTCAGAGAAATGGAAGTCTATTGAATTCTGCTACTTTATGTCTGTATTACCATGATTATTTGTGTATAAGATGCAGATTTTTCAGTCCAAAGGTTAGTAGGGTGTATTATCCACATGAATTATATATTTAACTGTTTTTACGGCCACATGCCTCAGCCTATGGAATGACTGAAAATAAGTTATATCTATAGTCCAAATTAATGTGTCTTATACTGTAAAATAATCAAACTAGTTCCAATTACCGTCGAATTGGTAAGACAAGGCAGCAAGTAGTCATAACTGAATACGAACCTATCTTGCTGCAATACCATTGCAAAATGCCAGTTTATTTATGAAGCCTCATAACATCATAGAAACCAAGCAGCCAATCAGGACTCAGGGAATGGAATCACCCAAATGCAAGAATGGACTATTCTTGATTTCAATAAGTACTGTCTTGAGACTGGTTCAATTGTGCTTAGCTAGTTGCTGTTGTTCAATCCAACAGTACACTGACTCACTTCAACATATACCATTACAGCAAAGTAGCCACTGGAATGAGTGTTTGTTTATAATTTTGTTTCTCCTCATGTGAGCTTTTTTTTGCCACAAGTTTGTTGTCTTTTTGTGTGAACATGTCCATGTGTTTGCTCTAGATTTTGTGTTTTAAAACATAATGTAAACTATATGAACTCTTATATTTAGTCGGTACAAACTGATAAAAATTTGAATAAATTTAGGTTAAATTTAGATGCTACAAATTCTAAAAGATCAGTGTGTGTGTGTGTGTGTGTAAATCGGGGTTCTTAGATACACAGCCTTTGGGATACTTATCTGTGGTAAAACCATTTTTCTAACTAATTAAAAATCCTGGACAGGTCTGTTCGGTAAAGTGGGGAGTTGGTGGTAGGAGTGGTGTTCCAGCACAAACAATCTCCCTGGTCTAGTACTATTGAAAAGGGGATAGACTCCATCACTGTCTGGATGATACGGACTGAAAATGCTTTCTTTATTAAATTAGCTTTTTTAAATTTTTTTTTTTTTTTTTTTCATTTCATTGCTGATAAAATATTTGATCCCACTATAATATTGCTCTCTCTTTCTCTCTCTCAGCAGTGTATCATCTTATTTGTTCCTCTTACCACTCTTGTACTAAGAACATTTTTTCCCAGAATTTCATAGTCTAAAGTTAGAGATGCCTGTTATACATAAATAATTACAGTAGTAGAAATATCATGCAGCATTGATAGGCCTCGAGGAAATCACTTATCTGTGAAAAAATGAAATGTTAAAAGTTAGGTTATTATCATAACATCATACAGTCAAAAATATCCTTTGTTTAGCCATTGTTACTATATTTATAAAAGATCAATTTAATTTTAAACAAATTGTGGAAACACCACCCCACAAGAAAACAGCTGTACAGCCACCTGCCTCATATCACCCAAACCATCCGAGTAAGACGGACAAGACATGCAGAACACTGCTGGAGAAGCAAGGACAAAAGTGACGTCCTCCTGTGGAAGCCAGCACATGGGCATGCCAGTGTGGGCCGACCAACAAAGATGTACATTGAGAATGCTCTGTGCAGATGCTGGATGCCACGTAGAGGACCTCCCGAGAACAATGAGTGATAGGGACGGCTGGAGAGAGATTGTCATGGATATCCATACTAATAGCACGATATGATGATAATGATGACGATTTCACATACCAGAAAAGATATTTGATAGTTATATCTTTCATGTTATGAAGTTAATATTATTCTTTGTTTTTTATTGTTTTTTTTGGTTTTTTTGGTTTTTTTGTAAAGAAATATCTTTTTAATTTAAGTGATGTATTGATTTAAACATTTGTTTTTTGTTAAATTGTTAGTCCGAACTAAACAATGATGCTATGTAATTAATCTCCAGTTTGAAGAACTATATATTGTAGAATCGATATATACCCATCACATGACTATGTTATGGGAGTTGGTACAGGGTCTGTATTTGGTTACAGCTTGCTGCTTTTGTCTGCCAACTGGATGCTAACTTGGAACCTTCTTGCGAAGGTGAGTATCATATCTTGAGTCTACACGTATTAACCTAATAAGTATCCTGGGTATGACACTAAACTGCATCTGATAGTGAGGCTCCAGTTCTGGAGAGTTTGGAGTATCCCTTCATTATATATTCCTTGAATAATTTAGAAAAGAAACAAATTGTCATGTCCTTAGTTCAGATATCACCAAACTTTTGTCACGGTGAGCCGGATAATTGAAAAAATAATGAGCGCAAGCTACATTATTATTGTGTTCAATACTTGCTCGCCAGAATGAAAGCTCTGAGAAAAAGATGTAAAACAAAATTTATCTTTCCATGTTATATTCATGAATGAGAGGTGTAAGATTCACAAAAATAAATTTAACCAACATATTTATTTTCAAAACATTATTAAAAACATTACAAATTCATGTACCGTCGTCAGGCCTGATAAAATGCCTTTGTGGGCCATAGTTTGGTGATGTCCCTGCCTTAGTTAATTATCAAAACAAAATGTAATTATTTGATTTATAGACACAATTTGATTTTTATCGGTGAATTGGAGTCTTTTATACTTCTTGTAGGCAGGGCATTGAATAAACTGTCCCCTGCAGAGGAGCAAGCCTCTCTCAAAAAGGGGTGTCCTAAGTATAGCACTAAACTGCATCTGAAGCTCCAGTTCTGGAGATCTGGGGAGTGTGAAGTACCCCTTCATTGCTATTACTCCCAACTCCACTCAGACTCAGAGTGATAATTCTTGTTAGGGTCACATTGATCTGTTTAAAAATTATTTGTATTTAATAGGACCATGTGCAAAAAAAACAAAACTTAAACAACTACACAAAAAATGTGAAGATGAACATATGACACATTCCATATATATCTATGCAGTGATGCTGATAGCTTTTTGATTTAGTGAGTCCTGGGATGCACATATTTGCTTTGAATGAGTCCCGGGAAAATTTATGGGTCCCAAGATGAGGACAGCAGTCGGAAAAAAAATAATACAAAGATTTCTTTCTTCTTAATTTTCAATGCATTTCTATTAAAAGTTTCTTAATAGATTGTTGGGTTTTTATTTATGATCTGAGGAAACAACTGAAGCTTTTTAACTCCTACCTTGTAACCTATCCTGTGTAATTCATTTCTGAGAAACTATTAAAAATTATTTAAAGTTAGCTTAGAATGGTGAGGGAAGAAAAAAGAAAAACACTGGGATGCATGGATATGATTTTACTGCATCCTTTTAGATTTTTGTGTGTCAGGGACACAGTACGCATACCTATCAGCATCTCTGTGTATGTATAATTTTTCTACTTGTGACTTATTTTTTTGATAATCTGGAATCCAAATCTTTGGGTTTTTCTTATTAGATACTGGATATCTGGTCAGATATGGATTCTTTTATATCATTAATTTAAATGCATTACTCATGATTTTACTATAGAAATGCATTGAAAATTAAGAAAAAGAAATATTTGTATTATTTATTTTTTTCCCGACTGCTGTCCTCATCTTTATTGTTATATATACAACATTTCAGCCGATGTGCCCTCCAGCCTTCTTCAGGTGTTTCCTGTTGGACACATGGTGCAGTGGATATAAGGGTTGAGTTAATACAGTTCTAAGTGACTATCATCTGTAGATTGCAGGTTCAATCCTGGCCAAGGGAATTAATAACATAGAATACTTAACATAGCTTAACACTTGTACCTAGTCATGGTTAATGGAATGAGAACAAGCTAACCTAATGGATTAAATAAAGGGTTCAGTTTGAAGTTTCATGAAGGCTCTTGAATTCAACACAAATCACCTGAAAAAGGTCAGAAGGCACATTGGCCGAAACGTTGTGTATATAGCAATAAAGATGAGGGCAACAGTTTGAAAAATACAAATAATACAAATTATCAAGCCTCATCTAAAAAATTCAGACAAATAGAGAAATCTTTAGTGACCATGAATTAGTGCAATCATTCTTGATATATATATATATATGAAATTCTCTTGTGTTTATTTTAATGTACTTTTAGTCCCAGCTTTGGCATTTTTATAGCTTTAGACCTTAGATATTAGATACCCCTGTACAAAGGCACAGTGTATCTTTTTGTACATTACTATCTTTGGTTTGACTGTGATAAACAAATAGCTAGACTGATTTTTGCCTGGTCTCATATTTAAAAAAAAGTTCTTAGAAAATAATTGAAATCAAATTTACAGAAATATTTTCTAAGAAAAAATACAATTTTCAAAATGGCTTAGAGGATACAAAATGATAAGTTTCTTTTTAAAACTAAGGTGTTTTAAAAAGAAACTTTAAAAAGAAAGACACTGGTTCTAATGTATAATTGGTCAGTGTGGGGGTCAAACTTTAAATACCAGACATGTATGCCAAAAAGTTCCGGGGGGAGGGGTCCCTTTAGGAAAAATTGTGATATTGTAAAAAGTACCTGTAACCTATTGCTTAAGTATAATATTTATTATTTAGGTGTAGATATAATCTTATTATAATGGAGATTGTGGGTTTGTCTGTCTGTAACCGAAACTATATTACTATACAAGTCACAATTCCCTTTGTTATTTACATCACATTCTCCATGATTTTATTTTTATTTAAACTTCAATTATTAATAAAATTGTTTTACATCATTAAGACTGTTGCCCATATCTACATACTGATAAAATGCAATTGTATTTATATATACAAAAAAATAGCGGTTTACAGTGTGAATGGGAAGGCTAATTTGCATATTGATATTAGAAATTTGATTTTAATAAATATATGCTTAGTATTATTGATTTCTAATTGTTTGGTTTTATCTTATTGAATATGAGCAAAAATCTCGGGGATAAATCTTAAAAGAAATCCATTAACAAGAAGAAATAACTATAATATTATCCTTTACTTCCTATTTTAACTAAATAGTTGAATTAGGAAAATTTATCAATGAAAGACGGGAGTAACGGAAAATGATGGAAGAGTTAGTTTCAAAGTTGTTCTATTTTTCAATCATACCCCCTCTGTTCCAAATCTTTTTATCTGCATACTTATTCAGTTTCATTAGCCTTTCTAATTTGATATGATATTTTATTATATTAAAACTTAAATACTTGCACCCGGAGGGTGCATATATTTGCTAGTATAAATAATTTATTTATTTAACTAGATAATAAATTCAAATGATTTATAATAAATTATTTCAATTCTTTTTTAAATGCATGTCATCATACCATTTTTTCTATTAACTTTATTTTTACTAATCAAGTCATTTTAGAATATAATAGACAGCTTATTTAACTGTGGTATATAGAAATCTAATAGATTGCAATGGAGTTTTCAGAATAATTAATTAGAATGATTTTATTTAGTTAGTTGTTGTCTAAAAGAACTACAATGGTTAAATTACAAAAATACCAAAAGTACCAGGTACTTGTTTGATTACCTCATTTTAGGAATGACCCCTACCCACCCTTTAGAGGTACCAAATACTTTTTCTATGAGCTTAGAATACACTGACTGTAAGACCCACCCCCACCCCGCCGAAAAAAAGGTGTGTTCTGAGTATGATACTAAATTGCATCTGGTATTGAGGCTCTAGTTCTGGAGCTTTGGAGAGTGTGGAGTACCCCTTCATTGACATTATTCCCAGGTCCACTTTGACCTGGAGTGATTGTATCTGTTAGGGTCCCATCTATGGGTCAAATATATCTGTTTAAAAATTATTTGTATTTGACAGCAATACTTGATGCCACATAACTGTAAAGTATGTCTATTAAAAATAGTTACTTATAATAAGCTATGATTGTTTACTAAGGGTTATCATTGATTTGTTTTGTTTTATGGCATATCAACCTTGGTGGGTCATTTAATGCCGACAAAGTTGTGAAATAAATTCATTCTTAATGCATAATATAATTTTTTTATAAATACATTTTTCTATTTAACCCATAGATGGGACCCTAACAGGTACTACCACTCCGGGACAGAGTAGACCAGGGAGCAATGGTGATGAAGGGGTGCTCCACATTCCCCAAACCTCCAGAACTGGAACCTCACCATCAGATAGAGTTTAACATCATTCCCAGGACATGTAGACCCTCAGTCACCGCCTTCTAGGACCCATATGATAAAAAGGGGTTGGGGCTTGCCATAAGGGCAATAGGGCTGGGGCAATCATATAGGTGCTAGGGCTTGATGTGGCCAGCCGATTGATCGGAGGGGGCCTCTCTGACCGCACGTCTAACCCAAGATAGAGCCAAAGTGGGGTATTTCAAGTCATGAACTGCTCATCCACCTGGGTTCTATCCTTAAGCATCACGGGTCGCCACCCACGGCCAACAGGTAGCCCCATTGGGGGAGTCTTACCCCTCTGCAGAGGTGCAGTTGGTGCATTCTAACGCCCCACCGACAGGACGGGGGTTATCATTGAGTTACTTGAAACCATGTTACTGTGTGCAAACAAATGACTATTATTAAATAGAAATTATTACTTGAAACCATATGATTATTAGTATTAGATAAAAAAATACTTGAAACCATAAAACTATGTGCAAATTATTTATATATTATATATGAATACTATATGTATTATTGGAATATTTGATATTATATAACTATAAAGAATAGTTACTTGAAGCTATTAATAAGTTTACAAAGGGTTGTTATTATTATTAGTTACTTGAAACCATAAAACTGTATGCAAATTATTTATATATTATATATGAATACTTGATACCATATAACTGTGTGCAAAAAGTTCTTTTTTTAAAATACACAAAAATTTTTAATATATAGTTACTTGAAAACATAACTGTGTGCAAATAAAAGTAAAAGTAAGTAAAGTTGTTGGGGCGGCCTAATGTCGGTATCAGCCAGACAGTGAGGGAGTCTATCCCCTTTTCACTAGTGCTTGACCAAGGAAATTATTTTCAGCTTTTGAGGTGGAGCGCCACACCTACCATCAGCTCCTCACTTTACCGCACAGATCCCTGTGCTACTCATGCGCTGAGTTGGCGAGGGCCGGTATCAAACCAGGAACCTTGTGATTCCTAATCACTATTATTGAATAGAAATAATTACTTTAAACTCTATTAATTAAATATATTTTATCAACTCTGAACTAAGTTGTTGGCTAATAGTTCAAATTTTAAATTCTATTATAAACATACTAAAAATAAATATCAGATAATAAATTTGAATGTGGCCTTTAAACATGAAAAGGAATACTTGAAACCATACAACTGGGTGCAAATTATTTTCATTAGATAGGAATACTTGATATAAATATGTGCAAAAAAACCCCAAAAATCTCTTTAAAAAAACAACTACACAAAAATGTAAATATAAATGTACAATCAATGATACCTTAACCTCTATGTATAAAATAACCCTAGACAGGTTGACATGCTGCTAGGATCGATCAATCAAATCAAATAAAATATGGCAAGCAAATCAAAAAGGAAAAAAAAATACAATTAGAAAATTAAAAAGAATGACTAACTGTAGAGGATGGGTGCTAGGTTAAACATTGTGGAGTATAGCTGGTTTGAATTAATTTTTATCTTCTCATAGACTAGTTGTGACACTATAGTCATTAGGGGGGGTTAATCTCCTTAATGAATGTTAATAAATAACTCGGAAGTTTCAATACGAATTGAAAAAAAATTTTTTTTTTTTTTTTTTTCAAGGCAGTGTATATTCTAAAGATACCCGGGAAGGAAAAGAAATCAGGACATGAAACCTCAACAAAACCCACCTGCCTATGATGAATTAAGTGTGAAAACTGAAAGGACCCATTAAAGGCCTTTTCGTAGATAGATAATTGTGAATTCAACAGGGTCACTGAATTTCTAGTTTACTCAGATAGCTGAAGAAAATAACAAATCAAAACATATAATAAAGAGAAAAGGGATTTCCTCGACTTTTTGGTGCAAATATAGATAAGAGTGTTGTTTTAGAAACTGATCATTTTTTAATTTTATTTTTTTCAGAAGAAAAGACACAAGCCAATCATAAGCATAAATTGTCAATTATTAAGTCATTTCTACAATTGCTGTAAATATTAATTTATTTTTTTCTGTGAAATTAGTTGAAACTTATCTCTCAATATATTTTGTTTTATTTTTTTCTGAATCTCCATCCACACTAGACATGTGTTCCATTCCAACAGTTTCTTTCTTAGAATATCTACACTGTGGATCAAACTTCCTCATCAATGTTTTCTTCACAGCTATAACGTTGGACTTTTTAAACCCCAGACTGTGATATGTGTCTTACCCTGTCTTGGTTTGAATTTCTGCTTTGTTTTCCCTTTGTTGTACTTATTTGTTATATACTTACTTTTCATTCATCATGTCTTAACCCTTTGCCTATAGTGGCCAACTGGTCTTGTTTAGGGTGACTTAATTTGGATCTCTGCTTTGTTGAACCTTAGTAATACTCTTTTGTTATATCCTTGCCCTTCACCTGTCATTTTGTAACCCTTTGCCATAAATTGACAACTAACCTTGTGTATTAAGAATATTATTATTAAAAAAATTATTATTCATTCAAGTAGTAAATTTGAACAGATCAAAACCAACTCTTGTAAAAATTAATATCAAAACATACAATTAAAATAATACTTATGATACAAATGTTACCAAAAATACTTGATTTTTCCATAAAGGATATCATTTTCTTCTAATACTATTGTTTCCATCTAGTGTTTTCTCTAAGTGTTTCATTAGTCCTTGTGGTGCAGCCATACAGTAGCACTGACATGGCTAAAGCTTCGAAGAATTCTTGTTTTATCTTATCAGAGAGGTCAGATTTCCACTTGATCAATAATCTGTTGATACCATGCCTTTCTTATGCATATATCGATATCACTTTCTATAGATGAGATATTACTACCTTTTCTTTTAATACTGCTGTATATCTCTGTACATGTGGGAAGATGTGTAATAGCATTTATTTGTTCATCAACATTAGCATATTGCAAAATCAAAAATTTGATAGTAACTAATTTACCAGTACTTCACATTTCAGGATTTTTAAAATTTTTTAATACAAGCCAACCTCAAACATGAGTAATCATTGCAGTAAATATTAATTTTTTTTCCTGTGAAATTAGTTGAAACTTGTGCTACATGATGAATAGGCATAGCCTATTACAATAATTGAGTCTAGGATTTAAATTTACAAATTAACCATAAGTAATTCATGGAAAATCATTCGGGTTTTTGACAGGATTTCACCCCGAGGTCATCCAAGTGGTCATCTCTGATTGGCTTAAAGAAGGTCATGTGATCAGAGGAGCTTGAGAAAGTAATTGAGAAATGACTAAGCAATCATGTTGTGTTAAAAACAAAGTGTACGGACAATTAAGTCTCAGTGTTCATAGTTAAGAACTAAGATTGAAGTAGAGAAATACAACACCTAATACGACCTGATGAAGAAGAAACCGAGCCAATAAAGAAGATAGAAGAAGCAGCAGCAGACATAAAATGGAATGAGAATGATTATCCAACACTTGTCTCTAAATCGGGGGGTTCCCAATCTTTTCAGTCTGAGGGCCACAAAGCTTAATTCAGGAGAACCCAATCCTAAAAGAAAAAAAAACCCCAAAAGGTTAAATTCGCAAGGTAACAGTCATGATATATTTAATGAGACATCCGATGTTTATAATCACAAAAGTATGTAATATTGGGTTTAACTGAAGAGGCAATCTCAAACCGTCCATCGGGACGGGGGTCCGGTGTACTTCGGCCACTGGACCGGTCAGTTGTGTTAAATTAATAGCGTCGATCCCAGGGGGCCATCCCCCCAGGCAATACCTGCCCCCTTGACTTAAATGGGCAGGGCTGGGTTTATTGCCCAGCACCTGTGGCACCCCCCTTGAGGGGGAATGCCGAAGGGATCAACGCAATTTTTGTTCTCTCCCACCCATTAGCTTCAGCTTGTGGGTGGGCCCACGTTAAAACGAGGCCTTGTGCCCAGTCCATACAGGTGGGGGTATGAGACAAATAAAAAAAAAAACTGAAGAGGTCAATTGAAGGAACACATCAGACAAGTGATGATTTGCCAATTGCAAATGTAGCATACTCTTGGCATGCTTCATTTTGGACAACCATTCACAGCGGTATGTAATGCCAAACATACCCACAATTTACGCACACTTAAATACAATGGTTTAAAATTCTATAGTCCCCGATGACCCCAGAATGAAATATATCCAACTATAAATGATTAAATTATGATTAAAAATCAAAATAATGTTAAATATATAAAAATCGATATATAGATCTGGAGGTAACGTCAGTTGAATATTAAAACCAAACATATGTAAAATCTCAAAGATTATGACTGTACCGTAGTGCTGTAGATACAAGGGTAATTCCAAAAGAAAGGTCTTCAAAGTGCTTGGGACACTGTAAAACTTTTCATGTGGCTATTGGCAATACTGTTGTGTGTGTTGCACCTGCACATGCCTAGCTGCCATGCTCAGTCTTGGCTTAGCAGTCATTTTTGATGGAGCTCCTGATTGATGCTATGGTTAAGTGTGAAATTATTCAGTTTTTGAACAAAAAAGGCATTAATTCCATTGAAATTCATCACTAATTAACGAAGTGTATGGCAAGTCATGCATGAATGTCAAAAACATTTGCAAGTGGTGTAGGAAGTTTTCAACGTTGACAAGGTTCTTCCTCAACGACATATGGCAGTGTACTAGTATCATATAGGCTTACAAAAACTGCCACAGTGCCTACAAAAATGCATCAACCAAAATGGCTAGTATTTAGAAGAATAGATACATGTTGAAACTTTAAAATGATGTAAACATCCTTGAAGATGAACAATAAACGGTGCCGTTATAGTATGTGGCCTAGCTTTTTGATTCTGTTATAGTATGTGGCCTACACGGTTTGAATGTGTCCTTCCTCAGTAAGAGTATATTTATAGATATAAATAGTAGGCAATTTATTGAAACTAATTATTTTTCACATATATTCAATTTCAAGAAATGCAATTCAGTCATAAGCTGTATATAGTAATTAAGAATAATTAAAAAATAATTTATCCATAATTTACATGAATCAGAGATCTATTTAATTCTGAAATAGGGTTAGGGTTAGCAGTTATTATAACTTTATAATATGCTTTTTCATGGTAGGCCACATACTATAAGAGAGACATGATTGCGTAGGCAGCCTACGCAATCAAAAAGTATACCACATGCTATAAGAGAGACATGATTTTATAGGCCACATTCAAAAGGTAGGCCACATACTATAATGGTACCCAATAAACTTTTCTGTGATTTCTAAATATTTTTGAGACCTTACATTTGGGATTACACTCATACAATAAGGTTATTGTTACTGCATTGTAACTCTTCAGCCAACAGTTGAATGTTTCAGTTGGTATGTCAACACTTGTTGGTTTCTTTAATGGTGAAGTCAGTCAGTCTTTCTCTTTCTCTCTCTCTCTCTCTCTTTTAGTTTCAAATAATTAATGATAATAATCATTTGTAAACAATTATTGATAGAAATAACTATTCTTAATACAAATAATTTCCTCACAGTTATATTATTTCAAGTATTCCTAACTGATGCTAATAATTCTTACATCTTCTTTTTCTTTTTTGTCGGGGCGGCCTAAAGTCTGTATCAGCCAGTCAGCGAGGGAGTCTATCCCCTTTTCAATAGCGCTAGACCAAGGAAATTGTTTTTTTTTTTTTTTCATCTGAGGAGGAGCGCCTACCTACCGTCAGCCCCTTACTTTACCGCACAGATCCCTGTGCTACTCATACGCTGAGTTGGCGAGGACTGGTATCGAACTAGGAACCTTGTGGTTTCTAGCCGAACGATCTACCAACTGAGCTAACCCTTACATAATTACATAGAATTATATTGCTATTTAATAATAATAACCTTTTATCTACGGTTTATTTATATGGTTTAAAGTATTTCTCTCAAAT
>CM042168.1:29227205-29429705 GCA_023376005.1 Doryteuthis pealeii
TGGTAAGATGATTAATGACCTTATGAGCATTTACTAAGTCAGTTGCCAGATGCCAGAGTTTCAACAAATCCGTTCCCAGAGCAGTAAGATGTTCGGTATATGGCAGATGCTGATGAAGAGTATTTGTTTGGTTGCATGTCTCTGTACAGTTTCCAGAGGTTAATGTTCTGAGCGAGGTACGGGTTCCAGATTGGTGATGCAAATTCCAAGTGTGGCCGCACTGTAGCTTTATACAGCTTTAAATAGATAGCCGGTGAGCAGCTGACAAAGGTCTTGCTGAGCGACACCAGGACACCTTCTACCTTCTTGACAATTTTAGAGATGTGCTTCATCCAACGTAAATCGCTGCTGACAGTAATACCCAGATCGTGTTCGCAAGAAGATTCCTTGATATTAGTGTTGTGGAAGGAGTATGTGTATGGTGGATTTTTCCTCCCAAAATGGATAGTGGTACATTTGTCTACGGCCAGCTTGAGTTACCAGTCAGTGATCCATTGCTGCACTGTGTCCAGGACTGACACAGATATTTTCTAGTGAGGAGATTACTTGAGATAGCTTGCACATGCTGGACCATGCAATGCTTAAAGAACCGAAGGGAGAACAGTTGGATTTATACCTTTCTCAAGAGTATTTGTGCTACTTGAAATGCAAGCAGCCTCGTCCAGGATTTGAACTCCTGTCACTGTGTCCATTTTCTATGATAACCATTGCACAAAAAGTGCTTCCACTTATATATAAAATCAGCTATTTTGAGTTTGCTGCTGTATAAAAGCTTTTTCTAATTCCTTTAAAGACAAACGTGCATATGTTTGCCTCTAGCCATGTCTTACCATCAAACTCTACTATCTCATCTCTCTATTGTTGGGCAGATCTTTCTTACTGTGCTTGGTATTTCTTGGGCACCATTCTGTTTATCTTTTGCACCATCTGCAATCTTCCTACCTTGCTGCATGTCTTGATCACTTTGTCATTTAATAACTTCTATGATGTCTGCTTTGCTCTCTGATCCATATTGATCTCTTTTTGTCTCTCAGAAGAGTTATTCCTAACATCAATCCTTCTATCAGTTTCTAGTTACAACCTCGCAGCATCCATCTCCTCCTCCTCGTCCTCCTTCCTCCAGCTTTTTTTTTATTATTGATCTCTGTGTGACTGAGTGATTATAGTATGCTCAATAGTTATTTACTAGGTGTAACTTAACTTTAGCACGATGTCATAAGTATGAGGCACCCAGTGAGAATCGAACTCACTAGGAGGAAAAAGTGCTCTAGTTTGTTCAATATGTAGGTATTGTTGAGAATCAAAGGCTGATCACTGAAGACTTGTTGTAGGGTTGCAGATGATGACAAGTAGTTGGCAAATGCAGTGTGTGTGTGTGTATATATATATATATATATATATATATTATATGTATATGTAGAATTAAACAAAAGGCACGTCTCCTGTTTAATAATTTTATTGATGATCTTTTCAAGCTTTCTGGCCAATTTTTTAATATTTGGATGGAATCCGTAGATTATTCCACCGAAGTTCGTATCCTGAGTACTTTCGGCACTTCGAAGTGCCATCATCAGGGGTGATGTGTTCCAGTTTTTTTCAAATTAGTATATTAATGGATGTGGAGGCTGGAAGGAGGAGAATTGATAGGAAAAGTGTTATAGGCATTTTAAAATGCAGTACTCACATTTTAAAATGCCTATAACACTTTTCCTGTTTGCCTATCAAGTTTTGAGAACCCAGTCAGCCTTACTATTTTACTTATAGCTTAGGGGAAAACAATTATTTAATTAAATTATTAAAGATTATATTAACAAAGACACACTTAGTATAAAGTTTATTGTCATAGGAGATGGAATTAGCAACCAGATTTCAAATCTTGGACAAGACTGTGTTCCACTTTGTCCTCATGCCCTTGGAAAAGGCATGAATCCACATGTTCTTACCTCCAGGTATGGGTAAATAGTAGAGCAGACTGGGCTCTTTAATCTTGGTTAGGCAACCACTTTAGGAGAAAGAAATCACTGAAACTAGTTGTACTCTGCTTAAAAATTTGAGGGGGTGGGTTAATACATGCATTATTAATTGACTGTATTAGCCTAAGTCAATGATATCATCAATAAGAGTGCAAAGCTTTACACTAAAATTAATGACCTCATCACATTTGCTGTGGAAATTAGAGCCCCTCCCTAAAAAAAAATGGATCCTATATAATGCATATACCGATACCTGTAACATATTGGTAAATATAATTATTTAATTACTGCAGTTAAGCAACATTGACCCTGTGGACAGTGAAAGGGAAATCATTTGAATATCCCTTTCAGTATCTCTTGGCATTCAACGAGGTGTAGTTAGCTGTTTGCATTTCACATAGAGCTACTACCCTTGGGAAAGGTATGAATCCATATACTCTCCCTCCAGCTATGAGTAAATAGTAGGGCAGACTGGGTTCTTTAACCTTGGATAGGTGACCAGTCTAGGAGAATTCAAACCTGTTAAACTCTGCTTACGAAATTGACCTTGTGTCTCATCCTGCTCATGCAGAAGTGTTAGTAAGTGTGGTGTGTGTGTATATATATATATATATATATATATATATATATACACACACACACACACACACACACATACTAACACTTCTGCATGAGCAGGATGAGACTGTGAGATACCAAACTTGACTGACACTCCACAAGTGCTACTTGCCGGATTTGCCTCTATGGCTTGGAGCATGACCTCAGAATCCCTGACCTTGCTTGATCGTTAAACCAAGTGAAATTTCTCCAACCATCTGGTTACTGTACTCTGATCAACTGCGCCTTTACCTTTCGTACAACAAATATTTTAGTTGCTTCCACGGCATTATGGACCGGTTGGAACTCATAAAGCATAAGTCCTCAAAATAGACAATGTTACATATTCATATAATCAAATCCCACATGTAGTAAATCAATGCACAATGTCTCAGTGCACCAACTACCATCATACAACCAATTACAGTGGGTACATCCCACGGCTTGAGTAGCACCCCACTTTGACCCTTACTTAGGCTCCAGGCCACTTCCGATCAATCGGCTGGTAATTCAAGCCATAGAATCTATATGATTGTTCCAACCGCATTGCTCTTATGGCAACACTTTTTATCATATATGTGCTCAAAGGCAGTGGCTGAGCATATGATGTTAAACTGCTGCTGGGTTTGATGATGTTAAACTGCATCTGGTGGTTTTCTTTGCATCTGATGTTCTGTTAAACTGCATCTTGGGTATGATGTTAAACTGTGGTGTGTCTTGGGTATGATGTTAATGATGTTAAACTGCATCTTGGGTATGATGTTAAACTGCATCTGTTTGTCTTGGGTATGATGTTAAACTGCATCTGGTGGTGTCTTGTGTGCATCTTGGGTATGATGTTAAACTGCATCTGGTGGTGTCTTGGGTATGATGTTAAACTGCATCTGGTGGTGTCTGGGTATGATGTTAAACTGCATCTGGTGGTGTCTGGTGTCTTGGGATGTTAAACTGCATCATGGGTATGATGTTAAAATGCATCTGGTGGTGAGGTTGCAATTCTGGAGCTATGGAGTACACCTTCATCCCTATTACTCCCAGATCCACCCTGATCAGAGTGGTAGTAACCTGTTTAGGTCCTATCTATACGATAAATAGATTTAAAAACATGAGTTTAGAAAAAATTGAATACCCAACAAGAATGAATATAACAAAATATCTTTGGTATAAAATAACCCAACAAGGGTTGACATGCCATAAAATCCAACCAACCGACAACCCACACCTTGAACTGCTTGGGTCTTCTGATATTTTGATGTGCAGTAACTTAGCATGTACCAAAATATTGCAAAACTGTTTGACTCACCCTACTACAATCTTTTTTTAAAAAATCTATAAGGTCAACGTCCTGTATCATTGAGATGTAGTAATTCTTCTGTTTTGCAATACAGGTAAAATAAAAAAAAAAAAAAAATTAACCAAAAACAAATCTGCCTCTGATTTGTCCATAAACAATACCTATTTGTCTGTATTTAGTCCTGGGTTTCAGCCATTTCTATCAGTAAGGGTGTCGGCTTAGCCGGCTGCTAAGATTGGGGGAGGGGTGAGTATTTCAACTAAATTAAATGTCTGGAAAATGTTGACACAGATACGGTTAATGAGCCAGAAAGAAAAAAAAAGCTGACATTTGTTGAAAGAACCTTTTATTGCAATTGTTTAGGGTTTTATTTATTTATTTATTTATTCAGATCAAGTTCTGCCATTCATTCTTTGTTTGGTGTCTTCTTTTTCTTTCAGGATTCGTATGTTATCTGAGGTACTTCTTTAGGTTTGATGGTTCAATTGACATGTGTACATAAATCTCTCTCTCTCTCTCTCTCTCTCTCTCTCTCTCTCTCTCTCTGTGCATATATAATACCTCCCTCTCTCACACATAATCTCTCTCTCTCAGCATACATAATACCTCTCTCTCTCCCTCAACATAATCTCTCTCTGTCATAATACCTCTCTCTCTCTGTCAGCATACATAATACCTCTCTCTCCCTCTCTCTCAGCATACATAATACCCCTCTCTCTCTCTCTCTCTCTCTCAACATACATAATCTCTCTCTCTCTCTCAGCATACATAATCTCTCCTCTCTCTCTCAACATACATAATCTCTCTCTCTCTCTCTCTCTCTCAACTACATAATCTCTCTCTCTCTCTCTCTCATACATATCTCTTCTCTCTCTCAACACACATAATCTCTCTCTCTCTCTCTCTCTCAGCATACATAATACCCCCCCCTCTCTCTCTCTCAGCATACATACATTATAAAGACTTCAGATAAATGAATATACGCTGAAGTTGAATGTAATTGATAATGACATTTCAGTCTGACACAAGGCTATGATAATGAAGGCATTTGATAAACTGAATATAAGTGAATATTTGTCTGAATTTTGAAATGAGGCCTGATATGTATTATTCTGATTTTTCAGACATATTGTGGTATATTAAAACATAATGCTCAGAACACCTGAAGAAGGCAGGAGTGTACAACAGCCAAAACATGTTTTTATAAACCACAATAAAGATGAGGGCAACAGTCAGAAAAAACAAAAAAATATAAGTGAACAGTCTATAAGATTAGTTCCAGAACATCTATGTGGCTATCACTCTTATCAATATTCATATATATATATATAAAGTTAGGATTGCAAAAACATGAAGTTAATGATGCTTGGTAACTGACAGTTTCTCACGTATGCGATTTTCAAACCAACCAAACTTGGTTTGAAAATTGCATCGGTGAGAATTTGTCACTGTTGACTTCATGTCTGCGACACTTAGATTTGGTAAAATCGGTGGACATTGACAAAATCTCCATTTAACCTAAATGTAAAACAGCAATATTTTTATTTTCATTTATCATTAAGTTGCAACGATCAGAGAATTCCAGCTCATTCATGATTATATTACTAAAAAAAACATAACCCTTTATTTCTATATGTTTGCATTATTCATCACAGTCTATGGCAAAGTGTTCTAGATCTAATATTTGTAAGCAAAGTGTTGAAACAAAGGTGAATATTTGATAAGTTTTATATTAGAAGTTTTATATTTAATTTGTAACTAGCCAGATTATAAGTTGACGGGGCGGCCTAAAGTCGGTATCAGCCAGTCAGCGAGGGAGTCTATCCCCTTTTCACTAGTGCTAGACTAAGGAGACTGTTTTTAGCATCTGAGGTGGAGCACCACACCTACCATCAGCTCCTTATTTACTGCACAGATCCCTGTGCTACTCATACGCTGAGTTGGCGGGGACCAGTATCGAACTAGGAACCTTGTGATTTCTAGCCGAACGCTCTACCGACTGAGCTAACCCGACCCTGGGTCAACCGTACAAACCCACTTTGACAACTAAAAATTAGGAGCGTGCGCCTATCCACTAGTAAAAAGTCTGTGAAACTAGAGCAGCTACCTATATTTAAATATGTAAGTTATTTACCAAGATTAACTTAGTCTGACACAAGGCTGTACAAGTGGGAGCACCTAGTAAGAATTGAACTTGCTATATTACCCGTGATCTGGAAGATCACCTTGCTAACCATCACTTTTAAATGAGAAGACTTATTGTTAACTCAGCCCTGTCAGCTGGGGTTTTAGAATACACCAACTGCACCTTGGCAGAGGGGTAAGAACCCTCCAATGGGGCCACCTATTGACCGTGGGTGGCGACTCATGATGCTTAGGGACGAAATTCTGGTGGATGAGCAGTACATGACATGCAACACTCCACTTAGACCCTTACTTAGGCTAGACTGGCGATCGGAGAGGCCCCCTCCAATTAATAGGCTGGTCATGTCAAGCCCTAACAACTATAGATTGCCCCAACCCTATTGCCCTTATGGCAAGCCCCAACTCTTTTTATCATATGGGTGCTAGAAGGAGGTGGCTGAGGGTCTTCATGTCCTGAGAATGACGTTAAACTCTATCTGATGGTGAGGTTCCAGTTCTGGAGGTTCTGGGAATATGAAGCACCCCTTCATCACCATTGCTCCCTGGTCCACTCTAACCCGCAGTGGTAGTATTTGTTAGGGTCTCATCTATGGGTTAAATTGAAAAATGTGTTTATAAAAAAAAAATTGAGTGTCCATTAAGAATGAATTTATTTCGAAACTTTATCGGCATTAAATGACCCACTGAGGTTGATATGCCGTAAAACAAAACAAAACAAACCAATATATTGTTAACTGAAAATTTTTACCAAAGTATATTTTCAATTCTCAGCCTCCTTGAGATTCTGTCAAATTACCTATGGAAATAATGCTTCTTATGATTACAAAAAAAAACCCCCAAAAACATAATGCACTTGACAAGCACAATAAGATCAAAGTGAATAATTTTCCTTTCTCTTGTAATGTCACATGTACATAATATAAACAATAGAAGAACAACTTAACTATATCATATGTATTTAATTACAAAATGAAATTAAATACATTTAGTAAACAGAAATGAAGATAAACAGGAGATTATTACTTATACACACATTTCTAAGAAAAATTTACAAAATTGCTTGAACACACACAGCGATATATATTTACCAACTCCTCCACACGAGCAGGATGCGATACAAGGTCAATTTCTTAAGCGGAGTTTAACAGGTTTAAATTCAGAGTTTTCCTTCTCCTAGACTGGCTACCTAGCTAAGGTTAAAGAGCCCAGTCTGTCCTATTTACCCATAACTGGAAGTAGTTGGATGCATACCTTTTCCAAGGGTATTAGTGCTATGTGAAATGCAAACAGCCTCATCCAGGATTTGAACTCAGGTCGATGAGTCCATTTCCTATGACTCTAACCATTACACCACGCACCTTCAACATATATATGTGTGTGTGTGTGTGTGTTTCCAAACTTTCTGATTTTTTTCAGGTCACTTAACTTTGACGCTCCCCTTATTTTGGGGGCGTAAAATATCGGTGGGGTTATATACTTTTGAAACTAATTTCAGTATGAATAAAAAGACAAAAGACCGAAGGTTTGAATAGAAGAAAAAAAAATTCTAATAATGATACTCTGCTAGAAAATAAGTACTGAAATTGGAAAATAAAATGAAAATAAAAACTAAAAGAATAATTTTTGAAGATATTTTTTTACACTTTTCGATAATTATTTAATTAGCTATTATCTCATAAAAGAAAAAAATTATACATCAATATTTGTTCTTTTTAAAAGGGGGAGCACTAAATTTTCAATAAAGTTTTCGACAAAAAATGATTAGAATTTGATATTAAAGTAAAGTAGTTATTAAATAAATATGTTTTTAGAATTTAATAATATGACATTTTAAACTTAACATCATGATAGTCATATTTTAAATGAATTTTATATATTAATTTATCATAGCAGAAATACCTAATTAAATCAGAAAGTTTTGAAATGAAATAACTGATGCATTATAAAATTCATTCATTGATAAATTAACACTGAAAATTTCATTAAGATCTGATGATTCCCTGATTTTTTGTAATTTTTATTCAATTGGGACGGTTAAATTTATTTTGTAAATACAGATTTTAAGTCATCTTTAGACAGCGTTTACATACATATTTGCTCAAAATTGACCGAAAAAATCGTTTTAAATGTATTAAAAATAAATTACATGTGTAATATTTTGCTTTTTTTACTGATATGATTTATGTTAGTACTTTTCAACTTAGACAAAAATTTGACCTTAAATAATCGATTTAATTAATTTTAATTCGTTTTTAAAATGAAAAGCAGACGAAAAATTGGGTCTCTGTCGGTAGAGTGTTCAGCTAGAAACCTCAAGGTTCCTAGTTTGATACCAGTCCTCGCCAACTCAGCGTATGAGTAGCACAGGGATCTGTGCGGTAAAGTAAGGAGCTGATGGTAGGCGTGGCACTCCACCTCAGACGCCAAAACAATCTCCTTGGTCTAGCGCTATTGAAAAGGGGATAGACTCCCTCGCTGACTGGCTGATACCGACTTTAGGCCGCCCCGACGACTTTACTTTTTTACTTTTTATATATATATATATATATATATAATATATATATATATATAATACTAAAGCTGGGCAAATCAACTTTTTCCACCTAAAGGTTTTTATCCTAGGTAGTTTAATGGCATAAAACACATCCCAAAATATGATTTCATCCTAAATCTAATTAATGTTTGAAAAAAAATTCCATATCATTTGGTTCTAATTAGTCGTAATTTGCAATTGAAGTATAGACAGAGAATGGTGAATTTTTTAATCCACCATTCTCTGTCTATACTTCTAGCCTGTTTCTTCCTTCCTCTCTCAATATATTTAGAATACCTACTCGGTATATGTCTTACTTTCTCTATTTGCATCAATGTGTGAGAGAGAGAAAAATTAACATCTGTTCCAGCAATGTTGACTGACTGCTGATTGAATATCTCTCTCTCTCTCTCTCTCTCTCAAAATTTATCGAGGGAGGGTAAACATGAGATAATTGTTTGATTTCTAAAAAAAAAAAACAAGTGTAAATAAGATTCGTACACAATGTGACTTAAAATTGTTTTCTTGGTTGTAAAAAAAAAAAAAAAGAATTGATGTCATGTTTTAAAATAGATTTTTTTTAAATTACTTTAATTTTTAAAATTTAAAATTTATAGAGTCAGAGGAAACAAATAAAATAATTGTGAGTAAAAATTTAGGAAGAGGCTATTATTAAGACAAACCTACTTTTATGTTTATTTTACTGGCCCTGTAAATATTTTTATTATGAATGCAAGTAATGTTAAAATAACAACACAGATTTAACATAAAAATTTATTTATATTCATTTATATTTATATTTAAAGGATAAAGATACAAAAAATTCTTCTAAATGAAAAATATTAGACACTGGCAAAGTTGCCATAAAATCCATATTTTATAAAATAAATTTACCCCCCTACCCCCCAACTGAAAAAAAAAAATCCAAAAATCAGGGAATTATCCGATTTTAAAGAAATTTTCAGTGTTGATTTATCAATGAATGAATGTTATAATGCACCAGTTATTTTATTTCAAAACTTTGATTTTTTTTCAAGTCACTTAATCATGTTTTTTTATTTTTTGGTGGGGGCGCAAAATATCGGTGGGGGGTATATAAAGTTGAAACTAATTACAGTATAAACAAAAAGACTAAAGGTGGGAATTAGCTATACCCAAAATGGGCCTAAAATGCGTTTTTGACAAAATGACTTTAGCCCCCTCCCCCCAGGGAAAATAATTAACTAAAAATCAGGGAATTATCGGATTTTAATGAAATTTTCAGTGTTTATGTATCAATGAATGATCTTTATAATGCATTACTTATTTTATTTCAAATCTTTCTCATTTTTTTCAGGTCACTTAATTTTAACACCCCTTATGTTGGGGGCATAACATTTTTTGCGAGTTGGTCATTTTCAATACTAATTACAGTATAAATAAAGAGATAAAAGACCGAAGTTATAAATAGAAACAAAAAAATTTTTTTATGGTTGCTGTTCTATGAGAAAATAAGTACCGAAAATCGAAAAATAAAATGTAAAAAATAATAAATAATTAATTTTTTGGAGATTTCTTTTTTACTCATTTCGATAATTATTTAATTGGCTATTATTTTATAAAAGAAAAAATTATACATAGATATTTTTTCTGCTTAATAAGGGGGGGGTACATTTTCAATCGAGTTTTTCTTCAAAATGTATACTTTTTTCGAAAAAAATAAGGTTTGTAGATATTTTTTTTTTTTAGAATCTAAAAATATAACATTTTAAACTTAACATCAGGCTTAAGTATTTTAAATGAATTTTATATATTAATTTTTCATAGCAAAAATACTAAATTAAAGTTTTGAAATAAAATAACTGATGCATTATAAAATTCATTAATTGATAAATCAATACTGAAAATTTCATTAAAATCGGATAATTACCTGATTTTTGGTAATTATTTTTTTCCATCCCAAATGTTACGTTAAAATTGTAAATAAGCGCCTAAAACCATTGAAAAAGAGGCTGAATGGCGGATCGCGTCGAAATTGACTAAAACAAATCGTTTTAAATCTTTTAAAAATAAACTGCATATGTAATGATATTTTTCTTTTTTTTAATGATGGTCATAATGACTGCTTATCATTTTAGACAAAAGTTTGACCTTAAATAATAGATTTAATTAATTCTAATTTGTTTTTAAAAACCCAGCTGAAGACAAATTTGGGTAACCCTAGTGTGAATAGTAGAAAAAAATTTAAGGGAGCTATCCTGAAATCGGAAAATAAAATGTAAAATAAAAACTAAAAAAATAATTTTTGTTGATCTTTTTTTTTACTCTTTTCGATTTAATTGGCTATTATCTTATAAAAGAAAAAATATACATCGATATTTGTTCTGTTTAAGGGGGGGGCTAAATTTTCAATAGAGGATTTCTACAAAAATTATTAGATAACAATAATAAACTAAGGTAGTTATTAAATAAATATTTGTTTTTAGAATCTAAAAATATGAAATTTGAAACTTAAAATTAGGCGTTTCATATTTTAAATGAATTTTATATATTAATTTAATTTATGATAGCAGAGTCAGAAAATTTTTGAAATAAAATAACTGATGCATTATCAAATTCATTTACTGATAAATCAACGCTGAAAATTTCATTAAAATTCGAATTTATTTAATGGTTTTTCTATAATTGAAAATCTCTTAAAAATTAATTTCTTTAAAAAAAAATTTGAGATAAAAAAAAATGACCCATCAGAATTTTCGTGAAAATCAGACTATCAATTGATTTTTTATAGAATTTAGTTATCGTCATCTTAAATTTGATTTAATATGAAACTACAAACCAGGTAAGTAAATTATTCTCTAGAAGGAAAGAGAAAAATAAATCTCAACTTTTTGACCCAGTTATTACATCATTATTTCTTTCTCTCTCTGTCTCTACTCCCTGCCTCTTTCCATGCCACTCTCCCCTCTGTTTCAACCCCCCTCTCTCTCGACCCCCCCTTCTCTCGACCCCCCCTCTCTCTCAACCCCCCCTCTCTCTCAACCCACTCTTTCTGTGAACATTTTACCTCTCTCTTAACTCTCATTTTTTTCTAACATTTTCCTTCTCAGTATTATTACCCCCTCCTTATTTATTTGAAGTTTTTATATTTTTTATCACTGACACTTCCCACAATATATTTTCCTTCTTTGCCCTATGTCTCACCACCTTCCCCCTCTCTCACCCACACATACATGAACACTTTTTAAAAAAATCAGTGATCATTTTTCTTTACCACCATTTTTTTTCAGTCACATTGGAATTATATCTGCATTGAAATATTCAAAGCTTAAACTTATACTGGGTTAAGTAAAGATGTCATAGTTTAGCACAAGGCCAGAAGTATGGGAGCACCCAGTAAGAATCGAACTCATTCTCAGTGTTCTGCTAGTCTAGTCCGCTAATTAAACGATGCGCTGAACATCTAATCTGAAGTTGGAAAAGTAGGTTCGGTCCCAAGTGTCTGCTCTTGGCAGCACTTGTTTTCATAAGTTTCTCAGTAAACAATGTTTTGTGTTTTTTCTTCTTTTTCTCTCTCCTCTGTTGGCTATAAAAATGTACTTTGTATAAGCTGTGTATGAAAATTATACTTTTGGCTATAGAAGAAAATGTATTTTTTATTAGCTGTGTATATCAAAATGAATTATTGGGTGTATATTAAAATTCTCCTGTTGGCTATAAAAGTGTTTTTTTTTTTTTATTAGGTTTGTATGAAAATTCTCCTGTTGGCCATAGAAATATATTATTTGCTAGTGTATATCAAAATGTATTATTTATCAGGTGTTTACTTTTAATCAAAATTCTCCTGTTGGTTATAAAAAAAATATTTTTATTAGGTGTTTATGAAAATAATTAGAAGAGAAGAGAATGACTATTTCACCTTTTTTTTCTAAGAATGTAAGTATTTTTTAAAAAAGTTTTTAAAAAAATACTGAATTACCCAAATTCCATAAATAACTTCGGAATAAATTGAAAAAAAAATAACTTGACCTGTGTTAACGAAAGTCTGAAGTAAATAATGACTTTAGAAATTGGTAAGTGATACCTTCTCCCTCCTCCCTCTCCTTTTACAATAAGACGGTCATATGATCATACACGCTTTTTTCGAAGCACGTGTATCGGGCATTAGAGTCGTGGTGAAAAGATTTTTGTTTTGTTTTTTTCATTTTATATTACCGTCGATTACTCTTTCTTTCGCATAACTAAAAAATGATTTTAAAACAATATTATTTCTTTTCAGTGTGTGTGTTCGGCACAATTAAATGAATTGAAAATTTCGATGCTACTTATTATTGCTCTTCTTTGCTCAGCGTCGAAATGACTCATTTATGAAAACAATTCCTATTCGAAGTTGTAGAATATGAAATATATATATATATATATATTATATAAACTTTGATAATATTGAAAAAATAGTTTAAAAAACAACGTTTTTTAAAATAGGCTTCTTTTTTTTTTTTCTTTCGCAAAAAATGGGTTACGTCACGTGACTGCTCTCTCTCTCTCTCTCCTTGTGAGAGAGTTCAACGTTCAGTCATTGAATTGAGTTGATTTAATTAATTTTTTGTCCGTTTAATTTTTTCTTTTTTTTTTTTTTGAGGGCGAGGGCAATTCTTTCTTTTTTTTTCTAAGTAAAATTTGCCTCAAATATTTTATGCTTTATCTTCGTTTTTACTTATTATTATTCCGCCTCAAAAGGTTGTTAATATTTTCAATGCTGTCAAAATTTATTTTTCAAAAAAAGTACCAGCTTGAAAATGTAAAACAAATTGACCGAATAATCCTCTCATCATTTAATTAAAATCTGAATATTTTGGTTTTATTGAAGAGATAATTTTTTTTTTTTAATTTCCCGACACTCAACATTTTATGTAGAAAAAAATGGGGTTTATTTTTATTTTTAATGCTTTATTTAAAATTTGAATTCAATAATTTTAATTAAAGCTTGATAATTAAGTTGCTAATGGGGGAGTTTACTACTAATAATGCGTTATGGAGTTAGGAGAAAAAGTCTTGAGACACTTCCTCTTTAGTCTTATCTATCGTCTGTTTATCATCGTATTTTTCCATGATAAGCAGTGAACTTCTGTTTATATTGTTGGGTTTTTTTAAATGTTTTAATAATAAATTATTACTTCGAAATATATTTCGGTCAAAGAGATTTTTGTTCCTCTATAAAACTATTTTCAATTTTAATAAGTTTTTGTAAGGTTTGATTTTTTAAAAAGTTAATTTAAAAACAAAAACAACTAATGAATGATCTTAGGTGTCTGGATATGTTTTGTTTACGAATGTCAATATTCAATTTTATATTCCTGTGAGGACTTTCGTCATAAATCGTGCATATGTGGGTGTAGGTCTTTTATTTCATAAAACCTATCTATTCTCATCTTTCACCTCTCTCTCTCCTTCTCACGTAACCCTCCCCCCCCCAACATTTTTTCTCTGTATTATTAACCCTCTGTTTTTTTATTTGTTTTTGTTGTGATTTTTTTACTGACACTTTTTTTTCTCTCTTTCTCTCTTTCATGTTTTCCCCTTCCCTCTCAATTCGGCTTCCTCCCACCAACGACTCCTGCTTACTACATAATCACCCGACTTCTTTGTCACTCCACCTCTTGACATCCTCCCACCCTGTTTGTCCTTGCCCTTTACTAAATTCGAACCCTCCACCCTCGGCACTATTCTTACCTAAACATTCTTATACCGCTACCCCTTTTCAAGAGCCACCAGTTCAACTCTTTTCAAACCCTTATCATTATTACCAACCTCGTTAATGATCTCTGTTTATTTCTAATTATTGTTCAATTCTTCATTACTGAAACACGCGAACTTTTATAATTAAAACGTTAAAAAAAATCAGCTGGCTTAAAAATAGACCGCTGCCATGGAGACATGAGTTATTTCCCTTAGACCGAACCATGACCCATTTATTTATTTTTTTTTAGTTTCCTCTCTTCTATTTCTCTTTCTTCTTATTGGTTTTAAACTCGTGCACCCCAACATCCGATTAAATACGCTCTCTTTCCTCTATCTACATACACTTGCTCACACACACGCAAACATTTAAAAATGAGCGTATAAGCAACTTATACAATTTTTATTTATTATTTCTCGCTATTAAAAGAAAAGAAATAAATCAAAAACCAGAACTCTCAAACTAAAATAAAATGCCATACTACCCATTGGTATGGTAAACCAACCATTTCATTAAAATATCAATAATTGCCTTTTTTCCTTTGCTTGTGCCAAATCATTGATTCTTTTCACTAAGTTTATTTATTTATTTACGCAATCCACCATGTCGTGATTTTTTTAAAAAGATAAATACAGTCATTCATTACTTTTAAGATACGTACACAATAAATCCTGTCTCAACAGACCACATTATCGGCAACCAACCCATAACTCCCACCGATACTGTAAAAATGTCATTACCCCCCCCCCTTTTTTTTACCTGCATCCTTTCTATCCGTGGGGGGTGTGAACAAGAATACTTCAGACTTACTTTATCTATGAGAAAAAACAAAACAAAAGGGACAAGCTTTCTTCTTTACTATTTAAGCACACATGCACGAGTCGTGTGTGGACATTATTTAGTTCGATCTTATAAACCGGTTAGATCTGAATTCTTCAAACAAAACCATTCACATTACTATACTCTTTGTAAGAGAGCCAGTTTATTTATTTCATGTAAAATTTACCAAGTTTTTCGAGGATTATAAAATATATACGCAACTAAAAAAAAACATTATTTTTAAATGACCCATTGAGATGTGTATGTATTTAAAAAACAAAACAAAAAAACCTGCCAATATTTTTATCTGTCCTATATTTTTACGATTAGTTGCACAATTCACAGTTTTGGCTCAAGTGGTAAAGATGAGGACTGGAGGCGACTAAATTCCATCCATCCCAAGAGTAGCAAGTAATAAAATATTTTTTTTAAAATTACAACACCTTCAACGAGTGAAAGAAAAACATTTCTTCACCTCTTTCTGTCAGTCTAATATTTATTTAAATAGAAATAAATAATAATAAAATAAAAACATTATCTACTTCTTAACTATAAAATAGATCATAACAACAAGCCCTCACCAAAGTGGAGGTTAACTCTACAAATACTTCTCTTTTCAATTTTCGTTTATTTGTACTCTTTAACCGTTTTTATTTTATATGACAACTAAAAAGAAGTAATTTATTATTGTGTCATGTTATGAATACATATATACGCCATAAAAATAACTTTTACAGCAGATGAATATTTCTTTAATGAATTTTGTTTGTTTATTTATTCATTTATTTTTCAGATAGTTTTTTTTTTGTTTTTTGTTTTTTTTAGAAAATAAGTGTAGTTACTGTTAGTTTAATTTTTAACTACACTAACAGTAAATTTTGCATTAGAAAAAAAATAAATAAATAATTGACTTAATTTTTAAAAATTCTTATTAAATTACAATTCTGTGCTTATTACAGGATGGGGGAAAAATTCGGTAACAGATGCGATTGGTCACGTGATTTCATCGTTCAATTTGACAGACTGAGAAAAAAAAAATCACTTATTTCTGGTCGATTTTTAGTCGAATTTTTTTACTCCCCCGACTTGAAAAAAAAAAAATAAATAAATACATTAATTAATTTATTTGAATATTTTTTGAACTGCAAAGAAAAATATTTTCGAAAAGTTTTTTTATTTTTAAATTAATTTTTTAAAATTTTTTTAATGAAGATATATTTTGATGTAAAGATTTTTTTTTTATTCTTTAGAATTATTTTTTTTATAGTGGTCTGGGTGTAGAAAAAAATCTGTTTATTTTATTACCAGATTAGTTGAGAGTCCAAACCAAAAAGAATTGTGTCTGTGTGTTCGGTCTATTTTCCTCGACTCTCACTCACACTTCTTGTGTCAGTGTGTCTGCCTCTGCCTTCGACACGCCTTCCTCACTCTCAAGAAGTACAAATATTTCCACTACAGCGAGGAAAATGGAAGGTTTGGTGGCGGTGTAGGTGTGATATATGCTAACATTTTATATTATTATATCTCCCCCATCCTGTTCAGATTCCTTTATATATAATCAACAACAAACATACTAACTACATTCTATCAAATAAATGTTTTAAAGTTGACATTGTCAGTCTGTCTTTGAGTGTCTAGTTTTGCTTTCAACAAATCAATCATGAACTTAAAATTAAATTTAAATATTAATATTTTTATATCTTCTCAATCAATCATGAATTTAAAAAAAAAAAGAAGATTTTTGTAAATAAAAAAAATAAAAATAAAAAAATTAAAAAAAAATTATTTAGTTTAAAATAGATATTCAAGACAAAAACCTTCGAGTTAGTTTTCTTAACTTGCAAGGCACCTGCATAAAAATGAAAATCAGAAAAAATAAAAACAAACTGACATTTTATTTATGTTTTTTGTATGAATTTAAAACCTGTCTGATATTTTAAGAAAATATACCACGTGAAAGTAAATACCTACTAATAAAAATAGTTAAGATTGTGACAGTAATGTGCTGCTGGGGTTTTTTTTTTGGGGGGGGGTACTAAACAACACATAGGTATACCCAATTTATCGAAAAATCCGTGTTTTTACAATACAAATTTACCCCCCACCTCACCCCCCGCTTGAAAAAAAATTACCAAAAATCAGGGAATTATCCAATTTTAATGAAATTTTCAGTGTTGATTTATCAATGAATGAATTTTATAATGCATCAGTTATTTTATTTCAAAACTTTCTGATTTTTTTCAGGTCACTTAACTTTGACGCCCCCCCCCCCTAATTTTGGGGTGCAAAATATCGGTGGGGTTATATGTGATTGATACTTTTTTTCTGCATAAATAAAAAGACAAAATACCGAAAGTGTGAATAGAAGAAAAACATTTTAAGGAATCTGCTAATCTGTAAATAAGTACCGAAAATCTGAATATAAAATGAAAATAAAAACTAAAAAAATTAAATTTTGAAAATTTTTATTAACCGTGTTAGAAGAACGACGCCGGTTATCGAACACATCCTGGTACCCCTTCTTCGTTTGCATGTTAACCTCGCCAACTGTCCGTCATATTGACAAGTACTTCTGTTATTTTGTTTTTTTGCCACTTTGGTTGAAGAAGAGAGAATTCATGAATTTGTTTACTAAACGAATGTATTTCGACAACGTACGGCTTTTGCTTGTCGATAGGCTTTAATTACGACACAGGCAAATAATAATGGAGATGGAGGAAAATTTGGTGGGTGATTGATTGCGTTACGTCAGTCTTGTGCAAGCAGGGGGTAAGGCTTGTCAGTCTGTCGAAAAAGTCAGCATCGAAATCTTTTTTTTTTTCCTTTTTTTTTTTTTTTTTTTTTTTTTTTTTTTTTTTTTTAACCTAATCTCGAACACTGACTCCTGACACGAGCTACAAGACGGGGCCTTCTCTCCGAAGTTTTGCTTCGAAATATTGAAGATCAAAATGGAGATAACTGGATGGTGGGGAGGGAATGTGTGTGTGACGCAAATCCTGCCTGCTTAGAAAATCGGCATTTGTTATTTTGGCTGTTACTCGAGCTTGGTACAAGTGCATGTGCTTGCTTTGGTTTAAAAGAGTTGCGCTTTTTTTTCTGGATAAAAAAATGGATAAACTAATATTCTTCGGTATGTGAGGATATCTAAACTTCGGACAAAACATCTCTCCTTCACCCATTATATTAGCCCTGTCCATTCATACACCACAGTTATTTGTAATAAAAAAGATCATATCTTTATCGATCTCTCACTCTCTGTCGCGTTCATTAGCGCGCGCGCACTCTCTCTCTCTCAGCGTAATGAATGGTTAGCAAGCTTATATTGACAACAGACCATTGTTAGTGAGTTCGAGTCTCACTGGGTGCCCCATACTTCCGGTCTCGTACCACAACTAAGCAAAGCTTAGTAGTAAATAATTAACATTTTCTATATACATTTCTTTCCCTCGACCATACACCTGCCTCCTGTAGTCTCTATTTATCTATCTATCTATATAGAGGGAGATATCTTTCTATCTTGTTCACTCTCTCTCTCTCTCTCTCTCTAGGTGGGGGATGACCCATTTGATTACTAGCACAGAAAATGGAATTGGTAAAATAAAAATGAACCAATTCCGGATAAAATCTGTATTTCTGATGCCCCCGAGAAAGGATTTTTGTGATAGCTTCTGTTTGTGTACTTTGTGTGTGTGTGTGTGTGTAACTGAATCCACTTTTCACCCAATACAAGCTATATGAGAAGAGGTGAGTCTCGTTGCTGGCACGTCACGATAGTCGATGGAATGGTGGAGGGGTGGAAAAGAAATTGAACAAAAAGACTCTCCCTCCCATTACCCTTCTCGCCGGAGCAGTTGCAACAACAACAAAAAAAGCTGTTACCTCCCTAGCAAACCATGACAGGATGCGCAATCATAAAGACACTCTACGACTTATAAAATTTCATAACAGCTACCAATAGTCAACCCTGTGCCTTATTTCTGTTTTTGTTTGTTTGTTTGTTGTAGTTGCTTACTACCAACTTACCGACCTACCGGTGAGTAGTAACGTTTAGGTTCGCAAGGACTTTTGAAAAAAGAAAAAAAAAGTACAAGTAACAGTCATAAACAACGCTTTTGACTTGGCTCAGGACGTTTAAGTAGGTAATAATATATTCTAAAAATAAAACTAATAACCTTTTTTTTCTTTTTCATTACGATCACCATTTCTTCACTTCCTACAATTTGACATACCTATTAAGATTCTATATTGTCCAGCCAGGTGACTGTGACGTATGAATACCAACAAAAAAAAAAAATAAATAAATAAAGAGGTTAAAGAAAAAAGGGTGCCGTTATAGTATGTGGCCTACCCGTTTTGAATGTGTCCTACCTCAGTAAGAGTATATTTATAGATATAAGTAGTAGGCAATTTATTGAAACTAATTATTTTTCACATATATTCAATTTCAAGAAATGCAATTCAGTCATAAGCTGTATATAGTAATTAAGAATAATTAAAAAATACTTTATCCATAATTTACATGAATCAGAGATATATTTAATTCTGAAATAGGGTTAGGGTTAGCAGTTATAACCTTATAATATGCTTTTTATGGTAGGCCACATACTATAAGAGAGACATGATTTCGTAAGCCACATTCAAAAGTTAGGCCACATACTATAATGGTATTGAAAAAAAGAAGAAGCCTTAGTGAGTGCCAACGAAATGTAACTATATCTCTCTTCTGCCATACAGCTCTGTTAGTGGTGGCTTAGAATACACTGACTGTATCCCCTGCAGAGAGGTATCTCCCAATGGGGTGTCTTGGGCATGATACTAAATTGCATCTGGTGGCAAGGCTCCAATTCTGGAAATATGGGTGAATGTGGATTACCTCTTCATTGCCATTACTCCAGGGTCCTAGGAGTATTAGTACCTGTTAGGGTCCCATCTATGCATCAAACGACCCTTGATGCTTAAGCATGAAATCCTGGTAGCTGAGCAGTCCATGATTTACAACATTCCACTTTGGCTTTTACATGGACTAGACGTGTAGTCAGAGGGCCCCCTTTAATCAAACAGCTGGTCACGTCAAGCCCTAGCACCTATATGATTGTCCAGACCATATTGCTCTTATGGCAAACCCCAACCCTGTTTATCATATATGTGGTAGAACATGGTGGCTGAGGGTCTTAGTGTCCTGGGTAGGACGCTAAACTGCATCTGGTGGTGAGGTTCCAGTTCTGGAGCTCTGGGAGTGTGGAGTGCCTCTTCATTGCCATTGCTCTCAGATCCACTCTGATCCGGGGTGGTAGTACCTGTTAGGCTCCCAGCTATGGGTTAGATGGATCAAAAAATGAGTTAAAAAAAAAATTATTGGTATAAAATAAATCAAAGTTTAACATTATAAAATCCAACCAACCAACCCACCCAATACAAGAAACTGCAGACATTACAAGACATAGCAGTGAATATAATAAGAAGCAATATTTAACCCTTTGCCTATTTTAAGCTGCTCACAGCAGCTCTCTCACCACTGTGATCCTACCATAATCCGCTGGCAGCAGCTCTTGCATGTGTCACTTGTTTACACTGAAAGGATTCTGATGACAATAATAATAGGATTTTATTTGAATAGAATAAGTTCTGAGGTGAATAGATAGTGAAGTTTGGTTTGTTTTATGGCATATCAACCTCAGTGAGTCATTTAATGCTGACAAAGTTTTGAAATAAATTAATTCTTAATGGATACTCAATTGATTTTTTTATAAACACATTTTTCTATTTAACCCATAGATGGGACCCTAACAGGGTCAGTGGACCAGGGAGCAATGGTGATGAAGGGGTGCTCCACATTCCCCAGACCTCCAGAACAGGAACCTGACCATCAGATAGAGTTTACGTCATTCCCAGGACATGTAGATCCTCAGTCACCGCCTTCTAGCACATATGTGATAAAAAGGGTTGGGGCTTGCCATAAGGGCAATAGTGAAGTTTGAAATATCCCATCATACAGGTAAAAAATACCAATAAAATTTGGACAGCCATGGGGGAAATTTGGTAGGCAAAGAGTTAACATATGGCTCACCTCAAATCTGTTATCAGAAAAAGAAATGTCTACTATTTCAAAATAAATATGAATCAAAATTATTATCGGCTGAACTTGCACAAAGGTGTCAAAATTAGATTGACCCAGAAAAAACAGAACCCAAATTATTTATTTATTTTCCCATTAAACTAACCCCTAAGCCTAATCCTAAACCCCCCTAGTTAAAATTAAGTTTTATTACAAAATTTATGGGTTCTGTTTTTTCTGGGTCACCGGTATACAGGGAGACCCAGAAAAAACAGAACCCAAATTATTTATTTCATTTTCCCATTAAACTAACCCCCAACCCTAATCCCGCCTTGTCGGCTGGGGCGTTAGAATGCACCGACTGCACCTCTGCAGAAGGGTAAGACTCCCCCAATGGGGCCACCTGTTGGCCGTGGGTGGCGACCCGTGATGCTTAAGGATAGAACCCAGGTGAGCAGTTCTGACTTGCAATACTCCACTTTGGCCCTATCTTGGGCTAGACGGGCGGTCGGTTGGCCACGTCAAGCCCTAGCACCTATATGATTGCCCCAACCCTATTGCCCTTATGGCAACCCCAATCTTTCTTATGATATGGGTGCTAGAAGGCGGTGGCTGAGGGTCTACATGTCCTGGGAATGACATTAAACTCTATCTGATGGTGAAGTTCCAGTTCTGGAGGTTTGGGGAATCACCATTGCTCCCTGGTCCACTGATCTGGAGTGGTAGTACTTGTTAGGGTCCCATCTATGGGTTGAATAGAAAAACATGAGTTTATAAACAAAATTGTATTATCCATTAAGAATGAATGTATTTCAAAACTTTGTCGGCATTAAATGACCCACCGAGGTCGATATGCCGTAAAACAAAACAAACCAAACCAACCCTAATCCTAACCCTAACTCTAACCCTAAACCCTAACCCTAGACCCCTATAGTTAAAATTAAGTTTTATTACAAAATTTGTGGGTTCTGTTTTTTCTAGGTCACCCTAATTTTGACACCTTTGTACAAGTTCAGCCCTCTTATCTTATTTAAAACAAATGTTTTTGTTGGATCTTACAAAAGTGATCACATGCAAATAGAATTATGAATTAGAAAATAAATTTATTTAGAAAATATGAATATGTATTTAGAGATACTGATAGGTATGCGTACTGCGTCCCTGACACATAAAAATCTAAAAAGACACAGTAAAATCATATCCATGTGTCCCAGTGTTTTTCTTTTTTCTTCCCTCACCATTTCAAGCTAACTGTAAATACAATAATTCAATAGTTTCTTAGAAATGAATTACACAGGATAGGTTACAAGGTAGGAGTTAGCCGGCTTTAGTTGGGATCCATAAATTTTCATCAAAGCAAATATGTGTGTCCCAGGATGCACTAAATCAAAATGCTATCAGCCTCACTGTGTATTTACTCCACCATGAGTAGGGTGTGACACAAGGTCAATTTTTAAGCAGAATAAAGCAGGTTTGAATTAAGAGTTTTCCTTATTTTAGTCTGATTGCCTTACCAAGGCTAAAGGGCCCAGTCTGTCCTATTTATCCACAGCTGGAGGGAGAACAGATGGATTCATGTCTTTCTCAATGCTATTTGCACAAAGTGAAACACGGCTTTGTCCAGGATTTGAACTCTTGTCTCCAATTTCATTTTCTATGGTGATAACCATTACATTAAGTATGCCTCCTATGTAAGCATAAAGACTTTTGGTGTGGTATATTAAAATACTTCTGTGACTTCTCAGTAACCCATTTATTTCATAAGGTATAACAGAAATTTGATTGCTTAGCCGGCAAAGGCCCCTTGGGGCCTGTTCCAGAGTACTTCGGCCTCTGGAGCAGCTAAGTAGAATTAACAGCATTGATCCCAAGGGGCTACCCTCGCAGGCAATACCTGCCCACTTGATTTAAAGGGGCAGGGCTGGTTTATTACCCGGTGCCTGAGGCGCCATGCCAACAGGATCAACGCATTTTTTGTGCCTACCACCCATGAGCTTCAGTTTGTGGGTGGGCCCACATAAAAATGTCCTTGTGTCACACCCTCATAAGTGGGATGAGAGGCAAATACACTAACAGAGATGTTACATAGACTCAGAGGGACTAGCGCATTCACTCTCTACAAAAGGTAAGCTAGGCTAGTCCACAACACTAGCGCAGTTCAAAAGTAATAAAATTACCCCACGCCCTCAGTATCTGTGTTACTGTTGGTAGCTTTATATTTGTGCTAATGGCACACTCCCTTGTGGCTTTTCAATAGTCAAAGTTATTGTGGTGTTGTGACTTTGACCAGGTTGGCTTGTAGATACAGCTTCTTAGGTTGTGGCTGGACACAGGATCAGATAAAATGGATGATTTCATCTCAAAAACACATTGAAAGAAAATATCTTGGACAACAAAATTATAGTGAATGTTGTTTTATTATCAGCAACAGCTCTGAATTAACTAAGACTTTTAGGAAAGAAAGAGAGAGAGAGAGAGAGAGAGAGGGGTGGCAAATTGCCTCAGCAGGGACCCTTGTTAGCCTGAATGCTTTGGTTGACCAAATGTGTGTTGCTTTTATGTAGGTTTCGGCCACTTTGTCAAAAGGCTCATTACTCAAGTGCAGATTCCACTTGACCTGATGTCGACTAAGTTCACTTGATTCAAGTGCTGATGCCTCATATATCATTACATTATAGAGTGGGACTTTTTGTCAAATTTTTTATTTATTTCCAATTTATTGATTTTTCATGGCATATCAACCTGTTTATTGTATGCCTAGAAATTAGGGAATTGTATACATATTTACATTTATATAATTTTATCTGCGTTATTCGGACTATTGTCCCCATCTTCATCGTTATTTGTACAACATTTTGGCCAATATGCCCTCCGGCCTTCTTCAGGGCATATCAGCCAAAACGTTGTACAAATAACGATGAAGATGGGGACAATAGTCTGAATAACACAGATAATACTAATCTTCAAGCCTCATCTCAAACATTCAGAGAAATAGTATTTATATAGTTGTTTCTTAAGAGGTTTCTTTTTGCACATGGCCCTATCGAATACAAATTATTTGCAAACAGATCTATTTGACCCATAGATGGAGCTCTAACAGGTACTACCACTCAGTCAGAGTGGACCTGGGAACAAGGATGGCTGTGGCATTAAATAACTTAGGAACAGTCTTAACAGAATTTTAGAGTTACTCCTCTTGATGTGTAGGGACAGTTGCCTCCCATGACGGGTGCATTAAGGGAGCTCTGATCAGAAATGGGACTTCCTCCATGTTACATAAATAAAACCTTGTTAATTTTCAACATACAGATGACTTCTACTTATAGGAATTTATGTCAGGAGCTTTTAAGTGACCAGTTGAGATCTGGTCACTCAAAATTGATATTTTTTTGTGCAACTGTGTGCATTTACTCAACCTTCCTACCATGAGCAGGATGCGACACAAGGTCAATTTTTAGGTGGGTTTAATTGATTTGAAATCAGTTTTCCTTCTTCTAGACTGGTTGTCATACCAAAGGTAAAGAGCCCAGTCTGTCCTACTATTTATCGATAGCTGGAGGAAGAATAGTTGGATTCATACCTTTCCCAAGGGTTAGATATGTGAAATACAAACAGCTTCATCCAGGATTTGAACCCAGGTCATCATATTCATTTCCTATGACAACTACACAACTAGCACCTCCAAAAAATTTGCTACTGTAGCTACCAAGGTGTAAGATTATTCCAATAAAGTTATATATATATATATATATATATACACACACACACACACCAAACACTCCACACAAAGGGAATGTGACACTAGGCCAATTTTTAAGTGGAATTTTAATAGGTTTTTCAGTTTTCCTTCTCCTAGACTAGTTGCTATACCAAGGTTAAAGAGTTCAGTCTACTCTACTATTTACTCAGAGCTGGAAGGAGAATATTTGGATGCTTACCTTTCCCAAGGGTGTTAGTGCTATGTGAAATGCAAACGGCCATGTCCAGGATTTGAACTCAAGTTGGCATGTCCATTTCCTATGATGGTAACCATTACACTATCAATACCTACATTCTATATACTAGCAAATATATGCACCCTCTGGGTGCAAGTATTTAAGTTTTAATGTAATAAAATATTGTATTAAATTAGAAAGGCTAATGAAACTAAATAAGAATGCAGATATAAAGATTTGAAACTGAGGGAAATATAATTGAAAAATAGAACAACTAAAACTTACTCTTCTATCACTCTCGTCTTTCATTGTTATTTTTTCTAATTTAAGTATTTAGTTAAAAGAGGAAGTAAAGAATAAAATGACATTTATTTTTTTCTTGTTAATGGATTTCATTTAAGATTCATTGAAGAGATTTTTGCTTATATTCATTAAAATAAACCCAAACAGTTAGAAATCAATAACACTGGGCACATATTTATTAAATTCGATTTTTTAATATCAATATGCAAATTAGCCTTCCCGTTCACACTGTAAACCACTATTTTCTTGTATATATAAATATAATTGCATGTTGTTAGTATGTAGATATGGTTAACAGTATTAATAATGTAAAACAATTTTATTAATAATTAAGGTTAAAATTAAAATAAAATTATTGAGAATGTGATGTCAATAACTAAGGGAATTGTGACTTGAGTAGTAATATAGTTTCGGTTTCAGACAGAAAAACACACAATCTCCATTATAATAAGATGTTTGAAATCAAGGAGTGTTTTTGTGTTCACCCTATATTTCTAGGTCCCAGGTACTTGAAGTTGTTTTTTTTTTTTTTTTCAGTTTTAACTCTAAAAACATTTCTGATGCCATCTATAACATGTTGATGAACATTTTTTTATTTTATTTCTTGGAACTTTTTAGATGAGGCTTGATTCTTAGTATTATTTGGATTATTCGGACTATTGTCCTCATCTTCATTGTTATCTGTACAATGCTTTGGCTGATATGCCCTCCGGCCTTCTTCAGGTATTTCTTGTCAAACTCGGGAAACTTCTTTTCAGACTCAGGAACCTTCTTGTCATAATGGGGAACCTTCACGGAACTTTGAACCTAACCCTTTATTCAGTCCACAAGGTATCCTGTTCTCATTCAGCTAACCATAGCTGCGGTACAGGTGTTAAGCTGTGTTAATTATTATTCTATGTTACTGCTGCCCCTGACCAGGATTGAACCTGTAGTCTATAGATAACTGTCACTTAGAACTGTTTTAACCTAACTCCTTTATCCACTAGGCTATGTATCCAATTTTTTTTATCTTACTCAACAGAAGTCTCATCAACATGTGTCAAGTTAATTCTAGGCAGCTGTTTATAAACCACCTGGGCGCCATGTGAATAAAGACTTCATCATGTGCAGACATAGTTGCTTCCAATTTCATCAGTGTTTTTTTTTCTTTTTGTTTTTTTTTCACTGTTTAATACCTTAAGCTGTCAAGCAAGGTTTAATAATGAGAATATGATAATATCCAACATCTGTACATTTAAAAATCAAAATATTTACCAAATATCTACATTGTGAAATTTCTTCATGGCAATTTATATTCCCTTTTTTTAAAAAGCTGGGCAGACTAGGCTCTTTAACCATGGCTAGGTAACCAGTCTAGGAGAAGGAAAACTCTGAATTCAAACCTGTTAAACTCTGCTTAATAAATTGGCCATGTGTCACATCCTACTCATGTGAAGGGGTTGGTATATATATATATTCACTTTTTTTTGCTAATAATGGGATTTCTTCCAAGCTATGTCAGTACTATTGTATGGCTGCACCACCTGGACTTTAGGTATACCAAGATGATTTTTACATAGGCTAGATGGGTGGTTGGAGAGGCCCCTCCAATCAATCGTCTGGTCATGTCAAGCCCTAGCACCTATATGTTTGACCCAACCATATAGCTCTTATAGCAAACCCCAACCCTTTTTATCATATGTGCTATATGGCGGTGACTGATGGTCTTAGTGTCCTAGGTATGTCACTAAGACCCACTGCATCTAATGGTAAGATTACAGTACTAGAGCTCTGGAGAGTATGGAGTACTCCTTCATTGTCATTCCTCCCAGGTCACAAAGTGGTAGTACCTGTTAGGATCCCATCTATGGGTTAAATAGATAAAAACTATGTTTTAAAGAAATTTGATGACTCAACAAAAAGGAATAAAACAAAAACATCTTTGGCATAAAATAACCCAATGGTTAACATGCTGTAAAATCCAACCAACCAGCACCAATCAAACTGATTTTTTTTCTTTTCAATATACCAAAAGATTTTTTATATAGGCATATAGAGTGTTGCAAAACATTTTTAAAAAGTACCAAATTTATCTTGGTAGCTCAATTAACAACTAAATTATGACCATTCAAAATTTGTTGTAAATTGTGTTTTGTATGATACTGAACCAGCAGCATTGTATAAATAAAGTTTGTTTTGTTTTGCTTTGTTTTACGGCATATCAACCTGAGTGGGTCATTTTTTAATGCTGATAAAGTTGTGAAATAAATTCATTCTGAATAGATAATCAAATTTTGTTTATAAACTCATGTTTTTCTATTTAACCCATAGATCGGACCCTAGCAGGTACTACCACTCCGGGTCAGAGTGGACCTGGGAGCAATGGTGATGAAGGGGTGCTCCACATTTCCCAGACCTCCAGAACTAGAACCTCACCATCAGATAGAGTTTAACGTCATTCCCAGGACATGTACACCCTCAGCCACCACCTTCTAGCACATATATGATAAAAAGGGTTGGGGCTTACCATAAGGGCAGTAGGGTAGGGGCAATCATATAGGTGCTAGGGCTTGATGTGACCAGCCGATTGATCGGAGGGGGCTTCTCCGACTGCCCGTCTAGCTCAAAAAAAGGCCAAAGTGGAGTATTGCAAGTCATGGACTGCTCAACCACCTGGGTTCTATCCTTAAGCATCATGGGTCGCCACCCACGGCCAACAGGTGGCCCCATTTGGGGGAGTCTTACCCCTCTGCAGAGGTGCAGTCGGTGCATTCTAATGCCCCAGCCGACAGGGTGGGTATAAGTAAAGATAAAAGCTTTCAACAAGTGAAACATCTTTATAATGTCATAGTAAAATTAAAGATAATATAAAAAGAATAAATAAATCTTAGATCAGATTAGAAATTGTTTTAAAAAATTGAGTTTTAAAAAAACATAAAATTTGAATACCCATCAAGAATGAATAAACCAAAACGTCTTCGGCATACAATAACCCAACAAGGTTTGACTTGCTGTAAAATCCAACCAACCAGCCAAAGAGGGAAACAAAAATTTAATCAACAAAATCTCATATCTCATTTGAAGATTGTATCTAAAAAAATTTTTTATTGTAATAATACATGAAACTACTAGTAACAAAACTGTTATGAGAAGGTTTTATCTTGCTCTACCAGTCGGTATTTGAGCACTATTCTGATATATGAAAAAATTATTTTAGAAGGATTTGTTTATTGCACTAATATATATAATTTTATATTTTTTTTATATAATTTTTATATCAAATTTATTATTATTATTATTTTTTTTTTTTTTTTTTTTTTTTTTTTTTTTTTGGGTAATAATTTTAGGGGAACTCAGCAGAGCAAAATAAGAAAAAAAATGAATGAGTCACTATTTTGACTGTTGGAAAAAGAACAAAAATGAATGAGTTGAGATAATAAATATTGGAAAGTGCTTAATATGTTCTTGTAGAGCTTATTTAGGGAACCGAATTAGAATTACCCTGAAGATCTTTTTGGTGAAACTTGGTTGTGTTATATGTATATGTTTTTTTGAGTTTAACACTTTTTACAGATTTCACAGATCTATACACAGATAATTTGCTGCCATTTTTTATGAGTACTGTGTTTATATACATGTGCACACGCACACACACCATTGTGAGGTGATAGTAAACTCAACTCTCAGATTATTAGTATGGAATAGTGAGTTTACTGGGTGACCCATTACTTGTCTTTTGTGTCAAACTAAGCTATCCTTACTAATGAATATACATACATACATGTGTATGTATGTATATATGGTACTGGGCTAATACTTCTTCTTTTCAAAGTCTGTCGCAGACGACGATGACATCACTCCATGTCTTCATTTGTGGACCCTATGGTGGCTCATTAGTCCAATTCTGGATTTGCAGATGCGGTCACACACATTGCAGGGAAAATTCCCATCTACATTTAGTTGTTCATGACTACAAAAACGTCACCGCTCTGCAGTCCTGTTTGTCTCATTATTGAGCTACTTAGCTTCTGTGCGGCAGGCGTCTCGCCACTGGACTAACTGCGGGACTGCCAAGATAGTGGACTGAGGTCTGTGCAGCCTCTTTCCACTTAAAATATCTCAAGCACAAGTTTCACTGGGCTAATACAGATATGCACAGACACACATCATTGTGAGATGATAGTAAACTCAACTCACAGATCAATAGTCTTGGATTTGCTTAGTGAGTCTGTTCCTCACTGAGTATCCCCATACATGGCCTTTGTGTAAAACTAAGCTATTTTTAGTAATAAATATACATGTACAGTGATGCTGATAGCTCTTTGATTTAGTGTGTCCTGGGACGCACATGCTTTGAATGAGTCCCCAGGAAAATTTATGGGTCCCAACTAAAGCCAGCTAACTCCTACCTTGTAACCTATCCTGTGTAATTCATTTCTAAGTAACTATTGAAATGTATTTACAGTTAGCTTGAAATTGTGAGGGAAGAAAAAAGAGAAACACTGGGATGCATGGATATGATTTTACTGCATCTTTTTAGATTTTTGTGAGTCAGGGACGCAGGATGCATACTTATCAACATCTCTGCATGTATGTATGTATTATGATGTATGCATGTATGCTGTATGCATGTACCAGTTATGAGAGTGAAAGAATCGTGCATGAAAACCTAAAGCGTCAACTTCGAAAGGGTTACACCTGTCATATTGGAGAGAACATGGAAGTGTCTGACATGTGGTCGAGTTTTGCTTTCGAGGGCTGGCTATGTCAATCATAGGAAATCTCACCTGGGTCAATCCATGCAGATTCCAGGAGTAAATAATGTGTCTTGTGCTATATGTGCAAGGTCTGTAAGTCGGCTTCTGGTCTTAAGAGACATATGGTGGTGCATAAGCATCAAATTTTATCATCTGACTCATCCGATTCATCTGAATCATCTCATTCAACGGGAAGAAGTCTTTTCAATGTCATATTTGCGTCAAACTTTGTAGATCTGCAGCAGGTTTGATGAGTCATTTGAGGGCTCATGCAAGGAAGGGTTCATGCAATGATCTGTAAGATTATGCTATTGCCATGTATGCATGGGTACTGTGCTTATATATATATAATTACTGTGAGGTGATAGCAACCTTAACTCATAGATTATTTTATTTACTTAGTGAGTTTGCTCCTCACTGAGTGCCTCCATTCTTAGTTTTGTGTCAAACTAAGCTATTCTTAGTATACATACATACACAGATCTCTTATTCAATTATCTCTTTACTCTTAACAGATGTAATAGACCCCCCCCTTCTTAAATTAGTAGAAACAGCATTAGTACTATTTGTACTGCTGGTACATTTCCTTAGTATCTACTACTCTTATCAGCTTAGCTTTTGTCATTTGTACTACTTACATACTATCTACCTATATATCTACCTTCCTACCTCATTACAGAACCAAACCTATTAGATTACTTAGTTAGCATCCCTGTTACTTGACTTTGCAATTCTTGTAGCAAACCCACCGACCCACCAACCAATACGGTGCCACCATTTACCAAGCCAACCCAAAGCTTTTGCTACCTCTATTCTGATGAATGGCAAAATACACTAACTACCTATAGATTTTTTTTTTTTTTCCTAAGAGAGGCTTATTTAGAGTGGCTAGTTATATCAACCAGAGTTTGAGGAAGCAGGAGTTTTATAACAATTGATTCATTCAAGACTGATAGATTGAAGCAAATACAAAGTTCACATGTACTAGATACGAGCATATATATATATATATATATATATATATATAAACAGGTTTAGTGTCTCCTCATTATTGCTAGTGGTGCTAGCAGTCTGAGAGAATGCTTTATCTCTACATCTGTTTGTTCGTTGACGGTGAGCAGGGGGGAGAGGCGGTTGCAGTGCTGCTCCAGGTACATCTGGTCCTTCTAGAAAAAACGATTAGATGATGTCGTTCGTTACTTGCCATGTGTTCACTTTGATGCACCAGGTGCATTGTTACTTTAATTATATACTAAGTCATTTGGGATAGGTATTTACTAAACATAGCTTTGTCTGACACAAGGCCACAAGTTTTGGGCTCCTAGCAAGGATTGAACTGACTACACAGCATTCCTCAAGTCTAGTTTGTTAACCATTACCTCTCATGTATTTAGTAAGTTTAATTTAGTCTGATTCAAGGCTACAATGTGGAGTCCCTAATGAGGATCAAAGCAGTAATTGTCTGCAAGCTCAGTCGGTAGAGCGTTCGGCTAGAAACCACAAGGTTCCTAGTTCGATACCGGTCCTCGCCAACTCAGCGTATGAGTAGCACAGGGATTTGTGTGGTAAAGTAAGGAGCTGATGGTAGGTGTGGTGCTCCACCTCAGATGCTAAAAACAATCTCCTTGGTCTAGCGCTATTGAAAAGGGGATAGACTCCTTCGCTGATTGGATGATACCGACTTTAGGCCGCCCCGTCGACTTTACTTACTATTTACTAAACTTAGCTTTATCTGAAACAAGGCTACAGGTTTTGGGCACCGAGCAAGGGTTGAACTGACTACACAATAGTCTGCAAGTCTATTTTCCTAAACATTACTCCTCAGAGAAGCTCTCCAAATATTTAGTAAATTTGGGCAACTCCTGTGGTGTAATTGTTAGCAAGTTGGGTTTGCAGACCATTATTAGTGAGTTCGTTTCTCACTGAGTGCATCATACTTCTGGTCTTGTGCTACAACTAAGCTAAAGCTCAATAAATAACTATTTAATAAGTCTCACCTAATCTGATCCAGGGTTACAATATAAAGTGCTGAATGAGGATTGAAGCAGTAATTGTTTTCAAGACTATTACAATTCAAAGAGGTGCCTTATTTACTAAGCTAGGCTTAGTCTGATATAAGACCAAAAGTTATGAGCACCTAGTAAGGATTGAAGTGGCTACACTGTGGTCTGCAAGTCTAGTTTTCTAACCATTACTCTTCAGAGAAGCTCAGTTGAATGTGGGGTGCCCTGCAGGAAGCAAGCCTCTCACAAGTTTGCTACACTTAAGCAGAACTGTTGAGTCAAAGGTTTTGTGTTCCAACTCCACAATCCTACACTTAAGTCAGGGTGTTGGTGGGTGGCACTAAGTAAAAAGTAAAGTCATCGGGGTGGCCTAAAGTTGGTATCAGCTTAAGGAGTCTATCCCCTTTTCAATTGTGCTAGACTAAGGAGATTGTTTTTATTTTAAAAATTTTTTTTAGCGTCTGAGGTGGAGCGCCACACCTATCATCAGCTCCTCGCTTTACCACACGGATCCCTGTGCTACTTATATGCTGAGTTTGCGAGGGCCGGTATTGAACCAGGAACCTTGTAGTTCCCAGGTGAACGCTCTACCGACTGAGCTAAACTTGCTCAATTCTTAAAAAAGCTCTATGGAAATGCTATGGAAAACATGCATGATAATTGCATGAAATTTAAACTATAAATAAAACAACCCAAGATGAATTGTTGCCAATTTCTATTTTAGAATTTGATGACAACATAACAAAAATAAATTGAATAACAAAATAAATTTTGAAGGGGGGGGGGCAAAAGATTCAGTTTTAGGTTAACTCTTAACATCCTGTTGAGAATTTTCCAAGTCCAGAACCCCAATCCTCTAAGGATTTATCAAAAAATGACTAAAAATAGCCTTTTCAATTAAAGTTACCTGTTATTTCCCTAAAAATAAAGACTTCTAAATATGTTTATTACATTTAAACAAAGGCTATCATTTGGGGTGGATTAGGAAAACCATGTGACTTCTACCCGGCGGATTAAGGCAGTATAGGACATTAAGAGTTAAGATAGTTCTAAATAACAGTTATCTCTGGACTGCAGGTTCAATCCTGGTCAAGGGCAGCAATAATAATTAATGCAGCTTAATGCCTCTACCCCAGCTATGGTTAGTAGATTGAGAACAGGACACACCCATGGACTGAATAAAGGGTTAGGTTCAAAGTTCCGTGATGGCTCCCGATTATAACAAGAAGGTTCCAGAGTCTGAAAAGAAGGTTCCTGAGTTCGACAAGAAATACCTGAAGAAGGCCGGAGGCACATCGGCCGAAATGTTGTACAGATAACAATGAAGATAAGGACAATAGTCCGAATAATGCAGATAATACTAATCATCAAGCCTCATCTCAAACATTCAGAGAAATAGATTCAGTTTTGTGAAGTAAGTTTGCTCACTTTTGTAGGTAGATATATTTATCTTATTTTTGAGAAAAGTTTAGCTAACTTTTTTTTTATGTGGTTAGTTTGACTTACATTAAGGCTAATGCAGCTGATTCAAAAGAAAGTCAAGGTTGATAACAACAGCCGAGAATAATTCTGAAAGCTATCAATAAAAGAATTATAAAAAAAATCTTCACTATTAAAAAAAAATTATATCGAAAATAAACATATTTATAATATATATGTTTATTTACAATTTTACTTTTTCCTGGATGTGGCTACTTGCACTTCACATAGCTCTAATATCTTGGAAAAGGTATGAATACAACTATTCTCCCTCCAGCTATGGGTAAATAGTAGGGTGGACTGGGCTCTTTAAACTTGATTAGGTAACCAGTCAAGGAGAAGAAGAACTCTGAATTCAAAGCTCTTAAAAAAGAAATTGAATATATCTATTATTATACTAAAGCTGAGTTAATCAACTTTTGCTTCCTAAAGGCTTTTTTACTGTTTAGTTTAATGACACAAAAATTATACTGAATCATTCCTTACTTTTAGGATTGAATTATGTTTGAAAAAAACTCTGTTTTAATTGGTTCTAATTAGTCATAATTTGCAATTAAGTCAAAAACTGACCAATCTCTTACTTTACTCTCTGTCTATCACTTTCTTCCCCTCTATGTATCTATTGACTACCTTCTTATTATATAATGTTAGTTTCTCTGAAGAGTAGAAAGAGAGAGAGACACAGGAGAATTTGTAATGTATTTCTATGTTAAATTTCACAAACAGCAACCCGTAGTTTAAATAACGTCAAACATTCCCTTTCTTAGAAAGCTTATAAAATGATTTAAGGTTTTGTCCAGACGTATTTTTTTTTTTTTAAATTTTATTCGCTTTGCTAACTTTTCCCTAATCTTAATTATTTACCCAGAGCTGAATGGGTGACCCACCGTGTCACGTTTTGTCTAGTATATATATGTGTGTGTGTGTGTGTGTGTGTGTGTGTGAATAAATGAAGGAAAATTTGCTTATGTAAAAATTTAGCTTGTTGCAGTTAAAAGAAACTATTACATGAAGCAAGTTTAAAGTGTTTTCCTTGATTTATTCATGTTTATTGCTCTGTCCATTCACACATTTGAAACAATGTATATCAAGCTCTCAATATGGATGAACTCCACATGGAAGGTTCCTCAACACTCTCAGTCGGTAGAGCGTTCGGCTAGAAACCATATAGTTTCTAGTTCGATTCCGGTCCTCGCCAACTCAGCGTATGAGTAGCACAGGGATCTGTGCGGTAAAGTAAGGAGCTTATGGTAGGTGTGGCACTCCACCTCAGATGCCAAAAAACAATCTCCTTGGTCTAGCGCTAGTGAAAAGGGGATAGACTCCCTCGCTGATTGGCTGATACCGACTTTAGGCTGCCCCGACGACTTTACTATATATATATATATATATATACACACTGTAATACTATATATATATATATATATATATATATATAGTATTACAGTGTGTATAGAAATAACCTACTTGAGTTTCACCATAAGGATCTTCAGGGTTAATTCCACTGAATTAATCATGATATTGATTAATTACATTTAACTGCAGAAGTCAATATTGCAATTATGGCCGTTGAAAATAGTTTCACAGTTAATGAACTCTGTTGCGTCATTTTGAAAAGTTGAATGTCAAACGCGATATTTTGTATCATAAACTTTTCAAAATGACGCATCAGCATTCATTAACTGCGAAACTGTTTTCAACGGCCATAATTGCAATATTGACTTCCGCAGTTAACTGTAATTAATCAATATTTTGATTAATTCAGTGGAATTAACCCTGAATATCCTTATGGTGAAACTCGAGTAGGTTATTTCTATACACACTGTAATACTAAATCCGCTTTACTAACGTATTGAGCACTTTATATTTGTTATACCACTGACTTATCCAATTAATACTTGTATCAACCAAATATTAAGATTAACTCAATATTTTTGTACTGGTAAGTCATTCTCTATATATATATTAAAAATAGTATATATATATACATATATATTAAAAATGAGTATATGAAATACGTATACAGAAAATGATATTAAAAATGAGTATATGAAAATATACAGAAAATGATATTAATGAATATGAAATGATGTATATGAAATACGTATACAGAAAAATGATATTAAAAATGAGTATATGAAATACGTATACAGAAAATGATATTAAAAATGAGTATATGGAGTATATGAAATACGTATACAGAAAATGATATTAAAGATGAATATGTGAAACATGTTATTTGTTTGACTTTTTTAGATGAGGCTTAATAATTTGTATTATTTAGATTTTTCGGACTGTTGTCCTTATCTTTATTGTATATAAAAAAATATAAATTAATGAAATATAAATAAAAAATAATACTAAAATTCAATCTATGAAATATGTATATGAGATAATATTAAAAATAAATCTATGAAATATGTATATGAGATAATATTAAAAATGAATCTATGAAATATGTATATGAGATAATATTAAAAATGAATCTATGAAATATGTATATAAATGATATTAAAAATGAATATATGAAATATGTATATATATATATAAATTAAAATCAATAATAGTCATTCATTTTTTAATCAAATTCATTCTGATAACCTGTTTTTATGCAAATTAGCTTGCCTCATTAGAGAAAAATTGCTACCTTTGTTAAGTTATATGTTAGACTTGTCAGAAACTTGTTTGAGGCAGAAAAAGCCTTTTCGATGACACAATTTCATGTACAAGTGATAACCAACAAGTAAGGCACAGATAGGTATAAATTGACAAAATTAGAACCTTGTGAAAGCTGTAAACACAAAGCAACAAGGCAGTGTGAGGGAGGGGGCAACAGGGCAGTGGAGAGAGGGGCAGCAGTGTATGCAATACTTCTTGTGACTGCCAAAATATTGAGCATGTGATATCACAACAAAGATGACTGTCACCATTAAACAGTAGACAAGCATAGAGGTGTGAGGGTGTAACAAGATTTTTTGCATACCAAGGGCAAAAATCCAACTGAAATTCACCGTGATGAACGTGTTGCTGTGTATGGTGAGCATGTAACGAGCAGGAAACAGATATCAGTCTGGTGAAGAGTGTTTACAGAGAGTTGTACAATTCTGCTGGGCACCCCACATTCAACAACAGACATCATTGCTCACTTGTCTGAATTTTTGAGATGAAGCTGGATAATCTGTATTATTTAGATTTTTCGGACTGTTGTCCTCATCTTTATTATTATATACACAATGTCTATTTCTCTGAATTTTTGAGATGAGGCTTGATAATTAGTATTATTTGGACTATTGTCCTCATCTTCATTGTTATCTGTACAATGTTTCAGCCGATATTCCCTCCGGCCTTCTTCAGGTATTTCTTGTCATACTTGGGAACTTTCTTGTCATAATCAGGAGCCATCACGGAGCTTTGAACCTAATGCTTTATTCAGTCCATGGGGGTATTCTGTTCTCATTCCACTAACCATAGCTGGGGTAGAGGCGTTAAGCTGTTAATTATTATTCTATGTTACTGCTGCCCTGACCAGGATTGAACCTGCAGTCTAGAGATAACTGTCACTTAGAACTGTCTTAGCCTAGTGGATAAAGGAGTTAAGCTATGTGTCCAGTTGGACAAATCGCACATCGTCTGAAACATTGATAACAATGAAGATGAGACAATAGTCCAAATAATCCAAATTATACTAATTATCAAGCCTCATCTCAAAAATTCTGAGAAATAGTATGACTAGAGTTTGAACTCACTTACTACAATGTCACAGTTCAGAATGTTAGCTACTGTGCCACACTGAGTTCCGTATGTATTAGATTGGTATACTTGATATCATATAACTGTTTGTAAGAAACAAATACTCAAAGAATTTAAATATAAAAGTACAATGTTTACAATTCACTAACTTCTACGCAAAAAATAACCCAGACAGGTTGACATGGGATTAAAATCAATCAATCAATCCTATGATCCTATTGGTTATGGTACAGGTTAAGATTTTGTTGATTTTTAAATTTCTCTGATTGTTTCACCTTTGCCTACCATATATTAAAAAGATAATATTCTATTTACAATGCTTTTCTTACAAAGGTCTAAAAACAAATTTTAGTTCTCCTATGGTCATATTGGTTATGGGAGGGTCATTTTTCTTTGTTTGTGAGTTTACTCAGATTACCCCACTGGGAGTGAAATTTGGGCATGTGTTTATTTTTCTTGTTTTTTAGGCTTATGGAGCATGATAGATACCCATTATTGTTTATCTCAAAATATGCTTTCAAATGTTAAAATGTTTCCAATGAAGTGGTTTGTCAATTGTCTTTTGTGTATCAGACACCCAATGAAAATTGAGGCAGAATTCATAGAACAAAACAAATCTTTTAGCAGTTACGAACGCATAACAATGTCATATATGTAGAATAATCATACTAGTTCCAATTACCGTTGAATTGGTAAGACAAAGCAGAAAGTAGTCGTAACTCAATACGAATCTGGCTTGCTGTTAATACTACTGCAAAACAGCAGGTTATTTATGAAGCCTCATAACATCATAGAAACCAAGCAGCCAATCAGGACTCTAGGAATGGAATCACCCAAATGCATGAGTGGACTATTCTGGATTCCCATAAGTACCAATTGTCTTGGCACTGGTTCAGTTGTGCTTAGCTTGTTGCTCAAACCAACGGTAAACTAACTCACTTCAACAATATAGAACAACAAATACTAGAATATTATTTGTCTGACCGGGTACACTTGTATCAGTCTATGGTTAGTGGAATGAGAAAAGACTACCCCAGTGGATTGAATAAAGATTTCAGTTCAAGATTCTGTGAAATTTTGTTGGCATTGGCTTAGGGGGCAAAGCGACATTGGGTGAGGCTAGGTCCCTAGTTGATGTTGTTATCATTCCTTTGGTTTGTGGGACATCCTCAAATATTGGTTTAGGGGGCTCAGGCAAAGCGCTAAGAATAGGGACAGGGACCGCTGGTGCTTTGAGCTTCCTGAGGAATCGTCAATTCCGTGATGTGATTCTATCTGATCCATCAATCCTAATTTAGTATTGATGATTAGCAAGGGTTTCGACATCTCGGCCTGTTGTGTCCCACCAACAGTTGTTTGGATGTTGTATGGAGACTGTCTCCCTTTTGAACAGTGTATGTGCTGTGCGATTGTATCTCTCTATTAAGAATGCTAATCTCACGGCTCTGAGCCGCAGCTACCCATTTGCATGCAGTTTATATAGCATGGGTTGAGATGGTATGAAGTCACGGGATAGCCTGATACTCTGGACACCAGGAGACGGCTCTGAGCTGCAGCTACCCACTTTGCATGCGGTTTATATAGCATGGGTTGAGATGGTATGAAGTCACGGGATAGCCTGATGCTCTGGATGGGCGTGTTCCGATATTGGAAAAAGCTCTGGCTGCCTGGTCATTATCCATTGATCCCTGGGGTCTCCCTGGGGTGGTAATCTCACGGCTCTGAGCTGCAGCTACCCACTTTGCATGTGGTTTATATAGTATGGGTTGAGATGGTATGAAGTCACGGGATAGCCTGATGCTCTGGATGGGCGTGTTCCGATATTGGAAAAAGGCTCTGGCTGCCTGGTCATTATCCATTGATCCCTGCGGTCTCCCTGGGGTGGTAATCTCACGGCTCTGAGCTGCAGCTACCCACTTTGCATGCGGTTTATATAGCATGGGTTGAGATGGTATGAAGTCACGGGATAGCCTGATGCTCTGGATGGGCGTGTTCCGATATTGGAGAATAGCTCTGGCTGCCTGGTCATTATCCATTGATCCCTGGGGTCCTGTGTTGCCATTCACTATTCTCTTGGTTGCCTTGATGGCTAATCCTGCTTGCAGCGCCATGTAGATATACGTGGGGTGATTAGTATCCAGCTGTGTTGCAAGCTGGGTATGTTGTCTATTCTAGCTTTGATTTAAAAGGGTCAATGTATTTTACAGTTGAAAAGGACTAAGTGTTTAAATTATTAAAAAAATCTATAAGCAAAACAATCTCTTATTTATAAAAATTATAAAACACCCAATTGCAAATTTGTCACAATTTGATTGTCTCTAAGTTCACTTAAGATATTATAAGAGGCATTCTAAGTAGTTTTGAAAATGACATCTCATTGGCATGAATTGGAATTTTGATATCACGATTTTAAATAGGGGCATATATTACTATGTGTCACATTGTTATATACTCACCCACATCATACATCGGGTATATAATAGAGAGAAGAGTCATCTCGGGTATATAATAGAGAGAGAGAGATAGAAAGAGAGAGACAGATTAGAGATTGGTGGTCTTTCTTACTTGATTACTCTCCTGCTTCTACTTTTGCCGCCATGTTATCTGATTGGTCTGTTGGACATCTTTTAATGATTGGTATTCTTTCTGCAGAGCTGGGCTGTACATTGCATTTTTTAACATTTAATTAACAACAAGACTTGGTTGTTTCTTATAATAAAGCTTTTATTTTCAACCCTGCCCATGATTCTACTGCAAGTGAGTTGCGAACCCTAAGACAACCTTTCTCATAGTGTGCTGGCTCGCATCTGACTAAAACTTATTCCCATGCGTCTGTATACCAGAAGGTGGCATCATCGTTATGTCAGTCATAATCCCAAATGGGTATGGAAAATTCCCCACTCCCACATAACGCACTTTATTTAAAATTCTAACTACAGGTATGTTCATAATTTATGACTGATCATAAACTATGTAACAATATATTAATAAAATGTTGCTGCTGACACTCGAGTTTGAACACTGATCGCCAGAGAATGAAAATGGCTGACCTCCATTTTTCTTAGAAGGATGTGTATTATAGATAAGTAATAATCTTTATTTTTATCTTTCTGTTCCTTAATGTATCTAATTTCATTTTGTAATTAGATAAATATATAGTTAAGTTGTTCTTCTATTATTTAAATTCTGTACATGTGACATTACAAGACAATGTCACCCATAAATAAGTACACCCCTAACAATGTTTTTATAAAAAGGTAATTTTCTTCTAAACCAAAAGTGGCATGATTTTATTTCTGTAGAATAATCACACTAGTTCCAATTACCATCGAATTGGTAAGACAAGGCAGCAAGCAGTCATAACTTAATACGAATCTGTCTTGCTGCAAGGCTACTGCAAAATGCCAATTTATTTATGAAGCCTCATAACATCATAGAAACCAAGCAGCCAATCAGAACTAAGGAATGGAATCACCCAAATGCACGAGTGGACTATTCTAGATTCCCATAAGTACCAATTGTCTTGGCACTGGTTCAGTTGTGCTTAGCTTGTTGCTCAAACCAACAGTACGCTAACTCACTTCAACAATTTCTAGAAAAATATTATACAATTGAAATGGATATTACTATGTATTATTTATTACCAAACATTGTAATATATATACATAATCTAAATTAGGTAGCAAAGACATGAAGTGAATGGCGCTTAGTAACTAACAGTTTCTCACTTATGTGATTTTCAAACCAAATTTGAATATTGCATAGGCAAGAAACTGTCAGTTACCAAGCACCATTGACTTATGTCTTCGCTACCCTAACTAAGATATACATGCTCTATCAATGATATTGAGCACTCTTTACTCATAAATATAGCAAACTATATTATCAATATATACGCCTGCGTGTCCATGTCTCTGGTTTACCATCATGATCGTATTGGCTAGCAATGCCGCCCGACTCTGCATCATCATGCACCTATCGTTGTTGTAGTCGTCGATCTAACCGTCAGCGAGTACCGTCATTGTACCACCGATTTGGGCCGGTTTAGCTCAGTCAGTAGAGTGTTCGGCTGGGAACCACAAGGTTCCTGGTTCGATAACTCAGTGTATGAGTAGCATGGGGATCTGTGTAGTAAAGTGAAGAGTTGATGGTAGGGGTAACGCTCTGCTTCAGATGCTAAAAAACAATCTCCTTGGTCTAGCGCTAGTGAAAAGAGGATAGCCTCCCTCTCTGTCTGGCTGATACGGACTTTAGGCCTCCCTGACGACTTTACTTTACTTACTATAATAATGAAATTTATTGTGTACAGTGCTCAGGTGCACCACAACTCATCAAAGTCTCATGTCTAGTACATAAAATAATGTATTAGTGTCAGGAACATGAATAGCTTACAGTAATAATATACATGTATGTGTGCGTGCATATGTGTGTGGAGGGGGGTATCAGATATAGTGTTGGCAGGTTACAGGAAGCATGGAGGCTTTGAAAGCTGCAGTATTTCGGCAGTCTTGACAATGAACACTTGGTGTCAGCATTGCAACAGTTTCCCGCCATTTACAGAGTATTGTAAAGGTGAAAAAGCTCGATAAATGGGTTCCTCATGAGCTCAATGAGCACCAAAAACTTAGGCAGTTGAAGTGTGCTCGATGCTCAGTTTGCGTAACACCAATGACCCCTTTCTTGACCGAATAGTCACTTGTGACGAAAAGTGGATCCTTTTACAACTTCTACCTTCTTCATTTTCAAGACTTTCATCTTCACTGCGGAATTTCTGGAACCACCTTCGTACAGTCCGATCACTTGTGAATTCATCTCCCCATGCTTTGTTGATATATTGGCAGCCCAAGCTTGAACTCATGCAACATAAGAAGGCAAAGGTCATGTTTAGACATGTTTATCTTTGAAGGGAGCCTTTTTTCAAAAATACTTTCTATCTGAAAATAAATTAAATTTTATTTTTGAGCACACATTAATTATTATATATGCAAAAATTCACCTGAAATAAACAACAAATTCTATGTTAAAATGACATTTCAAAACTGAGCACTTCAATTGGCCATTATTTTTGTAACAACCTAATAGCTAATATCTTACCATTGGGGGGTGGGGGTAAATACCTATTCTTCACTTGAGCTATGTGTAAAATAGTAGGGGAGATTAGGTCATATAGCCTTGGTGGTGAACAATTAAAAGGGAGACACTGAATTAAAATATGTAAAATATTGATTGATTTTAACAGCATATCAATCAGTCTAGGCTATTTTATGGCTAGAGGTTAACTCTTTGCCTACTTTAAACTGTTCACAGCGGCTCTCACATGTGTCACTGAAAGGGCTCTGATTACAATAATAATATCAATCAGTCTAGGCTATTTTATGGTTAGAGGTTAACTCTTTGCCTACTTTAAACTGTTCACAGCGGCTTCTCACCACTTTGATACCAATAAACCACTGGCAGCAGCTCTCCCAATTGTGACTGAAAGGACTCAGATTACAATAAGAATAGGACTTTATTTGAAGAGAATGCATTCTGAGGTGAATAGATAGTGAACTTTTAAATATCCCATCATGCAGGTAAAAAATACCCCAAAATTTGGCACAGCTGTGGGAGAAATTGGTAGGCAAAGATTTTGGGAATCACATTCATTGAATGTTGATATTTTATTTTTTTGTAGTATATCTTTAGAGTTTTTTTTCTTTCTCTTTTAAAATTTAAATAATTTTAAAACTGAACTATTTCACCCATTGATGGGATCTTAGCAGGTACTACTGCTCCAGGTCAGAGTGGGTGTAATGGAAATGAAGGGGTACTGCACACTTCCCAGATCTCCGGAACTGGAGCCTCATCATCAGATGCACTTGAGTTTCTTTTGGAGGGTGGGTCTTACCTCTCTGCAGTTGTATACAGACAGTGAAAATCAGAAGAGAAAACAGTACTCTCCTAAGAGCAGTCATAGTAGTGCAGTTTAGTGATAAAAGGAAGCTGTGGAGAGCCATGATCCCTAATTCCCAGGAAATGTCTAGGGCTGTACAGTCGGAGTTGTGGAGTCATAGTCAAAAGTAATTAAGGGGTCACTAGAGTCGGATTTGGTAAAACTATATAGACTGATTCCAGTTGAATTTACACTTTATATGGCCCTAGTTTAGTCTGTAAAGTTATACAGTGAACACTCCTTATAAATAGATTATAATAAAATCACAGTTTTATATTTATTTGTTGACCATAATCACTTAATTACATAAAGAGGAGTTTGAATCAGAGGTGCCAAGTATAGAGGAGTTGGAGTCCAAGGTTTTCTGTTCCGACTCCACAGCCCTGGAATACTGTACGTTTCGTTACATTCTGACATCTAATCCAGATCCCCATTCCTATATATATATATATATATATATATATATATACACACACACACCCAACCCCTCTGCACGAGCTGGATCTGACACAAGGTCAATTTCTTAAGCAGAGTTCAACAGGTTTGAATTCAGAGTTTTCCTTCTCCTAGACCGGTTGCTTAACCAAGGTTAAAGAGCCCAGTCTGCCCTACTATTTACCCATAGCTGGAGGGAGGGTAGGATTCATACCTTTCCCAAGGGTATTAGTGCTAAGTGAAATGCAATTACCACGTCCAGGATTTGAAAATCCCCATTCCTATAAGGTCTTGGGGAGCATTCAGTTTGGATGTCTATTCTGAGTTTTTACTGTAAGCAATAAGTAAAGAGTCAAACTTAGCACAAAACCTGCATTCTTTGAGTGAACAAAAAGTGTTTGATTCTTCAAATGACAACACAGGTCCAAATTTGGTGAAGTTCATTTCACCAAATTTGGGCCTGGGTCGTCAAAATTTAATCGTTAGGGTGGCATATTTTACTACATCCTCATAACTTAACTAGATTAGTATTTAAAAATTTCTATTTAATCAGATCATTGAATGACTTTCTTAACCAAATATTGGTCAAAAGCTCTCTGTGTCTGTGTGTTCAATGCTGCTATTACTACTACTTCTACTACTATTACTGCAGCTGCTGCTGATGCACCCATTGCATTTTTTTAAACAAATTCTCAAATACCTATCTGATGCAAATTTTTACGTTTTTTTTTTTTTTTTTTTCCTTTCAGATAATCCACTTTTCACGCTTTACATTTTTACAAAACATTTCTGGTTCTATAGAGTTTACACAAATAACTATTATATTGGAATTTTCTTGAGTTATTTGATTTCAGTTGTTGGGAATTTTTTAAATTCAATTTCTTTTTTTGAGAAAAGTTCTATTAGAAAATAGAAAGTAGGTTTTTGGAAAATTTGAACACATTTTTTAATAGTATTCATGAAACAATCTCTTTCCCCACGCTTTATTTTTTTTTTTTTTTTTTTAATATTGAACTCTATTACCAAAACTCTTTCTATCCAGAATTTGAGAATATGCTAATGCAGGGTTTACTGATAAAAGGAAGTTATGGAGAACCCTGATTGCAAAGTCCTGGAAATTACATTGTACTTTCCATTCAATAATCTAAACCACTGTTGGTTGTTGTTGTTGTTTTATATTACAGCATATCAACATTTTTTGGGTCATTTAATGCCAAATCAAGTCATTTTGATAAACAAAGGACTCATGTTGCTTACAGTATCTGCTGTCACTTAAGTAGTCATCCAATTAAGTGCTTACGGGTAAGTCATGCTGAAAGTACTGGTTTCCGATAGATCACCGAAGTTAAGCAGCAATGAACCTGTTCAATACTTAGATGGGTGACCATTTAAGCAACAACAGGTACTGTAAGCAACCTTATATCAAAAGGATTTGATTCAGCATTAAATGACCCGAAAAGGGTTTATATGCCATTAAACAAAACAACTATCCAACCCAATTAAGTATTAAACAGGCTCATTGCTCATTGCTGCTTAACTTCAGTGATCTAATGGGAACCAATGCTTTAAGCATGACTTGACTATAATACCAGTTTTAGGAAGGTTGTAATTTGGTTTATTATTAAGTTTAAGCAGTTGGAAATACCAATTCCACCATTATGGAAGGAAAACATTTGACTGGAGTATTGTGTTAAATTTATTACAGTTAGCTTTCTGAGAAATTGTGACAACGAACCTTTTCATCTTTAATGACCACTAGGTATCACCAATTTTCCCTGTGAAATTTACCCCCCCCCCCTATATTTAACACAATAAAACTTGCATAAAGGTTAATATTATCTTGAAAATTTTTTGTCCATTCAAAAGAATAAACATTAAAAAAACTCCTATGATTTAAAAAAGTTTTTTCAGCTTACGGAAATAATGAAAATTATGAACGAAAAACAATGTTTACATTTTTGCACTGTTAAATCAACTAAAATTTAACATAGCGAAAAACAAGTTATGACTACTGGCTTTTAAAAAAATTCTATGAAAAATCAATTAATGGTCTGATTTTCACAAAAATTTCCATCATTACTTACCTTTTGATGAAAATATGTCTGAAATAGTTTTTCTAAATATAGGGAAAATATCTTTTTTGACAAGGTCTACCACCCCCTATTTCATTTTATGAAATATGAAAAAGTGAACTGACAAAAAATGATTTTTACTTTTTTTCTATAAAGATAAGAGTCTGAATAATAAATCAGAAGATTTTTATAAGTTTATGCGAGAGTTTTTTTTAGTAAAAGAACCATGAATATCAGAACTTATCTGTTGTAAAAAACAGATTGTTTTACTTATTTTTCAAGGTAATGGTGAGTAATTTTTCCCTGATTGGATAATTTGATCTTTGAATTAACTGTTTTTCTTTGTAACAACTCTTTATGTTCGTTATTTCTTTTTTGCAAGATTTTTTTAAAAAAAAGTTCAAAAATATTTACGTTTTCTTCCTTCAATATGGCCTAAACTGATCATTGAAATTTATTCTCAACTGCTAAGGCCACACTCCATACATTTTTAGTATGTTTAAAACAAAATCTGATATTTGAACTATAAAAATAGTCAAGTTGGCGGATTGGCATATTGTTGGTATTAGCTGGACAGCGAGGGTGTCTATCCCCTTTTCGCTAGCACTAAACCAGGGAGATTGATTTTTGCTGAGGTGGGGCGCCACACCTACAGCACATATCAAATTGTCCAATCTGTTCCACTCATTCGCCGAGTTGGCAAGGACCAGTATTGAACCAGGAACCTTGTGATTTCTAGTTGGGTGCTCTTCTGAATGAGCTAAACTGGCCCCTTATTTGAAGTATAAAATCTAATATTTGAACTATATAAATTAGTTTGATATTATTGATAAATATTACATCCCTTAAAAGAAAGGAAAAATCTTTATTAATTTTTTGAATGACTTTAAGAAAAATTTCAAGAAAACATTTTGATATTGTAGAATAAACATCACACTCACCTCCATGGGAAGGGTGTTACTAGCATCCAGTAACCAGACGAAAAGAGAACATAACCAAATATTGCATTGAATGCTTGAACACAGTCAAATGTTCAGTTTATATAGATGAAAGTGTTCACTTTAAAACCAACAGCCAATCAGAATCCAGGAAGTGAGCATAACCCAAATACACAAGTGGAATAGTCTAATGTATTATTTAAATAACCTACCAAGTCTGGTTCCTCTCAACATAATCAGCTTGCAACACAACTGGATGATATTCACACTTATGAATCTCTTCAGATATCCAATTCTTAAGTTGATGTTCACAATTTCAATTGATCTCTTGACAAACCTGTGAAAGGCTGAACTCGATAGTTTAGTAGGCACAGTTTTTCTTCTTTTTATCATATGGGTGCTAGAAGGCGGTGGCTGTGGGTCTACATGTCCTGGGAATGACGTTAAACTCTATCTGATGGTGAGGTTCCAGTTCTGGAGGTTTGGGGAATGTGGAGCACCCCTTCATCACCATTGCTCCCTGGTCCACTCTGACCCGGAGTGGTAGTACCTGTTAGGGTCCCATCTATGGGTTAAATAGAAAAATGTATTTATATAAAAAATCGTATTATCCATTAAGAATTGATTTATTTCAAAACTTTATCGGCATTAAATGACCCACTGAGGTTGATATGCTGTAAAACAAAACAAACCAAACCAAACCGTTTTTCTTATCCCTAATCCAAACCAATACTCTGCCCTGTTAGCTGGGGCAGTTGAATACACCAACTGCACTCCTGCAGAGGGGTTAGACCTGTTAATCGTGGATGGTGACACGTAATACCTGAGGACAGGATTGTGTTATGCTGAGCAATCTGTGATTTGGGTAATAAGCGGTCTCTTGACATGCAACACTCCACTTCGACCGTAACTTGGTCTAGATGGGCAGTTGGAGATGTTCAATCTGATCAATCAGCTAGTCATGTCAAGCCCTAGCAGTTATATGCTTGTCCCAACTATATTCTTCAAATTGCTCTTATGGCAAACATCCAACTCTTTGAGTGCTAGAAGATGGGGGTTGAGGGTCAACTACCAGTATTTATCAATACACATGAAGCTAATGAAAATTATTTCTACCAGTTTATAAAACCAAACCAATATTTACCTATAAACTATTCACTTAAAATTCATATATACAACAAAAATAACAAGATTTGATATGTCATTAAATAAAATAACCAACCAACCAACCAACACCATTCCCATAAAGTCTTGGTTATTGTTAATTCAATTAACTATAAATCATTATTGAGGAGACTTTTCAAGTTTAAAGGCCACAATGAAATTTATTGTCAACTATTAAGACTACATTCCATAAAATTTTAATAGTTCAAAGATTAGATTTTATTTTAAACCTATCTCTTAATAACTTAATCCAAATTTAATTAATATATGCCACTTAAAAAGAAATGGTTAGTTGTTTTGTTTTATAGCATATCAACCCTCTCCGGGTTATTTAATGCTGAATCAAGTCATTTTGATATTCAAAGGACTCCAGTTGCTTACAGTACCAGCTGTTGCTTATTGCAGTTTTACTTCAGTGATCTAGTGCAGGGATCACCAAACTTTTCTCAGGGTGGGCCAGATAATTGAAAAAAATAACAAGCATGAGCCACATTTTATATATTTTTCTCAGAGCTTTCGTTCTGGCTAGCAAGTATCGAACACAATATTAATATTGTGTTCAATACTTGCTGTGAATAGGAGACACAACTAGTGTGTTACCTCTGATGGTTGGAGGGTCTAAGAGAGTTTGACTTTTGCGCTACTGCCTTTTATGCTACTGGTTACAACATCACCCCCCTATTGCCCTTATGGCAAGCCCCAACCCTTTTTATCATATGGGTGCTAGAAGGCGGTGGCTGAAGGTCTTCATGGGAATGACGTTAAACTCTATCTGATGGTGAGGTTCCAGTTCTGGAGGTTTGGGGAATGTGGACCACCTCTTCATCACCATTGCTCCCTGGCCCCCCCCCCCAATGCCTAACAGAATAACCATGGCAAATAAGGAAAATAATCCCAACACTTTTTAATTTTTAAAAATCTCTAGATGACTTTTGTGACACCCTGTATATTGCATTAATATATTCAAAGTGTCATACGAGGCTGGCAGGGCTCGACATTAACAATATCCCATCTGTCCTGAGAATACTAGGATATTCGTTGAGGACACCAAGCTTCATCCAAATCTGTAAAAAAGATTTTTTTTTTTAAATAAAAAAAACCATCCTTGTTTAATTGATGTTTCATTGTTTCTTAAACAAAAAACATAGAAACAGCAATTTCAAGACTAAATAGACCAAAATGAATATTGTTTATTCTCTAAATCTTTTATTGGTGTTTTTATTATGCTACTAATAACTATAGATGATAACAAAGTAAAAAATTAAATATTTTGATTGCGGTACAGTTAAAATTGTTTTTCAGGATATTTCCTGGACAGCGGTGAAAAAGGTTAGTCAAGAGGCTGGGTCGAAATGTTCATATATTGAAAAGTTCATACAATGATGTCATTGATGTTTTTTGTTTTTTTTAATTTTTTTTTTTTACCAGTAGGAAGTAAAGCACTGCAACACTGATGTAAGAAGGGGAACTATGTTAAAAAATAAACCTGGTTTGGTCACATTTCATTAGAGAATCTTGGTCAACCTATAAACTTTTCAGTCGACCCTTGTAATGCCTTCATGCACAACATTGCACATAGACACAGAGAGAGACAGACACTTGTAAAGCAACTGTGCCTAAAACATTCAAATTGTTAGTTAATGGGTAAGTTAGTTGCTAAGTTCTTTTTGTCAAGGTTAAGTACAAGAAACTCGAGAGTTCAGAGTCAGGAAGCTGCTATGAGAAGGGGGGGTGAGAGAGAGAGAGAGAGATCCTTTTGACAGGTGACATTTGACTGGATTCCTTTTTCAAGACTTGATGACCTTTTACAGTAAATAAGCACTCTCCCTTTCTAGTACTCTTCATACCTCCTCCCACCACTCAAAAAAAAATTTTTTTAAATAGAAATTATAGCCAGTGGCTCTTTTAAAAAAGTGTTGTTTTTTTTTTTTTTTTTTTTTTAATCTTTTTATTTTTATTGAAATTTTGAATTGTATCAAAAGTATTTTCATTTTTTATAGACCTTTAAAAGTAAAGTTTGTGGAATGACCTATTGTTGGTATCAGCCAGGCAGTGAAGGAGTCTATCCCCTTTTCACTAGCGCTAGACCAAGGAGATTGTTTTGCATCTGAGGTAGAGCACCGTACCTATCACACAGATTCAAGCCATGCTACTCCTGTGCTGAGTTGGCAAGGGCTGGTGTTGAACCTGGAACCTTGTGGTTCCTGGCTGGATGCTCTACCGACTGATCTAAACTGGCCCTTTATACAAAGCTTTATCTTTTCCAAGATTTGAACTCTGGTCACCATGTCCATTTCTTACAATGATAACCATTACACCACCACCGTGTGTAAACATCTTTTCACACTGTTCATTTTTACAAAACATTTCTGGTTTTATTGAGTTTACACAAATAATTATTATATTGGAATTTTCTCAACTTCTTTGATTTCATTTGTTGAGAATTTAAAAAATCAGTTTTAGTATATTTTTTTTTTGGGGGGGGGGTAAAAAAATTTTCAAAGTTTTGTTAGAAAATAGAAAGGGGATTTTATTTTTGTAATGGAAGCATCCACCTTATATTCAAGGGTCATTCAATAAATAGGGAATGCTTTTTTTACAAAAAGCAAGATACATTTTCAGAATTTTTTTTTTTTTTCATAAATGTAAACTCTGCATTGTTTGGAATTGGTTTTTAGCAAAAATTATTTTGATCCCATAAAAATATTTGTTTGGAGATTATTCAAAATGGCGACAAATCAGAGTGCTCCAAGTTTGACCTGGGGCTTATTTATGTGTGTGTATATATATATATATATATAATCCAAAAGTCCAGAGAAGAAATCTTCCTTACGACACAAGAGTTTTATTTTAAAAAAACCTGTCACATTTTGAGAGCTCAATGTGTGCTCTTAATGTTAGTCACAGAGCAAATATATAAGTAAAGAAATAACAAAAGACTTAGAGATTTAGCATTATAGTCTATTTCAGGGAGCTTAGACATCTGATGAGTCGGGAGAGTTAGACACTTTGTCTAAGCTCCCTGAAATAGACTATAATGCTAAATCTCTAAGTCTTTTGTTATTTCTTTACTTATATATATATATGAGGATGGGCTGAAAAGATCATATAATGATGTCATATCTGCTGTTGATGACTTTTTTGACCAATGGATCTAAACACTGGAAGAAGATTGCAAAGGAGACTGTTGAAAAATAAACCTGATTTGGTTGCATTCCATGAGATATCTTGGTTGGCCTATGAACTTTTCAGACGACCTTTGTAGAACATTTTTTTTATTTATATATTTTCTATTACAGATAAGTTTCCTTATAATGTTTCAACTGTTATATCTTCTGGTTTTAGGTTTCTCTCACATTTAGTAATCCTCCTGGAATTTCAAATGAACCCTTTATTTGATCCACTGGGATTGGGTATATCATTCTCCATCCTATACCTGTCGCATCTGGTATCTTCGGTAATAATGAATTACTGAAATTCCCTTGGATATAACAGGTATAAAAAGTAAGGAATGAGAACTAGATACTCTCATGGGTCAAATAAAGGGTTCATTTGAAATTTTCAGACAGTTACTCAGTGTGTGGCAGTATCAACCATGGCTCGACCCATCACACTCCACCACCTTGTGTTTGTTTTTAAAACAAGATCTATATTGGTTGCCACGTTTGGTTGAAACTGTATAAGCCACAGATCATCTACACAAGGAAAAAAATAAAAATAAACAACAAAACTAACCAGAGAATAAAATTGTATGGCCGTCTTTATTGATGATAATTTCTCTTGATTCGAACTATGGGGCAACGGGTGTATATCGCATAAATGTGTCCTGGCCTCCTACTTTAAAAAATGCTAAATCCCCAAGCCTCCTGCTTTAAAAAATGCTAAATCCAACCTGTGCTACTATTGAACTCTCTAACTGTTTGAAAAGTATTTTTCCCCAAATCTTAATGCGATATGAAAGCGATATTTTACCCACCCCGCAAAGTCTTTTCTCAACAAGTAAATGTAAAGATTTTACCCCCGTCTCTTTAAAAATTTTTTTTTTAGCGGTTTGAAGGCGTCACAAAAACAATCAAGATATTAGACAAACACAAATGAAAAATCAGAATATTTTTAATTAAAAAAATGTCAATCATTTTTTAATTAAAAAATTTTTTTTTTTTTGGTATTTTCATTTTATTTTAATTTAAAAAAAACTGTCATGTATTTTTAGATAAATACGACCAAGTAGTAGCATGGGTTGGATTTTGAGCAGGGCAGGAGGCCAGGATGCATTTATGCGATAATACCCAGGCCGCATGTGTAACACTTGAAGAACAGGAGTCGGATGGCAGCGATGCGCTGCAGCTGCCGTATTCGCTAAGAAAGAGCGCAAGACATTGTCTTGCCTGCCAGAATCGAAGCCGCATCCTCTCGAATGCAAGGACGCGAGGTTCGACTCAGGTGCCTGGGTGTTGAAAAGCTACGTCCATAAGTAGCGGGAGTCTAAGGAAGACAGGGCAGAGCGGCAAGCGCACCTGAGAGACCAGTGAACATTTGGTTCAGACTTGATTGCAGACCCCCCCCCAACAAAGAACTTGCTTTTTTGGGGTTTTTTTCAACAAAGACATTAAACTGTATCTGATATTGAGGCTTCAGTTCTGGAGGTCTTGGGAGTGTGGAGTACTTCTTAAGTGTCATTACTCCCAGGTCCACTCTAACTCGGAGTGGTAGTACCTGTTAGGATTCCATCTATAGGTCAAATAGATCTATTTAGAAATGTGAATATGAATATACAATGAATGCAATTCCCTCATCTCTAGTCATAAAATAATCTTAAATGGGTTGATATGCCATTATGATCAACCAATCAATCAATCAGTCTGATTTCTTGGATTGACTTTTCTTGACACCAACTATTGTGGACATTGGGTGAATCCCCACCTTTCCCAGGTATTACTGAGTGTTGCAGCTAGTACATTCATATACAATATTCTGGGTATCCTATCATGGTATGATGGTTAGCAAGCTAGTCTCGCAGATCTATTATTACTGAATAGCAACTTCGTTCCTCACTGGATACCCCATTCTTGAGACCTTGGTGAACAGTTTGAGTAAATACCTACATATACGCTACTCATGCTCACACACATTCCCATATAGATAGACTTGTTCCCACATGCATATACATACATATATGCTACACCTATACATACTTATATAGACATGGCTGCAGCAACATTCATATGAATTATTGCAGGTAAGTTTATGCACGCAGGGATAGAAGAGCTTATAGTGTCACAAATTTAGCTGAAACCTAAAGAAGACTGGAAAATAAAATGACTGAAACATTTTGATAAAGACAACAAAGATAAGGTAATTAGTCTTAAAGGACAGTTGAATAATCAGTTTTTTTAAAGTTTCCCAGCTGTTAGACTTTTTAATTCTATCAGTTTAGGTTGAAGAAGAAGAAAAAAATTGAATGGAGTATGTATTTACTCAACCCTCTACACCACGAGCAGGATGTGACACAAGGTCAATTTTCTAAACAGTGTACAATTGTTCTTTTTTTTTTTTTTTGTTTTTTTTTTATAATACATCATCAGAGATGCTGATAGGTACGCGTCCTGCATCCCTGACACAAAAATCTAAAAGGATGCAATAAAATCATATCCATGCATTCCAGTGTTTTTCTTTTTTCTTCTCTCACCATTTACAAGCTAACTAAATACATTTCAATAGTTTCTTAGAAATGAATTAGACAGGATAGGTTACAAGGTAGGTTTAGTTGGGACTCATAAATTTTCCTGGATTCAAAGAATATATGTGCGTCCCAAGACGCACCAAATCAAAAAGCTATCTGCATCATTGTTAAGTCCTGGGTATGATGTTAAACTGTATTAAGTGGTAAAGTTCCAATTCTCAAGCTGTTGGGAGTGTGGAGTATTCCTTCATTGCCATTACACCCAGATCCACTCTGACCTGGCAGTACCCCCTGTTAGAGTCCTATCTATGGGTTATATACATTTAAAAAATGAGTTAAAAAAAACAATTGAATACTCAGCAAGAATGAATGAATAAAAAAAATCTTCAGCATAAAATAACCCAACAAGGGTTGATATGCCATCAAGTCAACCAACCAACATCATTGATTACACTTTTGCAAGAGATTTTTCAGAAAGAACAAGAGATTTTTCTTACCTAGCATTTCGCTGTTTGTCTTTCAAAGACATTTCGGTTCTCCTGTGGACACCTACACATAAACACACCAGTGTAGGCCAACCAGCAAAAACCTACATCAATCAGCTCTGTGCAGATTCTGGATGCCATGTGGAAGACCTAACAGGAGCAATGACATATAGGGATGGGTGAAAAGAGAGTGAGTCATGGGAATCCTTGCTGTCAGCACAACCTGATGATGATGATAACTGGTTTGGATTCAGAGTTTTCCTTCTCTGAGTTAGGTTGCCTTATCTAGGTTAAAGAACCTCAATTGCTCTACTATATACCAATAGCTGAAGGGATAATGTATGGATTCTTACCTTCCCCCAAGAGCATTAGGGCGAAGTGAAACTCAAATAGTCTTGTCCAGGATTTGAACTCAGATCACTGATTCTATTTCCTACATTGATAGTAGTTACTTTAAACACACCTCCAAATTGAACAGAATAGAGATATTCTTTGAATGATGCCTTTGATTGTGGTTGACACAATACAAAGGGATTTTGTTGTGTTTATTGACTGGAAGGATTTAGACAGGATACAATCTCTTCAGAAAATGTTTCTTTTCCATTAACAAAAGATATTACATACAAACTACTATGGATGACTGATCTGTCTGTATATTACAAATCTCTCATTGTTATATATATATATACTTTTTGGGGGCTGGTATCACACTCGAGAAAACAAAATGTCTTCTCGATAGCATGCACAACGTGGGAGGAAACAAATCACTCACTGCTGACCCTCATCTATCGTTTACAATAGGAGAGTTCACCACATACTTTCTAAAAAAATTTTTCCACAAATCTTTTCTTCTGACAATTTTCTAATGTGGTCAACTAATTGAGATATATAAGATGAACAACAGTGACAAATAGGACCGCCCTGTCGGCTGGGGCATTAGAATGCACCGACTGCACCTCTGCAAAGGAGTAAGACTCCCCCAATGGGGCCACCTGTCTTAGAACCCAGGTGGATGAGCAGTCCATGACTTGCAATACTCCACTTTGGCCCTATCTTGGGCTAGACGGGCGATCGGAGAGGCCCCCTCCGATCAACCAGCTGGTCACGTCAAGCCTTAGCACCTATATGATTTTCCCAACCCTATTGCCCTTATGGCAAGCCCCAATCCCTTTTTATCATATGGGTGCTAGAAGGTGGTGACTGCGAGTCTACATGTCCTGGGAATGACGTTAAACTCTATCTGATGGTGAGGTTCCAGTTCTGGAGGTTTGGAGAATGTGGAGCACCCCTTCATCACCATTGATCCCTGGTCCACTCTGACCCGGAGTGGTAGTACCTGTTAGGGTCCCATCTATGGGTTAAATAGAAAAATGTATTTATAAAAAAATTGTATTATCCATTAAGAATTTTATAACTTTATTGGCATTAAATGACCCACTGAGGTTGATATGCCGTAAAACAAAACAAACAAACAATCAACTAGTTTCAATCTTAGGTCATTGTCGAGAGAAATAAGGTTTTGTGGGAAAAAAAAACGTTTTAGAAAATTTTTTAAAAGATTTTTAAAGGCGCTGATAGTGATATGCCCACAAAAAAATGTACTGGTGATGTGGCATATCCATTTGCTGCATGAAAGCATCTTTTGGTTAAATTATCTTCAGTTGCTTATATAATATATATATATATATATATATATATATGGTGAAGGCACTTGGCTAATGAGTTTTTTTATTAGGTTTGTGAGTAGTATGTTTCAAATTAGCTGTCAGTGGTTTTCTCTAGGTCATCAATATACTTGGGCTCATATTTTTAACATGATTTACTAAAACATGGAGATTTGTACACATCCAACTGTGTCTGCAGCCATTTTCATGGTTGGTAAAATTAGAATTTCACTTTTCCTCATAATTGTTATATAATGTCATCTGACATATCACTGGGCAACATCAATTTCATTCTTGAAAATGACTGGAGACACAGCTGAAAACCCTCTAATGTATGTAAAAAATATATATATATAATTATTCCTTGCTGATTTTTTTAACCAAATATATACATATATATATATATATATATATATACATACATACAGAAATGCTGATAGGTATGTATGCTGCATACCTGATGCAGAAAAATTAAAAAAGATGTAATAAAATCATATTCATGTGTCCCAGTGTTTTTCTTTTTTTTTCCTCACCATTTCAAGAGTGTTGACACCAGCTAAATAATAGACTATTCCATTTGTATAATAAAAAAGAAAGTGAAGAAAAAGGACATGCTACACAGAAAAATATGGTAAGTAAGAAAGAAAGAAAGAACAAGAGTAGGGTAATGATAGTGTGGGTAAGCGCGCAGAAGCGATAATGCTAATCTGTTTCAATGGAATATAATGAAAAGATGAAAAGAAGGAAAGAAAGAAAAAAAGATAGAGAGAATTAAATCAAGATTATTATACTTTTTACATGCTGAACTATTTGGCAATAGCTCTTAGATAAACATATCAAACGTTGTAATGATTAAATTTTCATATTGTGATATATCCACAGGTCCTGCTAGTAATATATAATATAACATTACATCCATCCACACACACACACACACACATATATATATATATATATATATATATATATATATGTGTGTGTAATGAAATGATATTGCATAAATACATAATATATATATATATATTAACAGTGACCCAGAAAAAAAAACAGCACATCATAATCAGATTTTATTAGAGCCGCAAGAAACAGACACATTTTATTTGAGCTCTTCAAACAATGTCACAAGGAAAAAAAATTGACTGATATGAGATATCCTGTAAGCCTGGACAGTGGAATGAGAACAATCTACCTCTGTGGATTGAATAAAGGGTTTGGTTTAAAATTCCCACACGGTTGCCAACTAATACAGACACTTGAAAAATAGATACATAGATATCAATATATGAATCATTGCACCTCGAACAATGGCCTAGTGGATAAAACTAGGCGAGTTAGAAAAAAAAAAAGATGGTTCAAAAAAAGAAAAATTAACACAAAAAGCTTGAATATATTTCATTTAATCTTTATTTTTAAATTTACTAAAATTACCTCTATGTTTTTGTGTATACAAGGGTGAGCTAAAAAGTTCTCAGGCTATTGTCATATCCAAGCACTGCAACACTGATGGAAAAAATGTATGGACTGCAAATGGGACTGTGTTGAAAAATAAACCTCATTTGGTCACATTCCATGAATATAAACATCTTTCTATAGTGTATATAATATATATATATATATATATATATATATATAATCATACTCACCTTCACAGCCTTTCTATAAAGGTGAGTATGATGTTTATTCTACAAGTATCTTGACCAGCCTATTAACTCATATGTATGGAAGAAATTTTATATATATATATATATATATATATATATAATATAAAAGAAAGAAAGATTCTGTATGCATGTATTTACAACGACTGAGTGTGTGCCCCTTTATGAAGGAAAATAGTTTTTTTTTATTGTTTTGTTTTATGGCATATCAACTCTTTTCGGGTCATTTAATGCCAAATAAGGTCATTTTTGATAAATAAAGGACTCGGGTTGCTTACAGTACCTGCTGTTGCTTAAGTGGTCACCCAATTAAGTATTCAACAGGCTCATCGCTGCTTAATTTCAGTGATTTTAAAAAACTGGGTTTTCAGTGTGATATGCTGGACACTGCTGGAGAAGCAAGGATGAACTCATAAGTAACATCTTCCTGTGGACACATCAATGTAGGCTGACCAGCAAAAACTTCAATCAACTCTATGTGAATTCCGAATGCTGCATGAAGGACCTGCAAGGAGCAATGACCGATAGAGAATCATTGAAAAACCATACTGTTAGCACAACATGATGATGATGATGATATATTATATATATATATATATAAGTCATCCACAGACACCATGTTTCAATGCATCATGTCTCCTCAGTGGTGCTAGACTTCGCAGGCTACCTCCAGCTAGGATTGAAACCTGATCTATTTATCATCAATCATTTAACCACTGTACCGTCATCAGCACCTACAAGTGAATGAGAATTTAACTGATAAAAACATACATAGGTATATATGTCAAGGTAACCTGAGAGAGCTCATTTAATTGGAGAGCCTGTATATATATATATATATATATATATATATATATAGTAAATAGTACTCAATATCATTGACAGAGCATTTATATGTAAATTAAAGTAGCATGAAGTCAAGGCCACTTGGTAACTGACTATTTCTCGCCTATTCGATTTTCAAACCAAAAATCACACAAACACATAAGTGAGAAACTGTCAGTTACCAAGTGCCATTGACTTCGTCAATGCTGCCCTAACTTATGTAGATGTGTGTGTGTGTGTGTGTGTGTGTGTGTATGCATATGTGTGTAACCTAGCAAAAATGGCACATCAAAGTGAGACTACGATATAAGATATCCACTAAGCATGTACAACAGAATGAGAACAATCTACTTTTCATGGAGTTCAATTCAAAATTCCTAGGAGGTTACTTATTATAAACATTTAGGAATATTACACTTTTAAGCTATCTGGAATTTTGTTATCTTTGGTTTAGAACAAAATTAACTTTTTATTAGAAACTAGTTGTATGTGTCATACCCAGGATAGCACTTTTTTTTGTTAGAGGTGGAGGTTCTTACCTCTCTGTAGAGGGGGGGGGGTACAGTCAGCATATTCTAAGCCCCATTGACAGGGCAGTTTATCAGACTGATTTTCTTTCCAAAGATAACCTGTCCTATAATCCTTATCTTTGAACTGTAGATTTTGGTCAAGATTCTGCCCCAACACACACTTTTTTTTGACTAAATCTCAGACTCTCTCATTCAACCGGTTAAATGAATGAAATCTGTTTTGGTATAAATATTTTCCTATTTGCCTTTAAGCTAAATGCAGAAATATTTTAATCTGAAGAAGAAGAAAAAAAAATAATTGAATGTGTCTTTTAAGACTAAGAAATTAGATCAATGATATTTAATCTAGATGTATGAAATAGAAGGGATTTTATTTTATTTACCATTCAAAGACATACTTCAGTCAATTCTATTGAGTTCATGCAAAAGTTTCCATTGTTATAGGAATGCATTGAAAATGATTTTACTATTGAAATGTATTGGAAATGCATCAGGATCATTTTCAGGTCACCACACCACACAACTGCGACATGCGATGAGATCATGTTTGACGATACTGAGCTGCTTTACTACACAAGCATTGTAATTACATATGATATATCCTTTAAGAAGTAGTATAGATTGGAAATAAAAAATAGATATTACTTAGAGGAAGCACTTTCATTATTAATAATTTTTGACAAGTTTATCTTTCAACTTATTTTTGTTGCTTTTTTATCAAAAAGTTCAGGTCCATTTACATTCTATATCTTAAGTAAGTAGAGTTGATTGGAAATTTTTAGAAAGAAGCTCTTTGTACAATCTTTAAAAAATCTAACAATTGTCTTTGAGATTTGCCCTGATTTACATTGCTAGCACAGTCAGTCAACTGTTGTACATAATTTATAAATCTTGGGAAACATTTTGAATTTTGGGCCACTTAACTTCTATCACACAAACCATTTAAGTAAGATAAACAAGACATGCTGGAGAAGCAAGGACAAATGCATGAGTGACGTTCCCCTGTGGAGATCTATCCTTGGATACATTAGGGTAGGCCAACCAGCAAAGATCTACATCAATCACCTCTGCGGATACTGGATGCCATTCGGAATATACATATATATATATAAAGTAAAGTCGACGAGGCAGCCTAATGTTGGTATCAGCCAGACATCAAGGGAGTCTATCCCCTTTTCACTAGCACTAGACCAAGGAGATTGTTTTGGCATCTGAGGTGGAGTGCCACATCTACCATCCATCAGCTCCTCACTTTACCACACGGATATCTGTGCTATTCATACGCTAAGTTGGCAAGGGCAGGTATCGAACCAGGAACCTTGTGATTCATAGGCAAGTTGTGTACCGACTGAGCTAAACTGGCCATATATATATATATATATATATATATATATATATATATATATATATATATATATATATATATATATATATATATATATAATATGTAGAATACTGATAATTGTCACTTTCACCCTTAGCCAGGATTGAACCTGCAGTCTGGAAATGACTGTTACAGATTATTAACTATTGGACAGTAGGACAGTCAAACACCTCCTCAGCTTAATGGACTCTTCCTGGCAGCAGTGGCAGGAATTATTTAAGCTGTTATAGTGGGCTCATTAAGGAATTAGTAACTTCATGTTAGGCTTGGTCAGTCAAACCAATTGTTGACTGTCTAACTGACTGACTTCAATATGGCGCTGCGAACAGGATTCGACCTAGCTGGATGGGAAAAGCTGTTTATTGAGGCAGGCATATCTGTTGCCTCTGCCAAAACTTATGCCCAGACATTTTCTAGTGAAGAGATTGCAAGGTCCAGCTTGCATATGCTAGACCGTGCAATGCTTAAGGAACTGGGTATCAAGACTATGGGTGACATGCTCACTATACTAAAGCTAGCCAAGGGTCCCCAGTGACACTCCCATTATCAGCTAATTATGCAAGAACACCAACTGCAAAACTTCCTCAAATCCGTTCGGAAATGACCCCACAACAATTCAGGAAGTTCAGGATAGACTGGGACGTATTTACAAAGATGACCAATCTTCCCCCCATACAGACTAACATTCAACTGTACAATTGTGCTGATGAAACCGTCCAGAATTCTATCATCAATACTTACCCTGACTTCTTCAACACCAACCCTAGCAAACTGCTTGATATGCTAGAGGTGTTGGTTACACAGAAATCAAATCCCATGGTGCACAGAATCTCCTTTTCATCCATCATACAGAGTGACCATGAGTCCATCCAGGATTACTTGAAACATCTACAGTACATGGGACTCTCGGAGAAAAATTTAGTCCCCTCTAAAAAAAAAGTACGTGCAGTAGGAGGGTTCTCATTGGTGTGTCAAGGTTGGCTACCCATCATGTTTACAATTGGGGAGAGGACTACAAAACAGGCACTATATATATGTAAAAATATACAGGTGATATACTTTAGTAAGGCAGCCTGCATTGATGTGGGTATATTACCTCCATTCTTTCCTAAACCTATGGCAGGGCCTCCGCCCCTGCAAGTAATTCAATAACATGCAATGCGGTATTCACGGATTCCCAGCATAACACACCAAAAACTCCAGCCCATAAAATCCAATATCCTAAAACCCCTCCATTTCCACCAACCAATGAAAATGTAGAAAAAATTAAGCAATGGTTGTTAGACCAATTCGCTACGACGGTTTTCAACAAAAACGGAAAATTTCCTGCTATGGCAGGGCCCCCAGCCCACATACACCTCAAGGAAGGATCAACCCCAAAGCAAGACATAACCCTATCCCAGTACCATATCATTTTAAAGAGAAGGTACGACAGGCCCTTTGGGATGATGTCAAAAGGGGTATCCTCGCCCCAGTACCCATTGGCACCCCCACTAACTGGTGCAGCACAATGGTAATAACTGCAAAGAAAGACGGGAGGCCTAGAAGAACGGTAGACTACCAATATTTGAACTCCCAATGCAAGCGAGAGACACACCACACCAGCTCGCCATTCCAATTGGCATTACAGGTACCTTCCAACACTAAGAAAACTGTCTTAGATGCTATGGATGGCTATCATTCAATCCCTCTAGATGAGGAATCACAACCACTCACTACCTTCATCACTGAGTGGGGTCGTTTTATGTATCTGCGAATGCCCCAGGGATATTTAGCCTCCGGCGATGCCTATACACGCAGATATGATGAAATAATCAGAGATGTTCCCCGCAAAGTTAAGGTAGTTGATGATACCCTACTCTATGACGAAAATATAGAAGGTGCTTTTTATCATACCTTTGATTATTTGTCACTGTGTGCAGAAAATGGGATCACGCTCAACAAGGAAAAATTCCAATTTTGTCAGGATGTGGTTCAATTTGTTGGTCTCCAAATAACACCAACAGGAGTTGCCCCTTCCAAAGAACTACTCAATGCAATAAAAAACTTCCCTATCCCAAAGAACATAACCGACGCAAGGTCATGGTTTGGGTTGGTTAATCAAGTGGCATGGGCATACTCCCTAAGCCCCATAATGGCTCCTTTTCGAGACCTGGTCAAACAAAATTCACACTTTACGTGGAACCAAGATCTCGAGAACGTGTTCCGCAAATCTAAGGAGGTTATCGTTGGCTTGGTAAAGAAGGGAGTTACAAGCTTTGACATCAATCGCGCAACCTGCCTTGCCCCAGACTGGAGCAAAGAAGGTATGGGTTTTTTATTGCTCCAAAAACACTGCACATGCCCCACAGACAAGGCTCCAGTTTGTTGCACAGAGGGCTGGCGCATCATATTTGCAGGTAGCAGATTCTGCACTGACGCAGAGCGCCGATATGCACCATTGAGGGCGAAGCAGCTGCAATCGCCTGGTCATTAGACAAATGCCGCATGTTTATCATGGGATGCCCTAATGTAATAGTGGTCACAGACCACCAGCCTTTAACAGGGGTATTTGGTGATAGGGACCTTAGTAAGATTCACAACCCACGCCTATTTAAACTGAAGGAGAGGTCCCTAAGATATTTCTTTACCATTCAGCACTGCCCCGGCAAGTGGCACAAGGGTTCTGATGCCATATCCCGCAACCCAGTTGCCATAGTAGAAGCCCTTACTACTTTATTCTCAACACAACCTTCTAACCAGGACACACACCTCTCTGACGACATAGATGACTTAATGGAATCAGTGACCCATCAGGCAATGACGAATTGTAGGGATAGCAACAATATCATATCACTTGACCATATTCGTGCATCTGGCCAGAATGATCAGCATTACACATCACTTTTAAAGGTGATTGAACAAGGATTTCCTTCTATACGTTCTCAGGTCGAACCAGAAATCCGCCATTTCTGGGAGGTACGTCACAGACTCACCACGGACAGAGGCTTAGCACTGATGGACGAAAGAATTATCGTACCTAGGACCCTACAAGGGAAAGTGCTACATTGCCTACATTCAGCTCATCAGGGTGTAGAGGGCATGAAAGCTCGTGCAAACGATTCAGTGTATTGGCCTGGTATGAACGCATCCATACGCAATTTCAGGAATAATTGTCGGGTGTGCACCAGTATCGCCCCATCCCAACCCCTCGAGCCAATCACTTTAACAGCAACTCCAGATTGGCCCTTCCAACAAATAGTAATGGATATATTTTACGTTGGGCATATTGCATACCTTGTTTGCGCAGACCGACTCACGGGCTGGATCATCTTATATCACCTAAAACCTGGTCATGCCACCACTAAAAGATTAATATCTATTTGTAGGAAACTCTTCCACACTTATGGTACTCCTGAAGAGCTGAGTAGTGACGGTGGCCCTCCTTTTAATTCTGAGCAATTTCAGCAGTTTCTCAAGTCATGGTGTGTAAAACATAGAAAATCATCAGTAGCATACCCTCAATCCAATGGCCGAGCGGAACTCGCTGTCAAAACTGCCAAAAGGATAATCCATGGCAACACAGGCCCTCAGGGTTCACTAGACAACGATAGTGTTGCCCAAGCAATCCTCCAATACCGCAATACTCCCATTCAAGGCATCGGCCTATCCCCAGCGCAGTTGCTGCTCCATCGCCGACTCCGGGATTCGATCCCATTGAGACCTATCCTCTACAAACCACATTCTGAATGGATAGCCGCAGCACAACGTCGTGAGGAGAGTTTTCGTCAACGGAATGTCCTGCTGTCGGAAAGATACAATAGGTACACACACAGTCTTGACCCGCTACAGAATGGTGACAAAGTAGCCATTCAAAACCCATCAAACCGCCGGTGGACCACTACAGGCACCGTCATTGAGGTTCTCCACATCGGCAATACCGGCTCCGAGTGGACGGATCAGGTAGGATCACACTCAGAAACCGACGCTTCCTGAAAAAGCTGACCACAAAACCCAAACCCACACCATTGCCTAGTGCTATGCTTGATCCCATTGGCTCCAACTCTAACACCCCACACCTCAACACTAGGGACCTGGCCTCACCCAATGTCACTCCGCCCCCAAAACCAAGGCCGACGAAAATACCCCGGGCATTGTCAAGATTGCTCCCCTCTAATCAGCCTGGCCGAAAGGAACTAATTTCTCCTCAAAGGCCAATACGCCTGCGCAATGGGAGAGGGGGGGGAGGAAGGGGAGATGTAGAATACTGATAATTGTCACTTTCACCCTTAGCCAGGATTGAACCTGCAGTCTGGAAATGACTGTTACAGATTATTAACTATTGGACAGTAGGACAGTCAAACACCTCCTCAGCTTAATGGACTCTTCCTGGCAGCAGTGGCAGGAATTATTTAAGCTGTTATAGTGGGCTCATTAAGGAACTAGTAACTTCATGTTAGGCTTGGTCAGTCAAACCAATTGTTGACTGTCTAACTGACTGACTTCAATAATATATATGAAAATAAAAGTTAGGATAGTGAAGACAAAGTCAATGGCGCTTGATAACTGTCATTTTCTCACCTATGTGATTTTCAAATCAAGTGAATTATGTATGTTTGTATTTTTGAAAAGGTTTCCATCACTGTTTAGACAACATTTTTTACATCCTCATGTCTTGATGAAGGTTTAAAACAAAAAACATTACAATGTTTTAACGTCGTCTTCACCAGCTAAAATAAATTTATCTTTTTGGATTACTTTATTTTTTATATCTTCTACATACATATTTGTGTAGTATTTCATAAATAAATGAATATCACTCTTACAGCTGTAATTGAGCCCTTTATTTTCATTATTGGCATTTCAGTCTCGGATAACTATAATATAGTTTTTGTGCCCCTGAAGTTACAGCGCCTCCTGTGACTGTAAAGTCCAATGTTAGAAAAACATTCTCGACCACAGGTGTCGCATGTGAAGGCTGTCCCTGAAGATGTTGATGTGCCTGTGTTTTGTTACTGCTGCTGCTTTCTTCTGGACCTCCTAGCTTCATGGTGTTGCACCAGGGTGACTTCAGACATGAACAGTCCTCTACAGAGAGCCTGCCGCCACCGAGGGCGCTCCTGAGCCAAATTTTCCCAGCTATCCCAAATTAAATTTCATTATTCACTAAAGAATGCCTATATACACATACTTCTGTAATATAAAGTTATAAAATTGGTTGCATGTTATTTCTACAAGATTATATAATGTACTTTAAAAACATAAGAGAAATTGTCAAAAACTAATAATAATGGTTGGTATGAGTTTATCTATTTGACTCTTGGATGGTTTAAGAAATTTCTTGTGAGATATATATATATATATATATATATATATATATATATATAATCATCAGCCTGTTCCAAGTGGTTAACCCATACATGGACATCTTGGTCATGGGCACATTATTTCTTTCTATCTCAAGTAACCTGGTTTGCTTATCTAGGCACTACTCATGTAGTGTGTCTTGGGCAGAAATACCATGGCAGAGCCCATCTCTCTCCAGATCTACAACTGGTTTGAATTTAGAGTTTTCCTTCTTCTAGACCAGTTGTTATACCAAGGCTAAAGAGCCAAGTCTGTCCTACTATTTACCTATAGATAAAGGAAGAATAATTGGATTCATACCTTTTCCAAGGGTATTAGCACTATGTGAAATACAAACAGCCTTATCCAAGATTTGAACTTGGGTAGCCACAGGGCTGATGCATACTACCCATGAACCCTCCTTCTAGGAGGGGGAGCTTGCCTGAGTGGGTTTTATGTATTTTCTATGAATACTACTTTATGAAAATGGATATTAAGTAGAATGGGGGTTCATAAATTTTCTATGAATATTACTTTATGAAAATTGACATGTAAGCGTAGGGGGCCCCTTGTATCATAGATTCCAGTGGATGGGGATGAGGGGTCATGAGTTCTTAGTACCGGCCCTGGGTAGCCAAGTCCACATCCTACGATAACTGTCACACAACAAATGTCTTCAAATATGGTGTAGAAATAAAAGTAAAATTTCTCCACCATACTAATTACAATTGTATGCTTGTAAAATTTACAACACCTGAGCATGTAATTTAGGTAACCTACTTTTTTGAAAGTATTTAGGTGTTTAAAAAAATCACTACTTAAGCAAATTATTATCATTATCTCTCAGGTTGGATCTTTAATAGCTTTTTTCAAAGTTGTTACACTTGAGCTGAATCTTATCAAATCTTTGACTTCTGACACCAGTTTTGTTTCACTCTAACGCCAACTTATGATGTCTGAAGTTAACTTGGTATAATAATTCAAATCCTTTTTTTTATTTTATTTTTTTTTTATTTTTATAATAAATATGTTAACAAGCATTAACTATACAATAATCTCATGTCCCAGTATTTGTACCGTTGTTGTCCTCAATTATTAGCTTGGGCCTTTTTTTTTTTTTCTCTCTTTCTTTTTTTTTTTTTTTTTTTTTTTTTTTTTTCAAATTACCCACCTCCCCTCTCGCCTCTCTTTTAGAGACAAGTTCTGTATCATTAACATAGCAAGTGCATCTATTACTTGCTCATTTTTTTTTCAACTCCCTGGGAGAGCTATTTGTAGCCTTTGCAAGACTGTGTGTGTGAGAGAGAAAGAGAGAGAGTTGGGGGGTGGGTGGTGCTGACTTACTGACTTGACTTGCAGTGCTTGTGACAATAGGGCACACACAAAATAAGTTGCTTATGTTAATAACATAGCTGGTCACAGTTGTCATACAACTTCTCACATTGTTTAATATAAGTCAAGAAGATGGTGACAGTGGTTAAACAGTCTCTCCAAGTTTGGACCAACCGAAGGAGTGGGGACATGCTTCCAATTGGAGAGGAAGGATGAGTGGTGGTCTCAGTCTATGGTAGGGTTAGGCTGGCTAGTTGGTTATGGCCTTGGTCACATCTCTATGATTGAGGATATGCTGTTGGAAGCGACAGATTTGGGGAGTAGTAAGGGGATTTAAGAATAACGTTAAAGGAAAAAAAAAAAAAAAAAAAGATTTGTTTGGCTGCATTATTATACTATTACTAGCTGAGTTACCCAGCATTGCATGGGTAATGAATTACAGAGTTGTCTGAAAGTCTGGTCACCCCTACTTTTTTTTTTTTTTTTTAATTTTTTTTTTTTTTGTAGAGGTAAAATATTTACATAATACAACCTGAAATTGTAGAACAAGATTTAATTTTTTTTTTTTTTTTTTTTTTTTTTTTTTAGGTAAAATAATTACATAACTTATATATCTGAAAATAATGAAAAAAACGTGTAAACGTTATTTGAATAAGATATTTGTAATTTCTTCAACACCTTGTTTGCTCCACAGACAAACCATTCAAAATGATTTCCCAGGTTGAATCATTGCTATACTCAAAATGAACAATGTACACCTGAAGAGTACAACAGCTAAAATGTTGGGTTTTTATATATCACTGTAAAGATGAGAACAACAGTCCGAAAAATCAAATTAATACTTATATATTACATTATTTAAAACAAAAAAAAATGCAATTTAAAACAATATGTTGGGGGTCATAAGACTTTCGGACCGCCCTGTAGATCAGTAGATTGAAATATACAGATAATCTATTTTAGGCTTTTCTCCTTAATGAAATATTTTCCCTAATTAAAAATGCCCTCCCCATAATAGTTATTTACTAAGCATAGCTTAGATATGGTACATGGCCGGAAGTACAGAGCGCCCATTGAGACTTGAACTCGCTAGTAAAAGTTTGCCAGTATAGATTGCTAACCATTACACTGCACAATTCCCCTGCCCTCCGTAATGCATACACATCCTAAAAAGGTCAGTAACACGGTACCATAGTTTACATTGGAAAAAGCATATTGGAAGGAAGATATTTTTTAAAGATATTCTAAAAACTTTTAGTCTCCCCAATATGAAAATGTTTCTAGAATCATTTTTTTCATATAAAGAAAATAACTCCTCATCTGATTATGTATATTCTTCTTAAAATAAAACTCAAGTATCAACAGAGTATGTGAATGTAAAATGTGGATGACTAACTCTAGGCATGTACAAAAAAATATGCCGTCGAATCGGCAGATAAGGCAACAAGGAAGCCGTAACCCAATATGGATCTTACCTTGTTGCAAGCCTACTGCAAAATGACAGGTTATTTATAAAACACCATAACACCACAGAAACCAAGCAGCCAATCAGAACTCAAGGAATGGAATCACCCAAATGCATGAATGGAATATTCCTGAATTCCATAAGTACCAGCTGTTTTGGGCACTAGTTCAGTTGTGCTTTAACCAGTTGCTGTTGTCCAAACCAACAGTATAGTGACTGACTTCAACATACTTAAGCAATTCTTTGGAGTACTCCACTCATATCTGGCATTTTGCAGTTTGTCCTTTTTTTTCAGCAAATGTTTTCTAGGCTTATTGATTTTGAGGAAAAATTTGCATCATATTATTGGGTGTCAAAAATTGACAACATCAGCCATTTCTTTCCACCTTTTTCTCTTATTTTTAACAATTTTCTTTTCTTTTTTTCCCTTTTCCATTCCACTCATCTTTTGTGTGAAAAGTATCTGTACTCATGAGTGTGAAACCATAAGATATCATTATTGAGCAATATTTATATCATCTCTTTAATACTGTATATATATATATATATATATATATATATATATATATATAGGGTCAGTTTAGCCATTAGACCATCCACCTAAGAACCATAATATTCTGGGTTCGATTCCAGCCCTCACCAACAGTGCATAAGTAGCACAGTTTGGATCCCTGCAGTAAAGTAGAAGGTAATGGTAGGTATGCTGCTCCATCTTAGATGCAAAAGCAATCTCCATGGTCTAGCATTAGTGCAAAGGAGTCTTCCTTTGCTGTCTGACTGATACCGACAATGGTCCACTATGACGACATATATATATTTTTATATATATATATATATATCATCATCATCATCATGTCGCGCTGTCAGCACGGATATCCATGACAATCTCTCTCCATCTGTCTCTATCGCTCATCATTCTCGAGAGGTCCTCTGTGCAGCATCCTGTATCCGCAGTGCACACACACACACACATATATATATATATATATATATATATATATACATACACACACACACACCATCCCTCTGCACAAGTAGTATGTGACACAACGTCAATTTCTTAAGTGGAGTTGTACAGGTTTGAGTTCAGAGTTTTCCATCTAAACTGGTTACCTAACCAAGGTTAAAGAGTCCAGTCTGCTCTACTATTTACCCATACCTAGAGGGAGAATAGTTGGATGCATATCATTAGTGCTATGTGAAATGCAAACAGCGTTGTCCAGTTTATTTACTATGATGATAAGCATTACCACACACCTGCATATATATATATATATATATATATATATATATAATTATTATTATTTCAAGAATATATTACTATCAAATTAAAAACATTTCTTTTTTTCCACTTTTTCTCTTTAATTTTTCTTTAACTTTTTCTTCTCATTTCTTTCACTTTTTCCCCATTTTTCTCTACTTTCTATTAGATATTCTTGAGTAATATCTACATTATTTATTTTATTATATTTATTTATATATATATATATATATAATTATCATTTCAAGAATATATTATCATGAAATGACAACATGTCTAGAAGGAAAATTCTTAAACTCTACTAAAAATTTTATGTCAATGCAAAGGTTAGGTAAAATATAAAAATCTTTCTTTAAAAAAGAAAGAAAAAAGAAGGTATAGTTTTATTCATTTATTCTCTGGAAGGTTAAAAATAAGATTTTTCAAATATTTATTATTATATTTTTAATATTTACTATAACAGAGATCCTTAGGTATATGTCCTGCTTCACTGACGCATAAAAATCTAAAAGGACACATAAAAATCGTATCCATGCGTCCCAGTGTTTTTCTTCTCCCACCATTTTCATCTAACTGTAAATGCATTTCAATATTTTCTTGGAAACGAATTACACTGTATGGGGTACAAGGTAGAGGTTAGATGGCTTTAGTTGTTCATAGATAAAAAAATAACTCTACAATTTATTAAGAAACTTAAGTTGGAACCCATCAGATTTACCGGTGACTCATTCAAATCAAATCTATGCGTCTCAGGACACACTAAATTAAAAAGCTATCAGCATCACTGCTATGAAAAGTTTTGCAATGTTTTAGTATTGCTAGTTTTTGGCATGTAATCAAAACAGTTCAAGCCATGGAAAGTATTCACTGTGGTTGGTAGTATTGTGGTAGTTGGTGAGCTGGTACATTGTGCATTGCTTTTGTAGCGATTGTTCACCCGTGTTGGGATGGACATTGGTCCAAATGATTTATATTCACTTGCCGCCAAGTTTTCGCCGATAGGTGGCTAGAGTATTTAGGCAGTAACTCGGGAATTCTGAGTCTCTTTCTCTCAGTCCAGCAACCATTGCACATTGGTTAGGCGCTTGGGGGCTTTGCCCCCAGCAAACTATCAGTGACTAATTTCTACATTTAACGCCTTATCACTTCTTTAGGACTTAATCCTACATCCTTTATGTATGTTTATGTATCTGTTCTCTATATCTTACTGTACCTTGTCATGAGTATGTGTATACCTGTCATGTATGTATTTTCTCCACGTGCTCACTAAATAAAGTCTGTTATTATATATAACTTCTTTGTCGGATTAATTAATGTACACATATGTACCCATGTTGGAAGGTTACTTTGAACCTTCTAACATCATATAAGAACATTCTTATTTCATACTTCACTCCATGTGTGATTTGAAAGCCTGGGTAAAAATAATTTCAAATATGACAACACAGTGTCCTTAAATTGGCTACAAATAAAGCTGCTTCTGGTACTCTTGAGTTGTTATTAAATAAAAATCCTGTGCATTGACGACTTGGCTGGCCATTTGTGATCTCTTAAGGATCAAAGTGATTCCTTCCTGAATTAGAACTATGGCTTTTGGCATCTGACCTTGGGGAGCGGCCAGGTCTGTGTTATTTATGGCAATATAAATACAGGATGTAATCTGTTTGTTATAACATAGCAAGTATGGTGTCAATGTGATCTTTTAACCTGTTGTCTTCTGTGCACTGGAAAAAAGGGGGGATGCAACACACACACACACACACACACACACACACACACACAACACACTGCCAATTATAACAATAGCAGCCTGGGACCTTGTTTTAAACAGCTTGCTAGTAAGGCTAGAGACAAGAAATATTAATATAGTTTAACTTTCCATGCCGAGTCAGTGAGGCACATTTTTAACAATATCTGTTTACCCAACCTCTCCACACAAGCAGGATGTGATGTAAGGTTGATTTTTAAGTAAAGTTTAACAGGCTGGAATTTTGTTTTCTTTTTCCTAGAAAAAGGGGGATCCAACACACACACACACACACAGATTGCCAATTATAAAAGAGCAGCCTGGGAGCTTGTTTTAAAAAGCTTGATGGTAAAGCTAGAGACAAGAAATACTAATACAGTTTAACTTTCCATGCCAAGTCAGTGAGGCACATTTTAACAATGTGTTTACCCAACCCCTCTACACAAGTAGGATGCGACACAAGGTAGATTTTTAAGTGAAATTTAACAGGTTGCTATACCAACATTAAATGGAGGCACATGGGATAATGGTTAACATTGTAGGAAATAGACACGGTAAGACGAGTTCAAACTCTGGACAAGGCTGTTTGCATTTCACGTAGAGCTAATACCATTGGTAAAGGTATGAATCCAACTTTTCTCCCTCCAGCTATGGAATTTTAAAAATTGAGTTAAAAAAAAATTGAATGCCCATAAAAATGAATAAAACAAAATGTCTTCAGTATAAAATAACCCAACAAGGGATGACATGCCATAAAATCCAACTAACCAACCAACTCTTTTCCAAGGTTTCATCAGACCTTATTTATGGGGAAAAACAGATAATTCCATTCTCATCAATAATATGATATTAATATGATAATATTAATATATAACATAATATATTATAATAATAGTATGTGACATTTAGGCAACCAGTATAGGAGAAGGAAAACTCTGTATTCAAACTAGCTTTAATCAAGCTTAAATAATTGACCTTGTATCATATTTTGCACATGGCAAAGAGTTTGAGTAAATATATAAAAAATTTTTTTTTTTTTTCACATAGTCTCTACCGTTTGGCTATGTATTTTTCACCAGCCATAAACAATACAATAGCCTGCATGCCGCACTTGTAAAAAAAAACTGCCCTGGCATTTCCTTCTTTCCTCCCTTTTTTTCCTTCCTTTATTTTTCTTCTCACTTTTCTTTTTACCTCTTTCTTTCTTTCTTTCTTCTTTGCTTACTTTTTCCTCCCTTTTTACTTCTTTTCTTTCTTTCTTTCTTTCTTTCTTCTTCCCATGCTTTATCTATTTATTAATTGTTTTCTTCTTTTTTTTTTTCACATAGTCTCTACCATTTGGCTATGTATTTTCACCAGCCATAAACAATACAATAGCCTGCATGCCGCACTTGTAAAAAAAATCTGCCCTGGCAGTGGCGACCTACATTTTCACAGTAGTGATGATGGCATTGTTTTCAGGAAAATGTCGTTCACATAGTCCATTTTTCATCAGCCCTATCGACATGGATGAGCTGATTGAAACACTCTTGATTTTGTGCGTTGATAGTTGTGGTGAATGTGGCTTGTAACTCCTATCACAGCTGAAGTCCATTACCCACCACTGGTGTGTTCACACCCATTGTTTGATCTTCATAAATGTTCAGCAAGAATTGATGAATGTCATGGGTAAAGTTTGTTTTTTTCTGCATGGAAGTATCTTATAACAACCTTTGCTTTCATGTCAGATACTATTTTCCCAATTGGCTACTCAGCTGCTATCTGTAAGAAAGAAAGAAAAAAATTATGGGGTATTGGCAAAAGGGTTCAACAGCTACTGCCATATCACCAACGACCACTTCTGAAGTTGTGGTGGCCTAACAGTAGAATAATGTAGAATTTAGTTGCAAAGATCAGTATTCAGACCATTGGCGATATCCCTGCACAACTATTTTACTCATAGCTGGAGGAAGAATAGTTGGATTTCCCAAGGGTATTAGTGCCATGTGAAATGCAAACAGTCTCGTCCAAGAATTGAACTCTGGTTGTTTAGTCCATTTCCTATGATGATAACCATTACAGCATACATCTCCACAACAGTAGAATATAGAGAAAAATCTATACAAAACCAATGTTCTGAAGAAAACACAATAAGCATCTAGATCAGGGGTTATCAAACCTTTAAGTCCGTAGACCCCTACAAAAATTTGATTGACCTATCATGGATCCCCTCCTTATATACCCCAGTCCACCTTGCAGTTGTTTTGTTGCAACCAATTATGTAATTAATGAATTCTGCACAAACATTTATGAAAAACTGTTAATTGTAAAATAAACAGTAAACTGAACATAACATGTAAAAAAGAACTGCAAATATTTAATATTAACTTAATAACTTACCAAGGAAGCACATTTCCTAATGTGATAGATAAAGCTGATTACTTTTGATAAGTTCATGAATATTGACTTTTGAAAATATATCAACACGAGCATGTTCTACATGATTCTTGTGGAATTCATTTCTTCTAATTACTAAGAAGGCTTAGTAGTTTCCATAGACCCTTTGTAGACCCCCAAATACTTACAGACCTCCTGAGTTGTTGTATAGACCCCAGGGGGTTTATGTAGACCACTTTGAGAAATCCTGATCTAGATTTATTGATAGGACATTGACAATATCCTTGGAAAAAAAATTGAATATGAACCAAATCTGTTAAACACTCTAAACTAAGGAGACAGTTAACAGCCAGCGCCAACACAAAACGCCAACAAACCTATTCAAGATGTTTATTTCAACACTGCCATTTGCTCCACTTGTCAACATCAAAAATCGTTGTCAAGGAAACGCATGGGCACTCGAAAAGGGTTTCTTAAAAGAGAAGAGTTCTCTTAAAGAAAGATAACTCAAGTTATCTTTCTTTGTTCCATGACATCAACAAAATCTTGTATTTAAGAAATATGCCAACTAAAACCCAAAAAAGTTCTCATGATGAAAAGCTCTGGTTCCCGCTGGGTCTCTTTAATCAACAGAGAGTGATACTTAGATGGGCGATCACTTAGTACTAGCAATCTGAGGCCTGTGTGCCAGACGAGGCAAAGCAGAGTAAATAATAATGGCTAAAATGAAAGAAAAAAGACAATTTGGCAAGATACTTTGAAATCATTCCCCTTGAAGACTAATGTAATAAAACTCCTATTGTTATATGCCCCCCACCTCAAATCCATAAACCTTGTATAAAAGACTTCCTGCAAGGCACTGAGCCAGGAGAATTTATACTAAAGAAAGTAACTACAAAGAAATCAGCAGCAGGTGGACGAGGTGGACCTTCACTAGTGCCTGGTGTCTTCAAAATATTGTCAATAATTTATCAGCAGTATCCTGACCCCCACAGATTTATAGGGGAGCCATTAAGTAAACAAAATTCATTTACATTTTTTTCTACCAAACTGCTCCTCACAAGCTGGATGAGACACATGGTCAATTTTTTGTGCTCAGTCCCAAAGGCAAGAACACAACTGATGGAGAGGCACAGATAATATTACTACAGTTCATTCCCAGCCTGGATGTGTCTTCACAGGTCTCTCACACAGGTAGCCTTGTCTCATATGTACATATATACCAACCCCTCCACACGAGTAGGATGTGATACAAGGTCAACTTTTTTAAGCAGAGTTTAACAGGTTTTAATTTAGAGTTTTCCTTCTTCTAGACTAGTTGCCTTACCAAGGTTAGAGCCCAGTCTGCCCAATTATTTACCCATAGCTGAAGGGAAAATAGTTGGATTCATAAATTTCCTAAGGGTATTAGTGCTATATGAAATGCAAACTGCCTCATCCAGAATTTGAACTCCAGTCAACATGTCCATTTCCTACAATGATAACCGTTACACCTCATGCCTCCACACTTTATACTTACTTAGGAGGCACGCTTAGTGTAATGGTTATCATTCTTGGAAATGGAAAAAGTGACCTGAATTCAAATTCTGGACAAGGTTGTTTGCATTTCACTTCATGCTAATGTCTTTGGGAAAGGCATGACTCCCTCTTTTTTCAATCCAGCTATGGGTAAATAGTAGGGCAGACTGGTTTCTTTAGCCTTGGGAAGGCAACCAGTTTATGAAAAGTAAAACCAACTGCACTTGACCTTGTGTTGCATCCTGCTCAAGGCGGAGGGGTTGGGTAAATACATGCATATTGTAGAATACTGATAATTATCATTCTGTGTTACTTTCACCCTTAGCCAGGATTGGTCTGGAAATGACTGTTACAGATTATTAACTATTGGACAGTAGGACAGTCAAACACCTCCTCAGCTTAATGGACTCTTCCTGGCAGCAGTGGCAGGAATTATTTAAGCTGTTATAGTGGGCTCTAATGCATGTTAGGCTTGGTCAGTCAAACCAATTGTTGACTGACTGACTGACTTCAATACATATGTAAAATATAAATTTGAAGGCAATTTACAATGCATGTTGCATTGGCCTTCAAATTTATATTTTATGATCTATAAAAAAAAAACCCACTTAATACATGCATATATATGTGTTCAGAATTAGCGAATCAAATAAACTCTTGTTAGAAATGATTCCTTTCTAAAATATCCATTTGTTTGCTCCCCCTTCAAACTATGGGTGAATAATAGTATAGACTGGGTTTCTTTAGCCTTGGTAAGGCAACCAGTGAAGGAGAAGGAAAAACTCAGAATTCAGAACCAGTTGTACTTCACTTAAAAATTGACCTAGTGTCACACCCTGGCCATGACAGAGGGGTTGGGTAAATACATATTTATTATTTTCATTAGTCTGGTGGATTTGCACTAGATACTAAATTTGCAAGTCACAGACAAATTTTGAAGGCACTCCTTTATACTAAGATTTTTTTTATTAAATAAATGTCTGGCTAGGTATTGGTACTTATTAACCAGTTTTAGTCAAAGCTACTTACGTCCACTTGTAAAGCGTGATTGTTATTATCATAGGAAATGGACTTGGTGACCAGAGTTCAAATTCAGGATGAGGCTGTTTGCATTTCATTTCATGCTAATATCCTTCGGAAAAGCATGAATCTATCTGCCCCCCCCCCAGCTGTGGTAAATAGTAGGACAGACTAGGTTCTTTAGCCTTGGTATGGCAATCAATATAGGAGAAGGAAAACTGAATTCAAACCTGTTGTACTCTGCTTAAAAATCAACCTTATGTCACATCCTGCTTTTTGGGTACACTTGTGGTATAATGATTATTGTCATAGGAAATGGACACAGTGAATCAAGTTCAAATCTTGGACAAAGCTGTTTGCATTTCACATAGCACTAATACCCTTGAGAAATATATACATCCTACTCTTCTCCCTCCAGCTATGGGTAAATAGTAGGACAGACTGGGCTCTTTAACCTTTGTATGGCAACCAGTGTAAGAGAAAGAAAACTCCAAATTCAAACCTGTTAAACTCCATTTAAAAATAGACCTTGTGTCACATCCTGCTCATGTAAAGGGTTTGGGTAAATATATACTTGACATTTTGTAGTTAAAGCATGATCATGTGCAGCCAACACTAGCGATGGGAATGGCTTTGTAGAATAATCATACTAAGTTCCAATTACCGTCGAATTGGTAAGACAATGCAACAAGTAGCTGTAACACAATACAGATCTAAGCTTGCTGCAATCCTACTGAGTATTTATGAAGCCTCATAACATCATAGAAACCAAGCAGCCAATTGGACTCAAGCAATGGAATCACCCAAATACATGAATGACTATTCTTGAGTCCCATATGTACCAGCTATCTTGGGCACTAGTTCAGTTGTGCTTAGCCAATTGCTGTTATCCAAACCAACAGTATACTGACTTCAATAGGCTTTGAGATATTCTTCTGAGTGAGGCAACTGGTATTCTATCTTGCTAAACCTAACTAAAGGTGTTAAGAAGATAGAAAAGGTGCTGTGTAGGGGTCAGTTGGGTTGTAGTCAGTTGTTAACTTGAAGGAACAACATACAAAAGTTGTATAGTTAAAAAGGGGTTGTTTATTTATTTCTAGGCTTATGGGTTCTTTTTCAGAGAGAAGGAGAGAGAAAGAGTATGGTCAAGCTATTCTATCGTAAATCACATTCATGTGCACTGTTCATTGCTACCCTAGACATGTCATGTTGGAGCTTCAACAAACACGTCCGGCCCTTCTTGAGTCTGGCGAAAGAGAGGCCAAATTTTCTTTACTTTCGTTTGTGGTCCCTGGGTTGGGTCCACATCCACTCCTCCGCAGAAACTGGCTTTTCGTTTTTATTTTTAAATCTAGTTCTGGGATCATTGGTCGGTCAATGGCTGGCACCCATTGAGTGTTTACCCTTTCAAACTAACCTCTTTCTGTTCTTATTTTTTTTCTTCTTTTTCTCCAGAAATCCAATTACCATTTTCTTTTCAATCCTCAAATTCTCCGTAGACCATAATGATTACACTACAAACGGCTTTGAAAGACATCAAATGTTATCCCAGGCCAGTTGCTTGGATTCTGGTTGTGGTTTGATAGATGCAGGTGAGGTATGCCTGTCAGATGTCATTGATGATATTACGCTCTGTGTTTGGAGGAGATTGAGAAAAAAAAACCTGGAGGAAGCCCAACAATTTGAGAAATTGCAATTAGTAATGATAGGTGGAGATGTCGATGTCCCCACATGTTCAAAGGCCAAGGTTACCAAAACGAACAGGTAATGGGGGTATGGATTCTTCAATCATGGGACCATTACATGACTATTATATTCATTTCAGATAAAGCAGCACTTACAAGATACCAGTGGGTAACTGAAAATAATAAGTTAGATGTGGGATTGATAGGAAATTTCTTAATAGAAAAAAACAAACAAACTATATGAGTGTCTAACTAACAAAGTAGGTCAACCATTACCCATAACTTAGAAGCACAAACCAAAAGTGCAAGTAAGGTCATAAATCTCTCTCTCTCTCTCTCTCTCTCTCTATATATATATATATATATATATATATATATTATAGGAAATTATGCATCTGTGGAGTTGTTTGTATATACTGAATGTTTAATAAGTGAATATTCATTTGAATAGAGAATCTGATGTAAGTAAGGTCATAAATCTCTATCTATCTATCTATCTATCTATCTATCTATCTATATATATATATATATATATATATATATACAAAAGATTCTGTCTGTATATATGTTTGTTTGTACAATGGCCAAGTTCACTTTCTTTTATAAACTTATAAAAATTTGTGGGGACCAGCAAAGACTAAAGTTCAGTAAAATTTACACCCTTTTTTTTTTTTTTTACTCCTCATTTTCCAAAAAGCAAAGCTAAATAAAGATAAAATGAAGATATAAATCAATGATATATCAAAACATTAATTGACAAAAAATTATTTAGAAAATTAAAAAAATTGATAAAGGATTAAATGCAAAGAATAAAAGGTAAATAAAATAAAAATACAAATAATAATAATGAAAATAAACAACATAAAACCAAGAATATATAAAGAATAATGGATAATAAAACAAATATATAGAAAAAAATTTTTTTATTAATCTAATTATGAATATAGATAAGTGTAGCGTCTTGGTTGTTGAAGAATAATTAAAGTTCCAATTACCGTTGAACTGGGAAGACAAGGCAACAAATGGTTGTAACTGAAATACAAACCCGAATGCTACAAAGTCCACTGCAAAATGACAAAGTATATATAAGACTTCACAATGTCATTCAAATCAAGCAGTCAAGCAGCCAATCAGAACTCAAGTAATGGAATCACCCAAATCACCCAGATTCATGGATGGATCATTCTTGATTCCTATTTATACCAGCTGTCTTGGACACTGCTTGAGTTGTACTTAGCTGCTGTTATTAAAACCAACAGTAGACTAACTGACCTCAATAGTTGTTCAAAAAGACGAGTGGTGTGCAGCATATGTAGGCGGCGTCTAGTCAGACATTCTCCTAACTCTAATCCATTTGACTATGGAGATGGGCAGTCACGGCACAACCTCCAGGTAGTATTGCTGTCACCCGTTGGCTGAAAAAATGGCCACAGAGAAGAATAAATGCCAACATGAGTTCTGTTGAAAAAGAATGTCTTTTTGTTGTCTTTGTGAACAACGAAGACGGGCCGACTCATCTAAGACAGCCGGCTGCTCGCCATGTCAGTCATTTCCGCTACAGTAAGATATTTATTTTTGACTTTTTAAACCTCAATTAAACCGCGAGTAGTTCTGTTAGTTTAAGATAAAAACAATAAAAATGCATATCATTTACTTATTTGAAATTTCAAACATAAAATTGAAGGAAAAAAAATGAAACAATACAAAATATATATGAAGCAACTATAACAGCCTCTGAGCATCTTGCATAGTGTTGTTGGCACTTTTCCATCCACTAAGGATGATGGTGTAGTGTCCAAAAAAAAAAAAATCCTCTGCAGGCCAATTCCTGAGTGACAGTCTTTGGTGCACTGAATGCACACAAAATGGGATGCTTTCTGAGGCTGCTGTCTTTTCTCTCTTTATCTGGCTCTCTTTGCTGTCGAGGCTACTCTCCTCTCTGCTTCACTCCTTTCCGTGCCTTGCTTAACGTTAAGGCGCCAGGCTGCTTTATTTTTTGCATCTACCTCCCAAGTGTTTGTGTCAATATAGCATATCCTCATGTCTCTCCTGCAGATATCTTTAAATCGTAGGCGTGGTCTACCTACTGATCGGGAGCCTTTTACTAATTCGCCATACAAAAGATCTTTGGGGGTGCTGCCATTTTCCATTCTCCTGATATGTCCAAGCCAGTGAAGGTGCTTCTCACTGTGAATGGAGAACATGCTGTTCATGTCGGCGCAATGTGTTGGGAACTTTATCCTGCTAGCATATAATTGTAACTTGCATGGTGTAATAGTTAACAAACTAGGCAAGTAGACCTTTGTTAGTGAATTTGAGCCTCACTGGGTGCTCCATATTTCTCAAAACTAAGCTAGGCTTATTAAATGAAACAGCGTCTGTTGTTGCGACTTCATACTTGCAAAGTCATTGATTGATTTATTGTAAACTATTCCCGTAGCCAAAGATGTTTAACCTGACAATCTATCTCCACCCATTGAAGAATCAAGTTATGACTTTATGAGCTTGTGTTGCGCTATGACAGGGAAAGAGGCAAGATGCTTTGGAATGTGTTATTGAGTGCATGTTGGAGACTGCTGTGTTATTGTTGCAAGTGATAGACATTGAAGCAGGATCATTTACAAATATCAATCAAAGAAAAAAAAATGTAAAATGAGGATTTTAAACACAGCAGTCAGTAAACGTTTTTTATTGTGACCCATACAATATTTCTCTTTCAAATGCACATACATAAATACATTTATATTTGAATTAAATCTTCATGAACTTTTGATGGCACTTGTAATTGATAGGGGCCCTATCTTGGGCTAGACGGGCGGTCGGAGAGGCCCCCTCTGATCAATCGGCTGGTCACGTCAAGCCCTAGCACCTATATGATTTTCCCAACCCTATTGCCCTTATGGCAAGCCCCAACCCCTTTTTATCATATGGGTGCTAGAAGGCGGTGGCTGCGGGTCTACATGTCCTGGGAATGACGTTAAACTCTATCTGATGGTGAGGTTCCAGTTTTGGAGGTTTGGGGAATGTGGAGCACCCCTTCATCACCATTGCTCCCTGGTCCACTCTGACCCGGAGTGGTAGTACCTGTTAGGGTCCCATCTATGGGTTAAATAGAAAAATGTATTTATAAAAAAATTGTATTATCCATTAAGAATTGATTTATTTCAAAACTTTATCGGCATTAAATGACCCACTGAGGTTGATATGCCGTAAAACAAAACAAACCATCATGTAATTAATAGGGTCAGAAAAATGCAGTACAGTGTGGACAGGTTTAGATAAATGGAACACGTCATTGGTGATCGTGAATTTCACTGTATTGTTGATGCTCAGTTTCTCAATGGTTTGAACTTACAATAAAGTTGTGGTTTAAATCTCCAGTTCCCATTTCTACCCTGTCGGCTGTAGAATGAACATCATACCCACCTTCACAGGAAGGCTGTGATTAATGTCCAGTCACCAGACAAAAAGAAAAAAGACAGAGTGTAAACGAATACACTCTACAGCAACTGACAGGACATGGTCAAGTATTCAATATATATGCATACAAATATACACACTAAAACCACCAGCCAATCAAAATGCTGGAAATAGACTTACCTATTCCACAAAGTAGAATAGCCCAGCTTGCTATTTAAACCACTTACCAAGTCTGGATTCTCAGAAGCTGATCCAACTTGCTACAGTTGAATACTGATCAGTTTACATAAATATCAGCATCAGAATGGCTTAGAATACACACACTGACTGTATCCTCCTGCAGAGTTTCTTAGCAGTTGAACTTTACTATATTTAACAATATCTATTATTTTTTTGTTAATATCTTTGAATGAAAAAAAGAACAAAAAAAAACTCTCATATGAGTTCTGCTCTGTTGGTGAGGCTTAGAATATGTTTTTTGTATCCCCTGTAGAGGCGTAAGATATTTCTCCAAAAAAAAGGGCTGTCCTGTGAATGACACTAGACTGCATCAGATGGTGAGGCTCTAGTTCTAGAGATCTCGAGAAATGTAGAGTTGTCATTACTTTTTAGGTCCACCCTGACCTGGAGTGGTAGTACCAGTTAGAATTCCATCTATCAGTCAAATATATTTGCTTAAAAATTATTTGTATCCAAAAAACCATGTGCAAAAAAGAAAAAAAGCTTAACCCTTTCAGCCTGTTATACTCATATAATTAGGAAGCATGTGGTGTAATGGTTAAAGTCATGGGAAATGGACTCGTCGCCACGAGTTCAAATCCTGGACGTGGTAATTGCATTTCACTTAGCGTTAATACCCTTGGGAAAGGTATGAATCCTACTCTCCCTCCAGCTATGGGTAAATAGCAGGGCAGACTGGGTTCTTTAACCATGGCTAGGTAACCAGTCTAGGAGAAGGAAAACTCTGAATTCAAACCTGTTGAACTCCGCTTAAGAAATTGACTCTGTATTGTATCCTGCTCGTGCGGGGAGTTGGTAAATATATATATACTGATATAATTGTGTCTTCTCTCCCTCTTAGCTAGGTCAGAAGAATACACTGACTGCACTTCTGCAAAGGGGTAAAATCCCCCACTGGGGCCACCTGTTGGTCATGTGTGATGACATGATGCTTAAGGATGGAATCCTGGTGGCTGAGCACTCTATATGCAACATTAGACAGGTGGGCAGAGAGGCCCCCTCCAATCAATCAGCTGGTCATGTCAAGCCCTAGCACTTTCATGATTGTCTCAACTCTATTGCCCTTATGGCAAACCCCTGACCTTTTTTATTATATATGTACTAGAAGTGGTTGCTGAGTGTCTTAGTATCTTGTGTTTGATGTTAAACTGCATCTAATGGTGATGTTCCAATTCTGGAGCTCTGGGGAGTGTGGAATAATCCTTCATTGCTATTACTTCCTAGTCAATTCCAATCGGAGTGGTAGTACATGTTACAGTCTCATCTATGGGTTAAATAGATAAAAAAATGAGTTTTAAAATATCTTCGGCATAAAATAACCCAACAAGTGTTGACATGCCATAAAATCCAACAAACCAACCTACCAACCTTTTCTGTCTTTACTTTCTTTTTAAAGTAAGGAATGTTTGATCATTAAATTATTAGACTTTCTGCTTGGATAAACCAGTGTTCATTCTTAATTTACATTCTTTCCGCCAGAGTAATTATTTGCAAACTGGGACAATTTAGTCAAGAGTTTCATGAAGTCATGCTGTACTTACATGAGTTTCAGTCAAGACAGTCTTGCCATGGCGCAATAGTTAGCAAAATTATCGTACAAGCTATTACTAGGCTCATCATTGTAGTAAATAGACTTTTAAGCCAAGGATGCTATGTGCTGTCATAAACAAATCCTGAAAGCAGCATCCCACAAGAAAACAGCTGTATGGCTACCTGCCTCCGATACCTGTCCAGATAGGATACCTGTCCGAGTGAGATGAACAAGACATGCTGGACACTGTTAAAGAAGTAAGGATGAACTATTAAATGATCTTCTCCTGTGGACACCTAAACATAGATACAACACTGTTTTCTTTGTTGTTCATGCACGTGCCACACTCAATTTTGGCTTGGTATTAGACTAATTGAAATTCATTGCCAATTAGCAGAAGTGTATGGCAGGTTGTGCATGGATGTCAAAATTATCCACAAGTGTTGTAGGGAGTTTGCTACAACAAGATTCAATGCTTTCTCACTGACATGGCAATGAGCTGGTGTGACATGGGCATACAAAAACTGCAACCAAAATGGTGATTATCTTGAAAAATAGATACATTTTGAAACTTTAAAATGATGTAAAGATCATTGATAATAAACAATAAATACCCCCGTGGACTGAATAAAGGGTTAGGTTCAAAGTTCCGTGAAGGTTCCCGATTACGACAAGAAAGAAATACCTGAAGAAGGCCAGAGGCATATCGGCCGAAATGTTGTACAGATAACAATGAAGATGAGGACAATAGTCCGAATAACGGAGATAATCTAATCATCTAGCCTCATCTCAAACATTCAGAGAAATAGTAAACAATAAATGTTTCTGTGATTTCTAAATATTTTGAAGACCTTACCTTTGGGATTACCCTTGTATTATTCTGTCATTATATTTACTAATTGCACTTTAGAGCATCCCCAACCGTTTGTTTTTTGTTGTTTTTTGGGGTGGGGGTGCAGGCTAAAGTGCAAAGAAAAACAGTTGTAAAACTTTTGTGTCATTCTGGCTCCATTGTTTAAATCATTTTGTTGCTAAGTTCATTTATACTTTCCAACAATACTTTATAAATAATGTCCATGTGAGTCTATGTGTGTGTTCATATATTTCATGACATTGTGCTGTCAAAATAATAACTGGTCTACATCAACAACTTGTTTTTTGTTTTTATTTATATATATATATATATATATATATATATCAAACTTGTTGAGAAATCCTTGCGAGTCAGATCTTAGCCCTGAAGAGCATTAAGCGAAACTTTTAGTAGGTTTATCTGACTCATTAGATTTATCTTTATATATAAATATATATGAGAAGTAAATAAACAGACGATGTTTATGATATGGCTATTTTCAGCCGACAATATTTGGGAGAATATGTGAATTGAAGTCGAACCTAATTTGAAAGTTAATTAATTAATAATTGATTAATTAGGCGGGATTACCTATTTAAATGTAAGGCTAAACAAATCGAGAAAAATCAATCTCTGTAGACTGAAATGTACATACAGAGATTGATTTTTCTCGATTTGTTTAGCCTTACATTTAAATAGGTAATCCTGCCTAATTAATTAATTATTAATTAATTAACTTTCAAATTAGGTTCGACTTCAATTAAGCACATATTCTCCCAAATAAATATATATATATATATATTTCCTGTAGTTAGGATCTTTCCATGTGTGGTTTAACCAAGCTAATGTGCCTAGTGCCAGTGAATGGAAGGACAGAGCAAGATATTCAATAAATGAAGGAAAAAACTTTAAACTTGCTTCATTACAATAATTTATTTCACGTAGTAATACGGTTGAAATAAATTATTGTAATGAAGCAAGTTTAAAGTTTTTTCCTTCATTTATTGTATATATATATATATATATATATATATATATATATGTGTATATATGACTCAAAATCTCACTGTATAACCATGCTGTATGCACCTGTAGGTGCAAACATATATTCATACAAGGATTTTTATAAATCCCTAAAGAGATCTCAATGTTTAATAATCAATAAATTAGATTAAATACAGAGCAATATTTAACTTTCAGAATGACGGTTTGTTAAGTTTTTTCTTTCTTTGAAAATTATATATATATGTATTTAAAAAGCAACATCGGCCCTCTTCACTGATGTGAGGACCCTTTGAATATCTGCATCGACCGCACGTGGATCGGTCTTCAACAAAAATAAGACGGGAAGAAATGACCGTTAGCAAAACAGAACGCTGCTAGTCAAAAGTTGGAATTATTAAAAAAAATGCGCTGTCTGTATTAAAAATAAAATGAATTTTATTTAAAAATAAAATGAATTTTATTTTCAATTTTTAAAAATCAGAAGCATTATAGTTTATAATAAGATTCAAAAGAGCCTGATGTAGAATTATTTAAAAAAGTGTAGAATTATATAAAAAGTGTATATTAAAATATCAAAATTGTTCGTAATACAATGATTTTGTTATGTAGAAAAGAAAGTAAAGGGCTCAATTACAGGTGTAAGCACTGTATTTATTTATTCATAAAATACTACATTAAAATGCATTTGTTACCATTGGTTTCAAGGCACTATCTATCCTCAAGACAAAATTCAATAAGCTTTTTCTTGAGGATTGGTGGATGACATGCTACATTGAAACCTATGGTAACAAACACATTTTAATTGTGTAGTATTTTATGAATATATATATATATATATATATTATAATTTATGTATGTCTTTTATATCTTAGCCAATCTATTGGTTCTTGCTTGATTCTCTTCTGTTATTTGAACAGATATCAGCAATACAACAATTTATATGTTTTGGGCATTGAATACAAAATTAATAAAGTTTTAGAAATAAGTTTTAAAATCTGTTGATGCATTCATTTATATTTCACACTTTTCTATCATAGAAAAATAATTAAAGTTCCAATTACCGTCGAACTGGGAAGACAAGGCAACAAACGGTTGTAACTTAAATACAAACCCGAATGTCACAAAGTCTACTGCAGAATGACAGATTATTTGAAGTGAGCACATACGTGCACTCACTCCAAATAAACTTTTTCTTTATTTGGAAATGAGGTACAACGTATGTGCACACAACTCGGCATGTAGCCGGAAATTTGGTTTTGGGGGAGGGGTGAGAAAAACTGGTCATATCACTACACGGATCTATCTAGCTAGGCTCACTCGCCGACCGATTCATTCAAAAATAAAAATAAAATTCTGCATTCTCTCCTTGCGCAGCTCCCTTTCACCAAAATACCTCATTCGCTCTATGCATGTATCCTACTTAAAAATTTCCCAATAATGACGATTGGCGATGGAGGGGGTGGGAAAAAATTGAAAATAAAAACCCCAAGGATATATATAAGACTCCACAATGTCATTCAAATCAAGCAGCCAATCAGAACTCAAGGAATGGAATGACCCAAATCACCCAAATTCATGAATGGGTCATTCTTGATCTCTATATATATATACCAACTGTCTTGGACACTGCTTAAGTTGTACTTAGTTAGTTGCTGTTATTCAAACAAACAGTAGACTTACTGACTTCAATAATTTTTCATGGACACATGGTGCAACAGATATAGTTGTTGAGTTAATACAGTTCTAAGTGACAATCATCTCTGGGTAACAAGTTCAATCCTGGCCAAGGGCGATAGTAACATAGAATAATTAACACAGCTTAACACTTGTACTTGGTCATGGTTAACAAAACAAGAACAGTCTACCCCCATGGATTGAATAAAGGGTTCGGTTGGAAGTTCCATGAATTACGATAAGAAACACCTGAAGAAGGCCAGAGAGCACATTGGCTGAAACGTGTAGAATTTAAATGGCTCAATTAAAAGCCACAATTGCAACTACTGGGCAACTCGGAACCCACAAGTTATGGTTGAACACCACGTAAATATTCAAGCAGTTACAGTGTGATCTGATGTGGATTATCAGTGTTGGGTGTAATTGACCCATTCTTTTTTGAAAACAGTCACTAGTGAAAATGTATGTACATCTTTTTTTTTAGACACCCTGTATATTCTGCTTTGAGAATGGAATGGTGATAACTGGTCTGGTTGTTTTTATCTTCATAAATAAGTGACGATTGTTTTGTCGATCACCATTGTAATTGAATTACTTTGTTATTTGAATAAAGCTATTTTCTGCCATGAAACTGGTAACAGTCTTGTCCTTTTTAGATCACAGCTCTAGTCTATAAACACCCAGTCAGCAGGGCTTAAAATATGCTGACTGGATCCCCTGCAGAGGGATAAGACCACCCACAAAAGACATATCTTGGATATGACACTACTAAACTGAATCTGGTGGTAAGGCTCCAATTCTGGAGCTTTGAGGAGTGTAGAGTACTCCTTGAACGCCATTACTCCCAGGTCCACTCTGGGGTTGTAGTACCTTTTAGGGTCTCATCTATGGGTCAAATAAATCTATTTAAAAAAACACTGTTGTGGTGTAATGGTTAACAAGCTAATCCTTTTAAGTGGAGTACAGCTGGTTTGAATTCAGAGTTTTCCTTCCCTTAAACTAATCATGTAACTAAAACTAAAGAACCCAGTTTGCCCTACTATTCACACATGTTGAGATTTGTGGAGTGATTAGTATCCAGCTGTGTTGCAAGCTGAGTGTGTTCTGAGGATCCAGACTTGTTAGGTGGTTTAAATAGCAGGTTGGACTATTCCATTTATGTATTTGGGGCAAGGTCACTTCCTGGATCCTCATTGGTTGTTGGTTTTAAGGTGGACACTTTCATCCATATATACTGAACATTTGACTGTATTCAAGCAGTTAGTACAGAGCATATTCGGTTACATTTTCTTTTCTTTTCTTTTTTTTGTCTGGTTATGCAAAGGTGAGTATGAAGTTTATTCTACAACACATAGCTGGGGGGTGGTAACAGATGGATTCATGCCTTTCCCAAGTGAAACACAAGTAGCCTGTCCAAGATTTGAGTTTGGTTCACTGAGCCCATTTTTCTTTTCATAACAATAACTGTTATGTCTCCTCCAGTGAATTTATGTTTATTATTATTTTTATTCAAACAAAAAAGTAAACATTTTGTCATAAAAAATTAATGAGATGCCTTTTGTGAATAACAAAAAGAAATAAATTGAATGGAAATATTCAATTGCTTTATCCTTTTTATTGTTTTAATCTCTCTTTTTTTTTCTTTTTTTTCTTTTTTTTTTTTGCAGTTATCAAATTTGTTTTTACATTTTAAAAGTTAATTGCGACTAAGGGTTTTTTTTGTATTTTTATTACAAATGATTATTATCATTAGCTACTTAATCATATAATTGCTTACAAAGAAATAAGACTAATTTTTCCATTAAATAACCCAACAAAGGTTGACATGCCATAAAGCCAACCAACTAAGCTATTGTATCTAATAAGAGGTATGTTTAGCATAATGGTTATTGTCGTAGGAAATTAAATTGGCTACCCAAGTTCAAATCCTGGACAAGGCTGTTTGCATTTCATTTTTTGTAGAATGAATATCATACTCACCTTTACAAGAAGGCTGTGACTAGTGTCCAGTCACTAGACAAAAAAAAAAAAAAAAAAGACAGAGTGTAAACAACGAATACACTGGACATGGTCAAGTGTTCAGTATATATATGGATAAAAATATCCACACTAAAACCACCAGCCAATCAAAATCCTGGAAATAGACTTGACCATGCCACATACTAGAATAACCTGCTATTTAAACCATGTATCAAGTCTGGATTCTCAGAAACAGATTCAACTTGCAACACAGTTGAATACTGATCAGTCTACACAAATCTCTACAGTTTTGCATTAATGTCCCTGGGAAAGGCACAAATTCATCTGTTCTCTGCCACTCCATAGCTATGGATAAATAGTTGAACATACTGGGTTCTTTAGCCTTGGTTAATCAACCAGTCTAAGAGAAGTAAAAATTTAATTCAAACCAGCTGTACTCCACTTAATAAATTGAGCTAGTGTCACATCCTGGTCATGCCAGGGGGGTTGAGTAAATACATATTTTATGGGAAAAGCAAGGATTCCAGCTATTCTCCCTCCCAGCTATGGGTAAATAGTAGGGCATACTGGGTTCTTTAGCCTTGGTTAGGCAACCAGTCTAGGAGAAGGAAAATTCTTAATTCATACCAGCTGTACAAATTTAGCTTGTGTCACATCCTGACCATGCTAAAGGAGTTGGGTAAATACATATTCTATCTAATATGGGTGAGTACTGTTAGTTTATATAAACTATCACCCTTCTCACAGAGGCCTAATATAAATCCTAGCTATTGGGTTAAATAGTACCACTACTGTTCTTCTACAAGGATGGCTTCGGCATTAAATAACCCATGAAAATTGATATGCCTATTAAACCAACAAAAGAAAAACAACCAAAATAAACCAATAATTTAATATAATACATTTTTTTTAACTTTATTTGTTGTATTGTCTGTTGTATAATGCCTTAAGGTAAATGAATCTCACCAATTTTGTTTTTTTCTTTTCTGTTTATCCACCCTGCAAATGGGTTAAATATTACCACTACTGTTCTTCTACAAGGCTTTGGCATTAAATTACCCACAAAGGGTGATATGCCTATTATATTAAACCACACTTAATCAAACCAAACCTAATATAAATGTTTGCTGGTTATAGAGAAAAATCCAATTAATTTATGTTTATATGATCATTGTGTTACAGTTAATGTTATCTATCTGATTTTTTGTAACAGACAATGGCTAGAAGTATTGTTAGTTTTATATAGATATCCAATGTCTATCAGGAATATGTTCGGCCATTTTGAATCAAATTAAAAATGATTTTGAATTTTAAAAAATTTAAATAAAGAAATTTTACTTTTGTATTTTACGATCTTTATCAATTTTTGCTGCCATCTGACACATCTTAAAAAAAATGTGCATCAATTTGCTTAGAAGAATTTTTCTTTCTTTCTTAATTCATTCATTCTGTATTCTTTTTCTTCATTTGAAATTTTATTTATTTATTTCATCTTTCCTTTGTTGTTCTACTCTCTTTTATTTTTTTTTATTCATTCTCTTTTATTATTTCTTCATTTTCATTCACTTCCTTTATTCAAGGTTTTTTTTCCTTCTTAACATTTCATTTGGAGTTATTTTTCTTTATTGTTGGTTCTCCTTGTTTCTTTGGGTTTTTTTTCCTTCTTCTTAAGGCATTCATTTTTAATTTCAGATTCTCTTTCTTTCTCTCTCTCTTTCTTTCATTTTCTGCCCTTTTGTTCCTTGTATCCTTGCAATTCTCTGACTTCTAAATTTATTTTTTCTTCGTTTTTCATTCATTCTTTTATGTTTTCCTTCACTCTTTACTTTTTCTTTCTTTCTTTTTCCACTCTTTTTTCCTTGTATTTTTGCAATTCTCTGACTTCTAAATTTATAATTCTTTGGTTTTTCGTTTATTCCTTTTTTTTCTTTCTTTTATGTTTCTTTCACTTTTTCCTTTTTTTTTCTTTCTTTCTTTCTTTCTTTTTTCGCTCTTTTTTTCCTTGTATTTTTGCAATTCTCTGATTTCAAATTTTATATTTCTTTCATTTTTTTTTGTTTATTCCTTTTTTCATTATTTTTATGTTTTCCTTCGCTCTTTCTTTCTTTCTTTCTTTCTTTCTTTCAATATGCAGATGTGTTTCAGTGGAATACTGAAAAAAAAAAAAATTATAGAAAAAGAAAACTTACAATTTCAGTCAGGGTACACAGGAACCTAATTTTAAATTCTAATATTTCTTGAAAGGAATATGCTGATATTTTTTCTGATTATAAACAAAGTTTTCCTTAGTCTAGTACAGTGGTTCCCAACCTATGGCCACATAGCCGAAATGGGGCACAGAAAATTTCAGGTGGGTTAAGGAAATATTATAATTCTATATGGTTGTATCTTGATTGAATAAATATCTTATGTAAAATGGAAATATTTTTTATATCATAATAATTTCATGGGCTACAAAAAAATTCTGGTTTCAAAGTGGGCTATGAGCTGAAAAAGGTTGGGAACCCCTAGTCTAGTACACAGGCCTCAGATTGCTTACAGTATTTACTTGCTGTAGTGTAATGGACTTGGCAATCAAAGTTCAAATACTGGACAAGATTGTTTGCGTTTCACATAGTGCTAATGCCCTTGGAAAAGGTATGCATCCAATTATTTCCCCTCCAACTATGGGGTAAATAGTAGGACAGACTAGGCTCTATAGAAGCTATCTCCCTGATATTGTAGAAGCAATGTGATACACACTGTTGCAGTGGGATTCCATCTAGTATCCAGTTGGTAGACAAGGGAGCAAGCTGTAACTCAATACAGTCCCTGCATTGCTGGGAGCATAAATGCAACATGATGGATATTTATCTAGCACCATACTTAGTTGTTGCTTCTCAATTCAACAGTGCACTAACTTGCTCAATTCAACACACTGGTCCCTGCTAGATCGCCAAAGTTAAGCAGTGATGAGCCTGTTCATTACTTAGATGTGTGACCATTTAAGCAACAGTGGGTACTGTAAGAAACTGAATATCAAAGTGACTTGATTTGGCATTAGATAACCCAAAAAGGGTTGATATGCCATAAAACAAAACAACCAAACACCTAAGATATAATTTGCATGACTATTGGGGGCTTACAGTCAAGTTATGTTGAAAGCACCGGTCTCCACAAGAACACCGAAGTTAAGCAGTATTGAGCCTGTTCAGTACTTAGATGGGTGACCATTTAAGCAACAGCAGGTACTGTAATAAACCGAATATCAAAAACTGCATCAGATAAACCAAAAAAGAGTTATTATAGCATAAAAACAAAACAACCAATGGGCACAGTGCTTTCGGGCTCTGGACCGGTAAGGAAATTAACGGCGTGATCCCAGGGGTGCCATCCCCCAGGCAATAACTGCCCCCTTGATTTAAAGGGACAGGGCTGGGTTTATTGTCCTGTGTCTGAGGTGCCTCCCTTGAGGGGGAATACTGAGGGGATCCATGCATTTATTGTGCCTGCCATCCCATGAGCTTCGGTTCGTGAGTGGTCTCACATTAATAGGACCTTGTGTTCAACCTGCGTAAGTAGGATGTGTGGTAAATACAACCAACCAAGCAAACATGATTATCAGATCCAATACTTTAAAACTTGGGAATTAAATTGTAGGACCTTTATATCTTTAGTCTAATGCTTTTTCCTAACAGCTTTTGTTTTTTGTTTTCATTAATGATAATATGTCTCTTGTCTCTTTTTATATAACGGTTGATGTTGGAGCCGCCAGAATGATTCACCAGTGTTAAAATATAAATACATATTTGCCAATGTCATTTGATGGAAAGAATTGGTTTGCCATTTAAGAAGCATTATGGTTGGCTTATTTCTGTTTTATATTTCAAAGTTTGTTTGTGTGTCCATTTTTATTATGTTTTTTTTTTTGTTTGTTTTTTTACATTTTTTTTTTTCTTTTCTTTTTATCAATTCAACATGCTGCTTCTGACCTGTTTCCTAAAAATGGAGACATCTGTTGTTCACGAATACAATTCATTCATTATTTTGCCCGAGAATTCATTGTCCTTATGTGCACTAATGAATGACACTCTTTCAACACACACACACACACACACACATTGTGTATTGTATATAAATGGACTTGTCTTTGTTCTTAAAGAGAAAATACAAAGATATACCAAAAGTATATCACTTTCTATTTTTAATACAAGAATTAGTACATATTAATGATTAAATAAATTAATATATATATATATATATATATATATATATAGGCGTAGTGCTCTTACAAATAATGTTATTATATAAACCAAAAGTATATTGCTTTCTATTTTTAATACATGAATTAGTACAAATTAATGATTATATATATATATATATATATATATATACTTAACTGAATGGTTGAAAACCCAACCGACTTGAGTTTCTTGTAAATAAATATTCAGGGTCCCTGAAGATTTGTTAACTACAAGAAACTCGAGTCAGTTGGGTTTTCGACCATCCAGTTTTTAATTGTATATTTAGCTATTTTTATTGATCACTTTTACACATTTGTTGAACTGTGAATCCTGAACTATTTAAATTTGGATATTTATTTATTCTTTCTGGATTTTAATTATCAACTACCTTATATATATATATAATATATATATTATATTATTATTTATATTTTTTTGCTTGAAAGCAATTACAATGTGTATATCATATAAAATTCGATAATATATAATAATATATGATATATATATATATATATATAAAATAATATATATATATATATATATTCTAAATTCTTTTTTTGAACACTTCAAAATTCTTTGTATTTTGACTGTTTTAACTTCAAATATTAAATATTTTACCCTGAAGAAGGCCGTTTTTCTTTGTATGCTTAAATATTTTATAATTTTCTATTATTATCATTTTATTTTATATTCAAAATAATGATAAATAGAATACAATGCGTATATGAACAAACTCCTGGCCGAAACACATGTTGGTAATTCATTAAATCAATTTTATCCATTCAATATTTTCTTTTCTTTATTTATTTATCCTTTCAACACACATATATATATATATATATAAAGTATAGTGCTCTTATAAATAATGTATTATTTGCACACACACTCACAGATAACCATCTTTATATAACCAATATCACCTATAAATAAGTCCAGTGCTTCCAATTTTTTAATGAAAAGTTTTTGTTTTTTTTCTAAATAAAAGTTATCAACATTTTATTATTCCTAGTAAAGTTGGCAAAGTGGCCTCATTTTGGTATCAGTTAGACAGCAAGAGAGTCTATCTCCTTTTCACTAGTGCTAGACCAGAGAGATATTTTTTACATCTGAAGTGGAGTGTCATACCTACCATCAGCTCCTCACTTTACTGCACAGATCCTTCTGTGCTACTCATGAGTTGGTAAGGGCTGGTATCGAACTCAGAACCTTGTGGCTCATATAGGCAGATTACCAACTGAGTTAAACAATCAAAATGAAAATCAATTGCTACTATGACTAAACTGTGAGTAAAAATAAAATTCCATGAATATATATAGCTGACCTACTTATTTTCAAACTGTTAAATATTCATATTTTTTGTTATAGTTTCAATGTTGTAGAGTTTGGTCATGAATAAACCTAATAATATCCATTTTGATCGTATTGGAACAGAATGACATCCTGCATCTGATGGTGAGTCTCTAGTTATGGAGGATTAGGAAATGTGGAATACTCCTTCATTGCTATTACTCCCAGGTCCACTCTGACCACAAGTAATAATACCTGTTAGGGTCCCATCTAGGAGTCAAATAGATGTTTGAAAATGATTTGTATTAGATAGGAATACTTTATATAATATAGCTGTGTGCAACATACTCATCAGAAAATACACAAAAAATATAAACATAAAAATGTAGAACGTACACAATTCCCTAATTTCGAGGAGTAAAAAATAACCCCAGACATGTTGACATGCCATTGAAATCAATCAATGATTCATACACGCTGATCTAAGGTGCACAGATACTACACTCTTATACTAACAGAAATTATAAGAAAAATCTGACTTGACTCAAATAACCCTGACCTAATAATTATTTTTAAAACAGATTTTGTTTGTTTACACAATCTAATCTGTAAATTTCACTGACAACTGAAAAATGATCAACTAACTGTAAATGTGTATTATTTAGATTTTTTTCAGACTGTTGTCCTTCATCTTTATTGTTAAATACACGTTTCAGCCGATGTGCCCTCTGGCCTTCTTCAGGTGTTTCACGTTGAAATCGGGAGCATTCTTGTTGAACTTGTGAACCTTCATGTTGTAAATGGGAACCTTCATCTTTATTGTTATATACACAACATTTCAGCCGATGTGCTCTCTGGCGTTCTTTAGGTGTTTCTTGTCGATTTTAAGGAACCTTTTTGTCAAACTCTGGAGCCTTCTTGTAATTTCGAACTGAATCCTTTATTGTTCTCATTGTGTTAAGCCATATTAAGTATTCTATATTATTATCACCCATGGTCAGTATTGAACCTGCAATCTACAGATGATTGTCACTTAGAACTTTATTAACTCAACCCTTATATCTGTTGCGCCATGTGTCCAACTGAACAATACAGAGTGAATTTTTGAACTTATAAATCTAATGTTCTTTTTACCTAGAATATTTTTGCATTTATACTTTAGTATGATTTTTTATCTTTTATTCATATTGTGATTTTAAAAAAAATCTAATCTAATCTGTAAATTTTGCTGACAATTGGAAAATGACCAACTGAATGTAAATGTCTTTTATAGACATGATAATGATGACAAAATTGATAGGGATGATCATTTTAAAAAAATATAAAAATATTAGTTTATAATAACAACATATTTGTGTTCATATTTCATATCTAATTCACAAATCGACATTTCACTGTTTATATATTATATTAATTGCAAAGTCTTGTTAGGCGACTGCCACTCCTTCATTCATTATCTGTTTGTGAGCTCGTTCATGACTTTTCAATCCTGCCAAAGTCTTGCATTACTTAGAACATATCTGCACACATAACGATTGGTGTTGACTGAATCAACAGGTGTTGTATATGCATCACTGTGAACTTTCATGTGAAGCTTGAGAGCACCAGCTGTTCGGCACACTTTTGTGCAGCAGGAATATAAAAAGTCCTCATGTGGGGGATCATGCTGTTTATATACCTACATACTTATATATGAGAGTAATCCCAAAAGTAAGGTCTCAAAAGTCCTAGGTATGAAGGGACACTGTTTGTATAGCTATTGGCAACACTGTTGTGTATCTACCTGCACCTGTCCCTGCACTCACCTCACAGCCAAGTCTCAGTTTGACAATCATTTCTGATGGAACTCCCAATTAACACTATCATCAGGTGTGAAGTTTGCACAGTTATTTGATTTTTTAATGCAAAAAGCATTAAACTGAGTAAGTTTGAATGCAAAAGGCATTAATTAAGTTGAAGAAAGTCTGAGCTCAAAGAGTATTGAACTTATTCAACAAAATAAGAATAGCAAACTTACTGTCTTAGCGCTTAAGAGCAAACACAGAACAATTGAGGAAGTCATTGCAATTATTAAAGAAACCATAACCAAGTAAACATATTCAGGTACTGTTTAAGATCCCTGTATATCACCATTTGTAAAACCCTTTGAATGACTGAAGCAATTTAATTAAACCATCCTATTGTTCCCTATAGAAGAAATAACCCAAGAAAAAACTCCATAATAAGTTTGATAAACAGTCAGAAGTATTGACCCTAAATTGGCTTTGTAATGTTGAATAATTTAAAAATAATATTGGATTAAAAAGTTTATTGTTTACTAAATCTCTGGCAACTATGTAATCTAATTTTTTTTTTTAATTCTTTAATTTTTTTACTACTTAAACAACGACTGCATTATCAAGTTTTTTATCCATTTTAATTAATTCATTTTCCCTTTTTACACTTTAAAAATGTTATGCTTAAATTGTTCAAATTGATAAAAACTCAAATTTTGCCTTTTTAATTAAATTGAGGAAGAAAAGAAAGTGATGTTATTTCACAAAAAATATTTGTAATTTTAATATAAGATTTCCTTATATGTTATTTCACTGAAAAATTATTTTAATTTTTGAGAATAATTCCTCCCACTGTTACTTGATTTCAATGTACTCTCCTTCCTCCTCCTCTCTCACTGAAATGTCTTCTCTTTCCTACTCCAGAGTAAAGATGTTCCCAGGGGTTCTATTATTGATTTTTATTGAAATCTAATTAGCCAGTCCTATTTCTGAATATTAGCTTAACATGCATGTAAAGTTTCATCATGATCGGCTCACTCGTGTAAGCACCAACTGGTTATACACAGACAGAATTGCCATTTATGTAGTAGATTATGTTGTTGCATGCTGTATGTATTAAACATTCATATGTGCATTGTTTATGCGAGTTGTTTGTCTTTCTTTAAGGAATGTTCAGTGTTAGTGTATCTAGGGATGCACTAATGCATTATAAGGACCAAGTGTTGGTTATAAACCAATACACAATATTCTTATGAATTTAATTAAAGAGTAGCCTAAGACATATAATACTGTAGGTATGAATTATAATTGTATTTGTAACAGGTGAGGTCATTTCTAACAGTTGAGCTAATGGATGGATTTTTGAAGATTGTGTCAAGTATTATTCATACTGGAGATATATTAGTAGAAAGATAGATATTTATAAACAAAAACTGCCTTGGCAACAGGGCCAATACACTGACTGCATCCAAGAAGAGGGATAAGACCTCCCCAAAAATGGTTGCCCTGTGTATGACACAAAACTGCATCTGGTACTGAGGCTCCACTTCTGGAGCTCTGGGTAATGTAGAGTCATCCCTTCATTGTCAATTCTCCTAGGTCCACTCCAACCTGGAATGGTAATACCTGTTAGGTTCCTTAGCTCTGAGTCAAATAGATCTGGTTTAAAATTAGTATTAGATAGGAATACTTGAAGTCGTATAACTGTGCAAGTTATTTGTATTAAGAATAGTTACTTGAAGCTAGAATTGTTTACAAATGGGTATAGGTAAATATTAGGGCAGGCTGAGATTTTTAACCTTGGTTAGGCAACCAATATAGAAGGAAAACTCTGAATTCAAACCTGTTAAACTCTGCTTAAGAAATTGACCTTGTGTCACATCTTGTTTGAAACCGATAAAGACATATAATTGTATACCAATTACCACCTTTACTTCTAGGTCCACTCTGACTCGGAGTGGTAATACCTGTTAGGATCCCATCTATGGGTCAAATATATCTGTTTGAGATAATGTGTACCCGTTTAAGATGAAGATACATTTTTGTACTGTATATAATTGGAGATCATAGTTTTTAAACTGACATCAGCATGAAATAACCTAACAAAGGTTGACATAGGATCAGAGTGTAATATCTGTTCAATCATTGCCCCTTTTTATATTTTTTTATGGTGTGTAGTATGTCCTTTTTCTTCCCTTTCTTTCTTCACAATAAAAACAGAATGGTCTATTTAGCTGAGGTGACAACACCCATCCCAAACCCTCCTGTAACAACTCCATAACTCGAAGCTTCTCCAGATCGGGGGTGGGCACATGTGTGACGCACATAGGTAGGTACTTGCCCATTATTACTGGAGAATAACTCTTTCATCTTGCATATTTTTCCATTATAGTTCTTTAGTCTTTATATCTAGCCTCTGAAGAAGCTATGGAAATCTTCAGAAAGTACACATATTCTCATACATAAGATATTATGATCCAATCACGAAGCTAATGGACCACTTTTAAAAACCCATTTTCAGCTCAAAAATAAGGGAACGTTCATTACATGAGATCTGTCCGTTTTATTAAACGTTGAAGTCTACCCTGTTTCTGTAGAAGTTATCCTCCAGATATAGAAACAATGATACTCACCATCGCAGTGGGGTTCTAACTACCGTCGAGTTAGACGAGAACAACAGGCAAGCTGTAACTTAATACAGTCCTTGCATGCTGCTGGCATAATGCAAAGTGGTGGCTGAAGAGTGGGTACTTATCCCTGTTCTTACTAACCCTGAAATCCAACAGCCAATCAGAACTCAGGAAATGAACTTGCCTGAGTTCATAATGGAACAATCCAAAGCTCCATATAACAAACTCTAGTTTTAGTCTTGCATTCATCTAGAGTTGAATACTTTACACAAAATCCAACAGTTTCTAGGCCTAACATTCTAGCTCTATAGAATACTTAAGATGTTTTTTTGTTGTTTTATTCTTCTGTCTTTCTCATACAGATCCTCAACAGGTTTATCATTTAAAATAATATTGATTGCCTAAGTTTTCTTTTGGTGAACAATAAATATATATGTCTTTCACTGATGACTGATTACTGTAATAGAAATTTTTTAAACTCAAAAAATTAATTAGTGCTTGAAATGAGGTTAATTGAATGATAATATTTTTTAGCCAGGGTAAATTCTTCATTATGAAACGACCGTATGATTGGTCGGCTGATAAGTAAAGCTGATTAATTGATAGCAAAGATCTCGACTCACTAAAACTTTAGTGAAACATTTTTTTCTTGTTGCCTGGATCTAAACATGTAAGTGGATATAATATATGTGTGTGTGTGTGTGTATATATATATATATATATATATATATATATATATATAAAAACATGAGGTTCATCTTATATATATATGATCTTACTTATGTAGCTACAGCTAGATATATAGTTTCTCAATATATATATATATATATATAATCATATGTAGCTAGACATAGTCTTCTCAATATATATATAAGGAGTAGTCTGTGGAGTGGTCTATTGTCAGTATCAACCAAACAGTAGGGGAGTCTATCCCCTATTTGCTAGCACTAGACCAGGGGAATTGTTTTTGCTGAAGTAGAGGGCTACACCTACTATCAGCTCCCAGATGCTTTACCTCACAGATCAGATTACCATGCACTGAGTGGGTGGGAACCGGTATCAAACCCAGAACCTTGCGATTCCTTGGCAGATGTTCTACTGAGCTAAACCAGCCCCTTCAATATATACATAATCTTACTTATGTAGCTTGACATAGTCTTTTCATATATATATATATATATATATTGTGTGTGTAACTAGACATATACTTTTCTCAATTATATCGTTCTTATGTAACTAGACAGTCTTTTATATATATATATATATATATATATATATATATATATATATATATATATATATATATAAATCATTCTCAACACAACTTTACAAAGGTAAGACATTATATTATCCTTTCCAATATTTTATATGGTAATTAATTCAATGCTTCGATAAAGAGTTCCATAGAATGTGAAAAAGGTTTTTTTTCTATTAATGACCTCTCTCAAAAGTTTTTATTATTATTATTTTCATTTGGGAGAGGTCCCCACGGAAAATATCTTTTCTATTCATTCCATTCATTTTTCATTATATTCGTTGGTTCATTTTTGCATTAATTCTTAACTAAATAATTTGGAAGCATACGTGAAACTCATATTATATAAATATATATATATATATATATATATATAGTTTGTGTAACTAGACATATACTTTTCTCAATTCTATCTTACTTATGTAGCTAAACAGTCTTTTATATACATATATATACACTTCTGAACACAACTTTACAAAGGTAAGAGATTATATTATCCTTTCCAATATTTTATATGATAATTCCCATATATATATATAAAGGGCCGGGTTAGCTCAGTCGGTAGAGCGTTCGGCTAGAAACCACAAGGTTCCTAGTTCGATACCAGTCCTCGCCCACTCAGCGTATGAGTAGCACAGGGATCTGTGCGGTAAAGTAAGGAGCTGATGGTAGGTGTGGCGCTCCACCTCAGATGCTAAAACAATCTCCCTGGTCTAGCGCTATTGAAAAGGGGATAGACTCCCTCGCTGACTGGCTGTTACCGACTTTAGGCCGCCCCGTTGACTTTACTTACTTTTATATATATATATATATATATATATATATATATATACATGTGTGTGTGTACCACAATTTTAATTGCAAAAGGAAAAATGTAATTTATTTACTAGATTGCACATATTGCCTAAAAAATATATTAGAAAGTCAGACTGACCATTTTATTTTAAGCAACTTCACATTCAATCAAATCTATAGATTACTACTATTACTACTACCCACAGAAGAATATTTTGACTCAGAAGACCATCCTGCCCTGTCAGTGGTGCTTAGAATATGTTGGCTGTATCCTCTGCTGATGGGTAAGACCCCTCCCTCCCCCCCAAAAAAAAAGTCTCCTGAGTAGGACACTAAACTGCATCTGGTGGTGAGGCTCCAGCTCTGGGGAGTGTGAGTACTCCTTCATTGCCATTACTCCCTGGTCTACTTAGATCTAGAGTGGTAGTACCTGTTAGGGTTTTATCTATGTGTCAAATAGATCTGTTTGAACATTATTGGTATAGGAATACTTGTAACCATATAACTGTAGATTAGTTGTATTAAGAATAGTTACTTGAAGCTTCATATCATATAACTATGTGCAAAAAACTTAGTGTTGAATAATCATACTAGTTCCAATTACCATCGAATTGGTAAGACACGGCAACAAGTAGTCGTAACTGAATACAAATCTAATCTTTTTTGGCAATACTACTACAAAATGCCAGGGTATTTATGAAGCCTCATAACATCATAGAAACTAAGCAGCCAATCAGGACTCAAGGAATGGAATCACCCAAATACATGAATGGACTATTCTTGATTTCCATAAATACCAGCTGTCTTGGGCACTGGTTCAATTGTGCTTAGCCAGTTGCTGTTGTCCAAACCAACAGTATACTGACTGGCTGACTTCAATATTTAGAAGCAATTACACAAAAAATGTGTCACATCCTGCTCATGCAGAGGGGTTGGGTAAACACATGGTGCAATGGTTATTGTCGTAGGAAATGGACACAGTGAGACAAGTTCAAATACTGGATGAGACTGTTTACATTCGGGAAAGATATGCATCCAACTATTGTCCATTCAGCTATGGGTAAATAGTAGGGCAGACTGGACTTTTTAACCTTGGTTAGGTAACGAGTCTAGGAGAAGGAAACTGAATTCAAACCTGTTAAACTCCGTTTAAGAAATCAACCTTTTGTCATATCCTACTCATGCGGAGGGGTTGGTAAATATATATATATATATATATATATATATATATATATATATATATGTGTTGAAAGGAAAAATAAAGGAAAGAAAATGCTGAATGGATATAATAGATTTCTTTTTTCGAACATTTCAGAAATTCTCCGTATTTTAACCGCTTTGATTTAAAACACCAAAGAATTTACTCTGACGAAGGCTGTTATTCCTTGTATCCTAAAAAAAATTTGTAGTTTTCTATTATTGTTATTTTATTTTGTATTTAAAATAATAATAGATAGAGTACATATGCACATGGATAAACTCCTGGTCGAAACACGTGTCAGTTAAAATAAAATAAAATAAAATCTATTTTATGCATTCAGCATTTCCTTTTCTTTATTTTTCCTTTCAACATACCATCGGATTCACTTCCATTTTCAACTTACATATATATATATATATATATATATATATATATATATATATATATGTATGCACACATACACTAATGTACTCAATGTACTAGTGTCCTCACTATGTTGTTATTATAGTCACAATGTTTCTGCTGTTGTAGTTGACTGCCTTCTAGGAATTATAAACTGAACCCTTTATTCAATCCATAGAATTTAAGTCATTCTCATTTCCCTCTCCATACTTAGCAAATTTCTTGTCTCAGTTAATTCTTCCTATTTGTCCTTTAGATACTGCTTAATTTTCACCGTGGATTGAATGAAATATTTGGTTAAAAATTCTCTTGTAAATTCAGTCACACACACACACACACACACTGACGGCTGTCAACTCAAGCGTAAACGCAACGCTCTTCTAAGGAATGGAGCACTCTGTGACGGCCTTTACACACAAAGTGATGTGTGTATTAAAACAGTTAAAATCCCCTTCCCATTCTGTAAGTGAAGACAGCCTAATGGTTAAGGTGCCGGACTGACACCCAACCGATCGGATTTCAATTCCGGCTGTAGGTAGCTTACAAAATGTTCTAGCCACACTGAAGAGACTTGATAAGTCAAAACACGTGTCTGTGGATGACCCTATATATATATATATATATATATATATATATATATATATATATTCAGGAGGCACTCATTGTATAATGGTTATTGACGTAGGAAATGGGGATCGGGGCGCAAGTTGAAATCCAGGATTAAGCTGTTTACATCTTCCATAGCGCTAATACCTTTGGGAAAGTTTAAGCTTGGTATGGCAACCAGTTTAGGAGAAGGAAAATTCTGAATTTGAACTTGTTAAACTCCGCTCCAAAAATTTCCTTTTTACATTCCTCAGCTCTGTGCAGGACTGGATGCCGTCTAAAGCACTTACCAGGAATGATGGGTGATAGGGACAGATGGCGAGTGAATCAAAGAAATCTATGCTGTCAGTAATGCCTTGATGATGATGATGATGATTTACTAATCTAAGCTGCAATAGAAGATCAAGTTCACTATGGTAATAATTAAATGATAATAATTATATTGTTTTATTGAAATGTGACACAGTATTAACAAGATTGGAGGATAAAACACCCTGTTGTAGTCATTTATTAAGCTTAGTTTAGTTTGGCACAAGGCCAGAATCATGAGGACACCCAATGAGAATGGAACTCTCTAGCAATATCTAAAGAGAAGAGAGAAGAGAAAAGAAGAAATGTAAATAGAATGCAGAAAAGAAAGGGAGTGAAAAGAAAAGAAAAGGGAAAGGAAGAGAAGAGAGAAGAAAGGGAGAGAAAAGAAAAGGGAAAGGAAGAGAAGAGAGAAGAAAGGGGAGAGAAAAGAAAAGGGAGAGAAAGGGGAGAAAAAAGAAAGGGTGAGAAAAGAAAAGGGAGAGAAAAGAAAAGGGAGAGAAAGGGGAGAGAAAAGAAAGAGAGAGAAAAGAAGGAAGAAAGAGGAACAGAAGAAAGAAGAGAAAGTAAAATAATAATTCATTCCAAAACATGCATCAAATTTTGAAATAACAAAAAACGCAATTAGTTTTTCATCAACCTAATATTTATGTAAAGAATATTTGTTCAAGGTATTCAATTCCACCTAACAATACAACCTTCTCCAAGTTATCTTAATGGATTCGTATATGTAGTGTGAAATTTTTTTTTTTTAAAATTTTTTCAGAACTTTTATCAGACTCTTCATCTTAATTATTGCAACAACAAAAAAAGAAAGAAAAAAAAGAAAAGCCAAGAAAATAATGATTATCATGTTACTTAGAGATTATACTCTCTCTCACATGTAGGCAATAATCCGTCTTTATCATTTCAAGTTATATCAGTTACATTGGCCTTCAGCTATATCAGATTGTGCTGAAACTGGAGTCATTATGTAAATCTATGCCCTGGATAGGACACTAAACTACATCTGGTGGTGAGGCTCCAGTTCTGACACTCTTGGGAGTGTGGAGTCACCAGTTCATTGCTGTTACTCCCGTGATTTATTCTAACCTGGAGTGGAGAGTACCTTTAAGGGTCCAATCAATGTGTAGAATAGAAAATTATTAGTACTAGCAAATATATGCACCCTCCGGGTGCAAGTATTTAAGTTTTAATGTAATAAAATGTTATATTAAATTAGAAAGGCTAATGAAACTAAATAAGAATGCAGATAAAAAGATTTTAGACAGGGGGGTATAATCGAAAAAATAGAACACCTGAAGCTTACTCTTTCATCTCGTCTTTCATTGCTAAATTTTCCTAATTTAACTATTCAGTTAAAATAGGAAGTAAAGAATAAAATTACAATTATGTCTTCTTGTCAATGAATTTCTTTTAAGATGTATCCACAAGACTTTTGTTCATATTCATTAAGTTAAAACCAAATAATTAGAAATCAATAATACTAAACACATATTTATTAAAATCAAATTTTTAATATCAATATGCAAATTAGCCTTCCCATTCACACTGTAAACCACTATTTTGTTGTATATATAAATACAATTGCATGTTATTCGAATGTAGATATGACCAATAGTAATAATAATGCAAAACAATTTTATTCATAATTGGGGTTTAGATAAAAATAAAATCATGGCGAATGTGACGTAAATAACTAAGGAAATTGTGACTTGAGTAGTAATATAGTTTTGGTTACAGACAGAAAAACACTCAATCTCCATTATAATAAGATTAGATGGCATTAAGGGAGATTACTCTACCTAACGAATGATATGACTCTTTAGCAAAAGTGTAGTATCAGGACAAAAAGAAAAGCCTGTGCAGCAACCAGGAAGAAGACAGAAAAACAAAGAGATGCACGTGTGATACTAAATGTCTTAACCATGTAAATCTTCATACCATAGTCAGTAAGGAATAAAAACAATCTTATACTGCTGGCTATGCCACGTAGTGCCTATTGGCAGACACGGGGGGGGGGGTAATGACTTTTTGTATCCCCTAGCGTCAAATTGGAGAACTGTGGCAAGTAAGGAATGTTATCCCTGCATCTGTTCCTAGTTCCGTTACCAAATAGCTTCATAGATCTTAAGATAAGTATGCCACAATACTCGATAATTGGATATGAGATGCAGTGGATTAACACTAATATATATATATATATATATATATATATATATATAATGTACTAGACAAAACGTGACACGTTGGGTCACCCATTCAGCTCTGGGTAGATAATTGAGATTAGAGAAAAGAGAGTGAGCAAAATGAATAAAAAAATTTAAAAATGAATACGGCTGGACGAAACCTTAAAGTCATTTTGTAAGCTTTCTAAGAAAAGGAATGTTTGACTTCATTTAAACTACGCGTTGCTGGTTGTGAAATTTAACATAGAAATACATTTCAAATTCTCCTGTCTCTCTCTCTCTCTCTCTACTCTCCAGAGAAACTAAAATTATATAACGAGGAGGTAGTCAAGAGATACATAGAAGGGAAGAAAGTGATAGACAAAGAGTAAAGTAAGAGATTGGTCGGTTTTTGACTTAATTCCAAATTACGACTAATTAGAACCAATTAAAACAGAATTTTTCAAACATAATTCAATCCTAAAAATAAGGAATAATTTAGTATAATTTTTGTGTCATTACACTAAACAGTAAAAAAGCCTTTTAGGAAGTAAAAGTTGATTAACTCATTTTTAGTATAATAATAGATAGACATATACACCAAGTATATATATATATATATACACTGAGTGGGTGGTGTACTTTAAGCAGCAACTGGATGTGAAAACTTCAAGGTCAGAGGCCAGACTGACAAAATTTGGTCTCTATGCAAATAGGGTCAATGATTATCTTCCGTTTGAATAAGACAAATTTGAGAGAATAAATTTCAGTTCTTGACCAATTAGAATCTTTGCCGCTTTAACAACCTGAAAATGTCCCCACCTTTGTAAGTCAATGTTTTTTTTTAAATATTAAGTCACTCTGGTCACAGTGGTGCAGTGTGCCAATGGTTAATATGGGTTTTGCCATGGGTGGCACATTTGGTGAAAAAAATATTTATATGTACTAATTTGGGAATTAAACTAGTAATATTGTACTATGATGTATGTTTTCTCTTATGAAGTTTGGGGAGGGGCATTTTAGCCATCAATGAGAGACGGCAAAAGTGCATACTGTCACTGTCTGCTCACTACTATCCAAGATGTTCTCAAGTTTTTGCATCTTAACTTAAACCTTTTTGTTTTGTTTCGTTTAAGGAGAGAGAGAGAGAGAGAGGGGGGGGTTGGTGTGGTTTGGTTTATTTGTTTAACAGCATATAAACTCATGGGTTATTTACTACCAAAATTTGATTCATATCTAAATATTTGATTATAATAGAAGAAGAGATAGAAAAAGACTTAGTTCGGTTTATTTGCTTAATGGCATATCAACTCTTATGGGTTATTTAATGCCAAAATTTTATTCATTTCTGAATATTTGATTATAATAGAAGAGAAGATGATAAAAAGAAAAATTGATTTGATTTGGTTTGGTTTATTTGTTTAATGGCATTGGCTCTTGTCAATTCAGCACATGAGTAGAACTGCTTGGATCTGGGAGGTAAAGTAGAGAGCTGATAGTAGGTGTGGTGCTCTACCTCAAACAAAAAACAATCTTTCTGGTCTATATTGAAGTCAGTCAGTCAGTCTACTGTTGGTTTGAACAACAGCAGCTGGCTAAGCACAACTGAAGTAGTGTCCAAGACAGTTGGTATTTTATGGGAATCAAGAATAGTCCATTCATGTATTTGAGTGATTCCATTCCTTGAGTTCTGATTGGCTGCTTGGTGTCTATGATGTTGTGGAATTTCATAAATACCCTGTCATTCTGCAGTAGAATTGCAGCAAGATAGGATCATATTCAGTTACGACTACTTGTTTCCGTGTCTTACCAATTCGACAGTAATTGGATTTTAGCTTGATTATTCTACAGTCTAGTGCTAGTGAAAAAGGGATAGACTCCTTCACTGATACTGACAATAGCCCATTCTGCCAACTGGACTTATAGGGCCCCCGATTTTCCGTTTCAAATTTTTCATAATTCTGTTTTCACTTTTAGTCAATTCCGTTTTTTTCCGTTTCCACTTTTGTTAATTTCCATTTTTATAGTATTTTGTGAAAAAATTGAAATAAAATATGCTAAATTATTAAAACTGAAAACAAAAACATAATTCTAAGTTTTATTATATGTAAAGAAATAGTAAATGTCTACAATTTTTTTTTGAAATTGTGAAATGAAAGTCCAAAAATAAATTATATGTAAAAATAAATATGTAACATGACTAAACAATAAAATGTTGCAGTGCATAATTATCTTTGAGGTAGAACTTTTAAAGAGTTTCCTTCTATAAGGAAGAACACATTCAGATTGTTTTTGTGTTTTTAAGTAAAGGGATCCAGTTTGATTTATAATCATTGATTTGCAATATCAAAATTAACAGAAAAATCACATTTAAAGAATCAATAGCAAATAACTTGAATCTCAACAATAAATACTTGAGAAAGTCAAACATTTTGACTAAAATTTTACAAAACAGGAATTAAAATATAATAATTGAATCTTTGTGACAAAATATAAAAACAAATTTGATATATTAATTCAAAATTTGAATAAAACAACTTATCTCAAGTTGAAATACTGCTCAAATTTAAAATTGAATATTTCCCAAATAAAGAAATTAGCAATCTTCAAATCTGTTTTCTAAATCTCCATTGTAATACAACATTATAAGTTGCTTGGTGTTTTCAGGAGTAAGACTTTCATGTTGTTTATTTAGTAAATGTTTATATTGAGAAAATGAACGTTCAGCATCTACGCTGGTAACAGGCATCCATATGACCTTATTGGTAATCCGTTCCAGAAGGGGAAATCTACTCTTATTTGCATTCCAAAATGCTGGGATGTTAAAAGGATTTGGTAAGTCATCTTTGTAATTCACATAAATTTGGAATTCTTCAAGAAGATCAGTAGAAGGATCTTGCAAGTCCTTAATAGCTGAAAAACTGTCAATGTCATGGCTTATACAAGGTAGCTGTCTAGGATCAAACAGACAAGATGCCTTGTAAAAGTTATATACAGGGTGAGCATCCAGGTATTTATTCAGTTTTGAAAAAGATGTGCTGAACAAATCTTGGAAATTTGAGATAACTCTCCCTCTCTGTATTTTCTAATTCAGACAGAAGACGGTCAGTTTTTACACCAAATGTTGATTTTGATGTACCATTATGCAAATACTGTTTTACATCCTCCATCATGTTATAAACAACACATGCAAGTGGAGACTTGGTTTCTTCTAAGCTTGTCAAAACTGTTATTAAACGGATGCAGTTCTCTTTTATAAAATGCAGATTCAAGCGCAAATTATGGTAAGAGGCATGATGTAGTTGATCATCATCTACTAATTCCAGAATCCTATCTACTGCAAGGCCATGGCTTCTTGTTTAAAGAACCCTTCATAAAATTGCACAAAGGATGAGTGATATATGGCTGCATTAAACCATGAATTCCATCTGGTTGCCACTGGCACAGGGGGTAACTTCACATGTTCCTTAGGCAAGGAACCTTCAAGCCATTTAAGGTATCGCTTTTTTCGACTAGCCTTTTTAAAAAAGGCTGACTTGATGAATGTAATGAGCTGGGTAACATTATCAAATGCTGACCAGTGTGAAAATACTTCATCAACAAGATTTATGATATGGGCTAAGCACAACACATGGTAACTGTTAGAAAAGACATTTGATAACACTTCCCTATGAGCTTTTTTACAATAAGCTGCAGAATCAGTTACAAATGCAACAATATCATCAAATGCAATATCCATGTGAGTCACAGCTCGGATGCATGCCTGACTTAAGGTTTGATAATTGCATTCTCCCAAGGTTACAACATCAATGAGAAATGACTCTCCACGAATGCTTGCAATCACATTCAAAATGCTATGGTCATGACAGTCAGTGGTTTCATCTGTTATGATGCAAACAGATTGATTAGCAAGCTTGGTTTTCAGGGCAGCAAAATGAAGAGCTAACAATTTTGGCAGATGAAGTTGCCTGACACAATTGACACTTGGAATAGCACCACCTTCCTTACAGTGTTTTAATAGAAATTTTGTCAATTTTGTGTAGGGGAATATCAGACAAAGTACACATTTTAAAAAAATCAATAATAAAATCATCTACTTCTTTACTTTTAAACAAAGTTGTAATTGTCTTCTGTTTCAGTTGAGAAGACTTTGTTGAAGACTTTTTTGCCAAATGAGATTTAGATTTTAAATGGTCTTTGATTGTGTCAACCCTAAAAATGTCAACACTATGAAGACAGAATTTGCAAAATAATATATTTTCTTCCGCATAAAAGTCATCAGGAAATTGCTCTACTCTGGCTTTAACACAAATTTTAGATACTGGGGTCATTTTTTTTTTTTTTTTTTTTTTTTTTACAGGAGCAGGTCCAACTTTTGAAGTTGAAGGTGATTCACTATATTGATTTGGTTCAGCCATCTTGGCAATTTGTTGCTTATTCACACAACTGTTTTGAAAAATAGATATATGAAAAAATAATCATTAATAGTTAATGATATTAGAGGGTTTTTTGTTCAATTTAAATTTGTTTTACAATGGTGAATTATGGACCCGGGAGAATTCCTGTGTAACGGTAAACTTCCAAGTAGACGAGCCAGTAGTTTTATGAAATGGCGTTTGGGAAAGTTTTTTTTTATTTCTAAATTGTATGGTCACGTGATAGTAGCATTTACTACTCTTTCATCATATTCCTAAAACAAGGTTACAAGTTGTTAAAAATCTTTTACTTGTAAATTTTGAAAAATCAAACGGAACCCCAAGGAAATGAATTTGTTAAACTTTTTGATCTTCATATCTCCCCCCCCCTTCCAATTTCTACATGTCTACCTTCCCATTCCCGCCTTGATGGCCGACCGGTCGGCCGACCGACTTCTGTAACATTTCAATTTCTTAGAAAAATATAATACTAGTCAAACATTTTCTTAGAAAATTTTACGACCTACTTTTCTGAAAAATAATTCATATTTGTAAAATAAATTTTAAAGGAAATAACTAGGTTATGTTCTATTTATTAAAACGTTTAACAAAAAAATCGGAAAGACAGTCAAGTTTTGAAAGAAATAAAACAAAAATTTGAAAACCAAAAAATCAATTTATTTATTATTGAAAAATTCATTAAAAATCTCAGATTCCGTTTAAGATTAACGATTCCGTTATTCCGTGATCGCGGAAAATTGGTCCCCCTAGATTTACTAATGCCAAAATTTTAACTCTTTATGGGTTATTTAATGCTGAAGTTTGATTCATTCGTAACTATATTTTCAATGTTCCATTGCACTTATTTGTCTATAATCAATAATGTATTAATATATTAATCAGAATTTATAATTATATCAATAATGATGATGATTAAAAAAAAATTAATTGGCACTATCTATAAAATCAAATAAGTAAATTTTATAAAATAAAGAAAGACACAAAAAAGAAAGAAAGGAATATAATTATAAAAACAAAGAAAGAAAAATGAATAAATAAATAAATAAATATAAAACATGGTTGAATGGTGGAAATCTATTTATACATATGTAAAGGGCAGTTGTGTATATATGTATGTCCGGAGGAAACTTCAAAAATAAAACAATTAACGACAAAGTAAATATATATACACATTAAATATCACCAGGGCTTGTTTTTTTTTTACAAAAATAATAGAGATTTGATTTATATTCGTGAAGATAATTAAAAAATAAAATTTAAATGATAACAGCATGGATTTTTTTTTAATTGAATATTTTAGATAGTAGACATTAACATTTCTTTTCAGAGTAGCTGGATAAATGCAAGGTCTTTTTTTTCTACATAGGGATTTAAATGGAGGATCCCATAAGGATTCAACTCACGATTCAGTAATAATGGATCTGCGGGAATAATTTTTTTTAAATCCCCCTCTATCCAGGCGATGCTGGGTAGTCACTTCTAGTATGAAATAAATTGTAAAGTTTACTAATCTTAATTTAGTTTGGTACAAGAATAGTGGAACATCCATAGGCAATTAAAACTTGCTCCAAGAACATTGATTTTTAACATCAGTTGGTTTGGTCTAGTTTAGTTTATTTGTTTAACAGCATATCAACTCATTATGGGTTATTCAATGCCAAAATTTGATTCATTTCTCAAGACTTTGTAATCATACACCTAATGAGCGTGCAGGATCATCTAATCAGTGATCATGACGAGTTTGGGGTCTTTCAACATTCATACCCGTTCTCCCAAACTACCCTATCAAAAGTACTATTCCGGCAGGTGAGCCTGTTTCAAACGTCCACTTAGCACAATAACGTTCAGCATGCACACACACAAAAACGCAACTGCCCCTGCCACTGAACTTATAATCAGTGAGTGACCAATGCGAAAGGTCTCAGTTGGGACAAAATAAATAGGGAACAACAGTTTGGTCGTCCTTTTTCCTTCTAGATCTAACACGTTGAAAGGTTCATGTTAGCTAAGAACATCGTTCGGTTCAAGATAACTGGTAAGAATTTTCAATGCCATCTAATTTGGCCGGAAATGTAAATATATGAATCCAAGAAACTTTCACTTAAAAAAGAAAAAAGTCCAAGACGGTCATTCTAAATCACCGCTGGCAGGAATTCAATGAACAGATGCAAAACTCTTGTCTAAACCAAAAAAAAAAACCATACACACAGTTATGCTGTCAAGTATTCCAATCTAATACTAATAATTTATACACAATTTCTATTTAATAATCATTGGACCATATGACCTTTAGACACCCCTTTTGCTTTGCTGATTCAAAAGTACATTTTTTTCATTTACACTGTCAACATCCGGTTGTTTGTTAGGGTTAGTTTTATAATTTTAAAAAAGACTCTAAAAATCGTCTGTTAACAAACAAACAGATGTTGACAGTGTAAATGAAAAAATGTACTTATGAATCAGCAAAGCAAAAGGGGTGCCTAAAGGTCATATGGTCCTAATCATTTGTTTAACCAGTTATATGGTTTCAAGTAAACTAATAATAATAATCCTTAGTAAACAATTATAGCTTGAGGTAACTATTATTAAAACAAACAGTTTACACACGGTTATATTGTATCAAGTATTCCTACCTAATATGAATAATTTTCAAACAGATCGATTTGACCCATAGATGACACTAACAGATACTACCACTCCGAGTTAAAGTGAACCTGGGAGTAATGGCAATGAAGGGGTACTTCACACTTTCCAGAGCTGGAGCCTCACCATCAGATGCAGTTTAATGAAACTAAACTGCACCTGAGAGTGAGGCTCCAGCTCTCCTACTCAGAATACTCCCTTTTTAAGGTGTGTGTGTGGTCCTATCCCCTACAGGGGATACACTCAGCATATTCTAAGCCCAGCCAAACAGGGTTAAAACCTTTTTGTATCATGCTTATTACCAACAAATATTAGTGGGACTCATGAACTTTATCTGTCCAGTCAGGTTGAGAGTCCCCCTTCCCTATGACACTAAACGGCATGGTGGTGAGGCTCTAGTTTTTAGATATCTGGGTAGCGTGGAGTACCCCATCATTGCCATTACTTCCAGGTCCACTCTGACCCGAAATGGTAGAACCTGTTATGAGTCAAATAGCTAATTTAAAAAAAATATTTTTTATTCAATAGAACAGTGTTAAAAATATCTTGAAAAAAAACAAAACAAACAAGTACACAAAAAATGTACAATGAATGCATTCCCTAACCCTTAAGTATAAAATAACTCTAGTCGGGTTGACATGCTATTAAAATCAATCAAAAACTTTATTTAAGAAGTTACTATATGTCATATGTATTTGAAAGAATAAGACAATACATGTTAAGTTAGACGTTTTTGTCTGTTTGTTATTTTGTACAATTTTGTGTGTTTAGAAATGTCAATTTCAGTGTTTTGTTTCCTGCCTCATCACTGACAGCTGCTAGAACTTCAAAGTCTAGACACTCTAAGCAGTACACAGACATACCACTCTTCTCTCATAACTGCCTTACCTGCCTCTATGCTGTAACAGCAAAAGTCAAAAGTCATAACAACTTTTTGATGGAATCCAGTCATTTTATATATATAATTCACACACACACACACACACACACACACATATCTATTATTATACTAAAGCTGAGTGAATCAATGTTTCTCCTAAAGGCTTTTTTTACTGTTTAGTTTAATGACACGAAAGTTATACTACATTATTCCTTAGTTTTAGGATTGAGTTATGTTTGAAAATTTTCCATTCTGATTGGTTCTAATTATGTATAATTTGCAATTAAGTCAAAAACTGACCTGTCTCTTAGAACACATTCTGCCTGTCACTTTCCCCATCTCTATGTATATCTTGATTACCTCCTTGTTATATATGTTAGTTTCTCAGTGAATGTATAGAGAGAGAGAGAGAGAGAGAGAGGTTGGAGAATGTAAAACGTATTTATATGTTAGGTTTCATAAGCAAACAGCCCAACCAACATATTGGCTCTTAATAAATTCGAATTAGGTCAAACCTTCCCTTTTTTAGAAATCTTACAAAATGATTTTGATGGCTTTTATTTTATTTAATGTTGAATTAACCTGTATTTATTTATTTAAAAAAAAATTTAATTCACTTTGAAAACTCAGTTTTCCCTAATCCCAATTATCTACCCAGAGCTCAATGGGTGACACACCAGTTTGCCTTTTGTCTAGTATATATACATATATGTAATTTTCAATTTTACTAAAGGGAGGTAATGAAAAAGATTTTTTCTATTTTTCTGATTTTAAAACAATTAACAAAAATCAGGGAATTGTCCAATTTTAATGAAATTTTCAGCATTTTATTCATTAAGGATTTGATTTTATGCAGCTGCTTTTTTGTGAGGTTCTACTTCCAACATGTGTTCAAAACAGTATTGCAGCATCCTTTTGCAGTTATATAAGTTAGGGTAGTGTGGACATCAACAGTGCTTGGTTACAGACAGTTTCTCACCTATATGATTCTCAAAATGTCAGAAATCAAGCACTGTTGACTTCATGTCCATGCTACCCTAAGACATATATGCTCTATCCAAGATATTGAGCACTATTTACTTATAGATAAAGCACACCATATTATCAATACTACTTATATATATATATATATATATATATATATAAATTCGTCTAGTTGCCAACATCTCAAAATCCGCTACAATAAAGTGTTGACCAACAAAAAAGATATACATATTGTTGTGACCGACAAAAATATGGCGGGGAATGCCCACATTGGATAATAATGTAACAACTTTCGTTCTCTTTTTTGCAAAATCAAGGTTTTTTGTTTTTTTAACTCATTTGACTTTTATCTCCGATCACAAACACCACGGAGTAAACGGGCTCTGAAGATTATTTTTGTAAAATCGAAATATTGATCAATATCAGCTATGATTATGTTATAAATTGTTTTCTCTTTAACAGCATTGTGTGATGTTTTCATTCCACCTTTTCATACTTATATATATATGTATATATATGAAGATCATGCAATTATTTGCACTACCAAAAAAAAAAAATTGAATGGAAAAATTGAAGATTCAGCTTTGTGAAGTAATTAATTTACTTTTGTAGGTAGAAAAAATTCTTATTTTTTTGAAAAAAAAAAAATTTACTTAACTTTTTTAGGTGTTTGTTTGATTTGCAATAAGGCTAATTTTGACAGTCTGTGAGGTCAACACTGATAGCAACATTCTCACAGCCAAGAATAATTTAAAAAGATATTAACAAACCAGTTACCATGTGGTGTAATGGTTCAGAAAGTAGATTAGCAGAGCTTTAGTAGTGAGTTCTATTCTCACTGGGCACATCATACTTCTGGCCTTGTGGCTCATCTAAACTAAGCATAGTAAATAACTCAATAACTGTTTATAAAAAAAAGAGTTATTAGAAGAATATAATTGAATATGAATAACAAAATAACTTAGATATGGATTTGCAAAGGAAACCTAGAGGGAAAAACAGAATCATTATTAGATAGAATTATATAGTTATTCATTTTCAACCTTATTTTTCTAATAACACATTTTCTCTTTTTTTTTTTTTTACTATTATTGTTAATAAGTAATTTTAAAAATAAAATAATTAGTGAATTCCATTAGGAAAAATTGCCACCTTTTTAAAAACTCAGAAAGTTGTTTGAGGCAGGAAGAAGCAGTTGTTTTAGTGACACAATTTTATGTAGAACCCAAACCCAGACAAGCAAACTGAAGATTTATGTGTGTATATATATATATATATATATATATATATATATATAAGGTATCCAAATGACTGGTTGTAAGGGATGATTTAAAAAAAAAAATTTTTTTAATTTTTAAAAGCCTTTTGAGTTTCTGGTCGAAATAAATTATTATGGAATGACGGTTTGTTAAGCTTTTCTTACTTTGAAAGTTATATATATGTGTGTGTGTGTGTGTGTGTGTGAAGACGGAGAGAGAAATATATTGAGATATATATATATATATATATATATATATATATATATATACATACACACAGAGAGCAAAATATATTGATGTGTGTGTGTATATATATATAATATATATATATATAGAGAGAGAGAGAGAGATAGGAAGACATTGTGATGTATATATATATATATATATATAGAGAGAGAGAGAGAAAGATTTTCATATTATGTGTGTGTGTGTGTGTGTATATATATATATATATATATATATATATATATATATATATATATATAAAGTGAGGGATGAATATTTAGGAAGATATAGATCTTGAGAGAGAGAGGTATATAGAAAGATATTGAGAAAGAAAGTAAATGAGGAAAGTCAGAGACAGAAGTAGAGAAAGTAATTGTCTGTTAGAGAGAGAGAGACAGAAACAGAGAGAGAAGTGGGGGTGGATGAAAAGCTGTCGTTGCTCCAAAATGCAACTTTAGATATTTATTGATTACTTATTGAAGGAAAAGTTTAATCTTCACCTTTTGGGCAATTCTTCTTCAACATTTGCTAAATTGAATTTGTTCATCTGTGAGTTGCATTGTATACAGTTTGGGAGTGGGGGTGGGGGTGGCAGTGTTATACTCATGTTAATGAATTATTGTTAGAACTTCATTATGAACAGGAATACAAAGAACAGTAGTAAGCAGAAATCATTATTTACGAGGGAAAACCTGACAAAATGTCAATTCATAAATAGCATAAAATGGTCTTGTATCTCAACAGAGAAGCACAAAGGCATTATTATTGTTATTAATATTATTATTATTATTATTATTATTATTATTATTATTATTATTCACTCCTTTTGAGTTTTCACACCAGTATTAGCTGATGGTATTTCACTGGAGTCTGAGTGACAGCAAGTCTCCTCAGGTCTCCAGGACTCTTCTGAGTATTCTGGCAGATTGCAGCAGTGCAGTGTTCTGAATGGTTTCAATCCTTCCTTTGATATCCAAACTTTCCAAACCCTTTTCTAATCCTTTTGGGACTGTTCCAAGTGCACCAACCACAATTGGTATCACTTTCACTTTCATGTTCCATAACTTTTTCAGTTCTCTGGCAAGGTCCAGATTATTTACTCCTTTTGAGTTTTCACATCCGCATTAGCTGATGGTCTTTCACTGGAGTCTGAGTGACAGCAAGTCTCCTCAGGTCTCCAGGACTCTTCTGAGTATTCTGGCAGATTGCAGCAGTGCAGTGTTCTGAATGGTTTCAATCCTTCCTCTGATATCCAAACTTTCCAAACCCTTTTCTAATGCTTTTGGGACTGTTCCAAGTGCACCAACTACAATTGGTATAACTTTCACTTTCATATTCCATAACTTTTTCAGTTCTCTGGCAAGGTCCAGATATTTGTCAATTTTTCATTTTCCTTTAACTTCACCCTGTGATCCGCTGGCACTGCAAAATCCACCAGTTGACAAGTTCTTTCTTTTTGTTAATCAACACTAGGTCTGGTCTTCTTGCTGGGATAAGGTGATCCGTTTTAATTTCAAAGTCCCAGAGAATTTTATGCGTTTCGTTCTCAAGAACAGATTCTGGTTTATGCATATACCATTTTGTTGTGTGGTCAAAATTTAATTTCTTGCATAATTCCCAGTGGATCACCTTCCCAACCCAGTCGTGTCTAGTTTTGTATTCTCGTTGTGCTAGTTTGCTACATTCGCAGAGTATATGGTTAACATACCGCAAAGTCTACATTTACTATTTTGGGTCTTATCAATTTTCGCTTTGATGTAGTTTGTCCTTATGGCATTATTTTGTGCAGCAATTATAAGTGATTCTGTTTCTCTTTTGAGTTTTCCTTTTCTTAACCATGTCCAAGTCTTTTGATGTGCAACCTCATCTATTTGTCGTTTGAAGCGTCCATATAATTGTTTTTCTTCCCATTTTTGTTTTCTAGTCTTTGTCGTTCTTCTGTTTGTCCATCTGCCGTTTCTACATTATTATTATTATTATTATTATTATTATTATTATTATTATATCACTCCTTGCTAGTTTTTCACACCAACATTAGGTGGTGGTCTTTCATTGGAGTCTGAGTGACAGTAAGTCTCCTTAGGTCTCCAGGACTCTTCTGAGTATTCTAGCTGATCTTAACAATGCTGTTGTCTGGATGGTCTCAATTCTTCCTCTGATTTACAATTCATCCAATCCTTTTCTTCTTATTATTATTTCATTCATTGCAAGTTTTTCTCACTAGCATTAGCTAGTGTTCTTTCATCACTGGAGTCTAAGTGACAACAAGTCTCCTCAGGTCTCTGGGACTTTTCTGAGCATTCTAGCTGATCTTAACTATGCTGTTGTCTGGATGTCCTCAATTCTTTCTCTGATTTCCAATTCCTCTAGTTTGTCTTCTAAACTTTTGGGGATATCCCAAGTGCACCAATTACAATTGGTATCTCTTTCACTCTCATATTCTAAAGTTTTTTCAATTCCCTGACAAGGTTCAGGTATTTGTCTATTTTTTGTTCTGTTTCATCTTCATCCTGTGATCTGCTGGGACTGCAAAATCTACCAGTTGACAAGTTTGCTTTTTCTTGTTAATCAATACAACATTTGGTTTTCAGCCTGGTATAAAGTGGTCTATCTTTATTTCAAAGTCCTGGAGAATTTTATGTGTTTCATTCTCAAGAACATATTCCGGTTTATGCATATACCATTTTGTTGTATTGTCAAAATTTAGTTTCTTGCACAATTTTCAGTGGATCACCTTTCCAACCCAGTTATTGCCTAGCCTTGTATTCTTGTTGTGCTAGTTTGCTACATTCACTTAATACATGGTTATGGTTGTGATATTATTATATCACTCCTTGCTAGTTTTTTTCCACCAGCATTAGTTAGTGGTCTTCCACTGAAGTCTGAATGACAGCAAGCCTTCTCAGATCTCTAGGACTCTAGCCAATGTTAACAATGCTGTTGTTAGTATGGTCTCAATTCTTTCTCCGAATCTGATTTCAAATTCATCCAGACTCTTTTCCAAACCCTTGGGACCATTCCTAGGGCACCAACTACAATTTGTACGACCTTCATCTACATGTTCCACAGTTTTTCAGTTCTCTGGCAAGTCCAAGTATTTGTCTATTTTCATTTTTTTCATTTTCCCTCTGTAATCTGCTGGGATAGCAAAATCCACTGCATGAAAAATTTTCTTCTTGCTAATTAGTACTAAGTCTGGTCTCTTGGCGAGAATTATTATTATTATTTTTGTGGGTTTTCACACCAGTTTTAACTGAAGACTGAGTCACAGCAGGTCTCCAGGACCCTTCTAAGTATTCTTCTTTTATCTAATTTCCACATAAAATGAAAAATTCTCAGTTTAATTCCTATTGCTAGAGTTAAATGTATGATAATATTAAAAGACAGTTAAAAATTGTAATAGTTAAATTATCATACCATGGTATATCCATAGGTAGTTTTTATTATTATCATTATTATTATTATTATTTTGTTCAATTTCTGTTACCAGTTAAATATATGATGATATTGAAAGACAGTTAAAATAGTAATAGTTAAATTATCACACCATGGTATATTCATGGGTCTCGCTAATTATTATTATTATTATTATTATTATTATTATTATTATTATGTTTAAGTTCTGTTGCCAGTTAAATGTATAACATTGAAAGAGAGTTAAAAATCATAATAGTCAAATCATCTGTAAGTGGTATATTCCCGGGTCTCACTAGTTATTATTTTCATAATAATAAGCAAAATGATTTATGCCATTTATTCATACTACTTGGTTATGGGAGATTTTACATGTACATGTTTAATTGCTGTCAGAAAGAACAAATTGATTTTCTTTGTCCAAATCAACCCCATGTCACTCATTCATAATTCTTTTTCTTTGCAATATGTCAGCTGTCTATAAAACTGAGTTCCTTTCAAATCATTTGACTACACAGTCAATTAGAAGAAGATATTATGCTAAATGCGTAATACTGTAGACAAATTTTGGAAAGTTTCAGATGAAATAATTTTGATTTTTTCTTTATTGTAGTATGTAAAATCACAACATTTTAAAAATAAAATAAATGTACATTATTTGTCTGAATTTTTTAGATGAGGCTTGATGTGTATAATTTTGATTTTCAGACTGTTGTCCTCATCTTATTGTAGTATGTAAAATCACAACATTTTAAAAATGAAAATATAAATGTACATTATTTGTCTGAATTTTTAGATGAGGCTTGATGTGTATAATTTTGATTTTTCAGACTGTTGTCCTCATCTTTATTGTAGTATGTAAAATCACACATTTTAAAAATGAAAATATAAATGTACATTATTTGTCTGAATTTTTTAGATGAGGCTTGATGTGTATAATTTTGATTTTCAGACTGTTGTCCTCATCTTTATTGTAGTATGTAAAATCACAACATTTTAAAAATGAAAATATAATGTACATTATTGTCTGAATTTTTTAGATGAGGCTTGATGTGTATAATTTTGATTTTTCAGACTGTTGTCCTCATCTCTATTATAGTATGTAAGATTGCAACATTTTGGCCACTGTATACTCTGGTCTTCCTCAAGTGTTTCCTGTGTATCAGACACCTTGGTTGATCAGCCAAATTATTTAAAATTATTTCCGAGGTTTAGATTATCATGTTTGGATACATGGAAAACACCTGAGAAAGGCTGGAGAATACAGTGACCAAAACATTGATTTTACATAATACAATAAAGATGAGGACAACAGTTGGAAAAATCAAAATTATAGTCTATGATTAATTTTTTATATCTGCTGCTGCTTCTTTGCTATTCTTCATTACTAATCATTGTTTGAGTGAGTTAGTATACTGTTGGTTTGAACAACAACTAAGCAAAACTGAACTGGTGCCCAAAGCAGCTGATATTTATAGCATTTGGGAATACTCCATTCATGCATTCATGGCTATATTACCTACACTCTACTCTCCCTCTAGCTATAGGCAAATAGTAGGGTGGATTGGGCTCTTTAATTATGACTAGATAAAAGTCTTGGAGAAGGAAAACTCTGAATTCAAACCTATTAAACTCTGCTTAAAAAATTGACCTTGCTCATGAGGAGGGGTTGGTAAATATATATATATATATATATTAATATATATATATATATATATATATATATGTGTGTGTGTGTGTATATGTAACCTACACTCATCCAGTAAATTTTAATTGATTTAAAATTAATTTAATTTTTTCCTTTTTAGACCCCTTCCACATACTACTTAATCATGGAACAGTGTAAATAATTCTATTAGAGACATATTTGTGTATTCTTTCTTGTAATAATACTTGTATGTACATTATGTGCCTAAAAAGTTAGATATTCTTGTATGTACAAAGGTGGTTGTTTTTCCTTCTGTTGTGTTGAGTGTTAGTACATCATGGATATACTAATACTCATATTACTTCTTTGTAAGTAAGGACTCAACTAAAATATTTTCCTTACAACCAAGCATTCTATGATTGACTGAAATGAAATAAAAAGATAATAATGATGAGGAAACTGGTTCAAAAGAAACATTTTATAAACATAAGAAACCTTTTTCATAGAAATTCAGACAGAAGGCCGTAGAGTACATAAGCCAGTATTTACTGTTGAATCAGTGGTGTCAACTTTCCATTATGAAGTTCTATACAAATGTTAAGAAATGTTTTTTTCTTTCCGTTTATAGATTCTTCCTTTTTTTGTTGTATTATTTGCTTCTATGACTCTAACCAACCAAATAATGATAAACAAAACAAAAGAAAAAAAGGAATTATTCACTCCCTAAAATACTGAGTGGAATAAATATGCAGTGACCCAGACATGTATAAGTGGAAGATGTTTAGCATAAAGGACACCCTTCAAAGAAACAACTACCCAGCTTAATTGATAGCAGTAAAACCAGCCAACAACAAAGGCAAAAAGACGGACTATACAACAAAACCAGCTACAGTTGTAGAATAATCATACTAAGTTCCAATTACTGTTGAATTGGTAAGACAAGGCAACAAGTAGCCATAACTGAATACAGATCTAATCTTGTTGCAATCCTACTACAGAATGCCAGGGTATTTATGAAGCCTCATAACATCATAGAAACCAAGCAGCCAATCAGGACTCAAGGAATGGAATCACCCAAATATATGAATGGACTATTCTTGAGTTTCATAAGTACCAGCTGTCTTGGGCCTAGTTCAGTTGTGCTTAGCCAGTTGCTGTTGTCCAAACCAACAGTATACTGACTGACTGACTGACTTCAATATGGCGCCTTCTATACATCAAAAGTGTAGAATAATCATACTAGTTCCAATTACTGTCAAATTGGTAAGACAAGGCAGCAAGCAGTCGTAACCCAATACGAATCTGTTTTGCTGCAAATACTACTGCAAAATGCCAGCTTATTCATGAAGTCTCCTAACATCATAGAAACCAAGCAGCCAATCAGGACTCTAGGAATGGAATCACCCAAATGCATGAGTGGACTATTCTGGATTCCCATAAGTACCAGTTGTCTTGGCACTGGTTCAGTTGTGCTTAGCTTGTTGCTCAAACCAACAGTATGCTAACTCACTTCAACAAAAAGCATGTTAGAAAAGATCAAGAAATTATGCCTTCCATACAATATCAGGATGGTATTCAAAAGTGACTCCATATTATGCTACTATCCTACTATTCTTGGTAGAATAAAACATTCCCCAAAATGTTAAGGTATCCCTTAAAACTGTGGAATTCACTAAAAAGGGGAAACCAGTCAGCCTGTCAAAATGTAAAATGTTTTGAGGAATGTGTGGCATACTTTTGTACCATTCTTCTGTTATCAGCTCATCCAAAAAGTGTCAACCTTGTCAGCTGGGCCTGTAGAATACACCAATTGCACCTCTTCAGCAGGGTAAGATCTCTCTCGATCAGGCTACCTGTTAGTAATAGATGGCAACTCACAATGCCTGAGGATGGGATCCGGGCAGCTGAGTGGTCTGTGACATGGGTATTAAGTGGTCACATGCCCTGCAACACTCTACTTCAGCCCCTCCTTGGGCTAGACTGATATTTGGAGAGACCCAATCAATCAGCTGATCATGTCAAGCCCTAGCACCTATCTAATTAAGTCTCTACTGTATTCTTTAAATTGCTCTCATGGTAGGTAAACGATCACCCAACTTTTTTTTATCTTCAGGGTGCTCAAAGGCAGGGGCTGAGAGTCAACCACCAGTTTATTTATACAGATGAAATTATTTCTTCTAATTCATTGATACACATGAAGTTAATGAAAATTATTTCTATCAGTTTATAAAACATAACCAAAATTTACCTACAAACTGTTCACTTACAAATCACATATAAAAAAAGAGCAAGATTTGGTATTAAATAATTCACAAGAGTTGGTATGCCATTAAACACCAACCAACTAAACCAAGTGTGAATGGCTCTAAATAAGCCGTTACTACTATAAACAAAATCTTTTGTGAACCCCAATAACAAACTATGGGATTTCTTGATTTGGTATTTTTTGGTGGCTGGGGTACAAGGAGAAAAGCATTTGCATGAACAGAGATCAAGAAATGATTCAAAGATATGGAAAGAGCCAGTTCCACTTTGTGTTTGTTATCCATTGCCAACTACTTCCCTAACCTCAGAGACTGAATAGAGAGAATAAAGCATCAGAGGTCCTCACGCTTGAAGCGGGTTGTGTTTTTTTTTCCTCATCTGATGAATAGCTATCACCGACATGGCGGCCCTTGGTGACTACACTACACTAACCTATAACATAAACAGGTGTAAAGAGGACAAAAAAATTCTTTACATTTGTACGGAACGACACAATGGACGGTTGACACAGCCAATTCCATTGTGAATAAATGAGAAGAAAGCTGGAAAGTACACGGTTGAGATGTTGTGAACAATGAACTACAGATGAGGAAAATAAATTGTAATAAACCTGACAAAATTCAAACAAGAATTGGCAGTATGACACTTGATTGATAAATCTTAAATATATATATATATATATATATATATATAATATCTTTTTAATATTATAGATATGTATGTGTGTGTATACATATATATATATCTTATATCAAATAAAAAATATACTTTATATTTTTTTGATATTATAGATATGTGTATATATCAGGATAAACGAAAATGGATATGACGGTATGTAAGTAGAAGAACTAATTTCCCCTTAAAGGCCATTACGCCCACACAATAGGGAGGGGAAATGTTGAATGAACATCATACTCACCTTCACAAGAAGGCTGTGACAAGCGTCCAGTCACCAGACAAAAAAAAAAAAAGAGTGTAACCAAATGAACTCTGTAGCAAATGACAGAACATGGTCAAGTGTTCAGTATATATATGGATAAAAATATCCATACTAAAACACCAGCCAATCAAAATGCTGGAAATAGACTTGACCATGACACATAGTAGAATAGCCCAACCTGCAATTCAAAGCACTTACCAAGTCTGATTCTCAGAAGCAGATTCAACTTGCAACACAGTTGAATACTGATCAGGGAAAGGCACAAATTCATCTGTTCTCCCCAGTAAGTATATAAAAAAGGAAAAAACAACTAGGTGTTCACATGGATGTATTTTAATGTAGGAGACGATACTATAATGTTTCAGTTTGTTTAGCAAACCATCGTCAGGGCATTCATCAAAAAATATTAAAAAACAGGATTTGATAAGTTTTGTTTTTCTTTGTATGTTTCTCAAATATGAAAAAGGAGACAACTTAAACGCCAGATAACCATTGGCATTTCTTTTCAAATTGTATCACACAATTTGTTTGAAATCATTATGGAAAATGTTCATTCATGGAATTACCTTATTTACGTGTTCATTTTTTTTTTTTTATTTCAGTTTTAAATTATAAACATTAAACTACAGGTTTTTAAAGTTAGGGTAATGTGGACATGGAGTCAATGGCACTTGGTTACTGACAGTTTATTATATATACATATATATATATATATATATATGCTAACGCCAACACCTGACCACCCCTCCCCTATTCATGACCTCCTAATTCAGCAGTATGAAAATGTTCACCATTGAAGCAAGAACTCAATCCAACATCCTGAAGAAGATCTAAAAGACCGAAATGTTACAACATCGACATCACTACCTACAATAAACATCCATTTTGTACAACATCCCGTGTTTGTCTACCTTTCTCCATATATATATATATATATATATATATATATATATATATATATTATAAACTTTTATTATAAATATATTATATGATTATTCAATTATATTCAATTTTATGAATTTATATATATATATATATATATATATATGTATATATATATATATATATATATATATAATTCATAATTGTATATAATTAAGTAATCATGTAATATCTATAGATATATATATTTTATAAAATGATATATAATTGAATAATCATATATATATATGTATATATATATTATTGAATAATTATATATTGTGTTATATACATATATATATATTATTATTGTTAATCTATTATTGTTATTATTATTATTATTATTATTAATAATGATAATAAAGCGTGTAAGAAAACAGACAAAACCTGCTCTCTCAGGCTTAAAACCTAAAAAATCAAATTATTATCCTGCATTAGGAATTATGTTACTATGAGTTCCATGTGCTACCACAATCATCAGACAGAAATTTTCCATCTGATGATTGTGATGACACAGAAAATTCATATATATGGAACAAATAACACAGGAATATAATTATATATATATATATATATATATATATATATATTCACACACATGCAAACACACATACATGATTGTCTCTAATTATAGCTTATATGTTTTATTGTAATAGACATGAAGTGTTTCTAGATAAAACTATCTTAGATTGTTGAAGGTATTTATTTTCATATATATATATATATATATATATATATATATATAGTCATGGAAACACACACATACACACTTCCCTCTTTTATCGCTTGTGTGTTTTTGTTTAATTGCAGTAATAAACTGCAAGTCTTTCTCAATAAAACTATCTTAAATAATTTTAAAAAATAAATTTTGAAGCCATTTATATATATATATATATAAAATTTTTCAGGCCATTTCATTTATATATATATATATATATATATATATATATATATATATATATGCACACACACGCACACACACACTTTATCTCTCTTCATAGATTGTTTGTGATTTTGTTTAGTTTTTACTGATATATACTTATAATAAATGATTTTCTTGGTATTTTTCTTCCTTTAAATAAAATTCTTTCTTGGATATTTGTCAGCTGTTGATGAATTCTCAAGTGTGTATTTTCATTTAGAGGAACGTAAGCATGTATCTTATCTTTGCACATTGCAATGCTCCGGTGAGCCATATCAAACTAGTTAGGCTATCCCATCATCCAACGTAACCTCCTTGTCGGCAAGGTCATGTCATCTGGATATCCGACAACTGACTTTCGCGTATCAGACTTTATGGAAAGCTGACAGATAGTAGCTGTTCTTCTGGAAGAGCCAAAAAGAAGAGAGAGAAAAAAATTGTTCCTGGGAGAACATAAACTAAGTAGTTTGCCATTTTTGCTTTGCTTAATCAACTATAGGAACAACTTGCTGCTGAATCTTTTGCAGACAATTTTACATTTCACTTAATCAGCAAGTCTTCACAAATACAAGTAACTTCTTTTGACATCTTTGTATGAAAGGCAATAAAAAAAGTACCAAGACTGAAACATTGTTGTATTGCAAGGTGGAAAGATACACAGATGAATGGTGTGCCTAACTTAATACATTTATTAAGCAACAGCATCCGGTGCCAAACGGATACATACAAACACAGAACAAATAACTACAAACAGTTAACAAGACAAAACTTACACTAAATAGAGGAGGGTCAGTTCGGTATAGCCAACGCAGCAAAGTCAGTCTGAATATTATTCAGCAAGTTAATCTACTTTAATTGTAGGCTATTTCATGGCTATGAGCCAGTCCATCTGGTAGAGTGCTGAAGGGGTGTTAGCTACTTTATAACAAACATTAATAGTGGAATATTCTGCATCCCAAGAATGAACTAACAAAGTACAAGTCTGATGATTGCATAAGCAAGAAACGACCTGTTTCTCTGCTATCCTAACTTAGATCTACATATGCTCTATCACTGATATTGAGCACTCTTTATTCCAGTCCTTCTGCATGAGCAGGATGTGATACAAGGCCAATTTTGACGAGGAGTTTAACAGGTTCAAATTCCTTCTCCTAGTTGCCAATCCAAGGTTAAAGAGCCCAATCTACTATACTATTTTCCCATAGCTGGAAGAAGAATAGTTGGATTCATACCTTTCCCAACGGTATTAGCACTATTTGAAATGCAAATAGCTTTGTCCAGGATTTAAACTAAGGTCAATGAGTCAATTTTTTATGATGGTAATCATTACCCAACAAACGACTCCTGTCTAATGTATTTTATGTAATTATCAATATATGTATATATATATATATATATACACAGTAGTAGAAATAAGTATAAGACAGCCCCTTAAATTGTTAATAATTTTCTTATTACTGCACAAATTCCTCTGAAAATTTGTGTGTGGTAACTAGATCCGATGGTATTAGTATACATATTTGATTTTATAACAACTTTCCACCAAAAAAATTTATTAAGAAAGTTATTAAGAAAAATATGTTTTCGAAGGTGGAAATAATTATAAGACAGTTTTGAAAATTTATTTAACAGCAAAATCGTACAAAATTCAAGATTTACATTTATTCCCTTTTTTGCATTGAATCAATTAGTTTTCTGAGAGTTTCAGATTGAATTTCATTATAATACTGTTTAGTGCAAGATTTTAAAGTTTATCTATTTTCAAATTGATGTTTATTTTTGTATACTCTTCTTGACAAAATTTCCCACAAATTTTCTATTGGATTTAAATCTGGAGACCTAGTGGGCCAGTCCAAAACTTCAATATTTTTTTTGTTTTAAACCAGTCTTTCGTGAGCCTAGAAGTGTGTATGGCTGCGTTGTCCTGTTGAAAAATGGCATTATTGGTGTCTAGATGATTCATAAATGGGACTAGACTTTTTTCCTACACAATGATATATCGAGCAGAGTTTTGTTTCCCTTCCATCACTACTAAATCAGCCTTTCCAGACACAGAAAAAGCTCCCCAAACCCTAAGAGATCCTCCTCTAAATGGTCTTTTTGAAAACAGCTGCTTCTCCTTTCTTAAATCATGTCAATAACAATGGGAGCCGTCGGCCTGTCCAAATGAAACTTTTTCTCAGCAAAAAACACCACAGTTTCCCATTTCTCTTTTGTTCATGTTTTAATTTTTTTTAAATTTTTTTAATTTGTAATTTTAGGTGAACAACCTGGATGTTTTCTGGTGCCTTACAATTCTGGGTCCTTTAGATAATTTCTCACAACTGTTCAAGACCTCGACAGTTCTCTTGCAATGAAACTTATAGATTTTCCTTCCAGTTTATAGGCGGAAATTTGCCCTTTTTTATTTTCATTAAGTGGGAAGTTCCTAGGTATTTTGCAGTAACTGTATTCAATTATAAAAAGTGTAAATAGGACTCATGTGGCTTAAAATCATGATAAGAGTATTTCTATAATCTGCGCATGCACTTATTCTTCCTTTGGCGTTCTGAAGTAAACCAGATATGCAAATTTTCAAAACTGTTTTATAATTATTCCGACTCTCAAAAACGAAGTTTTCTTAATAACTTTTTTTTGGGGTGGAAAGTTGTTATAAAATTGAATATGTATACTAATACTATTGGATCTAGGTACCACAAACAAATTTTCAGAGGAATTTGTGCAGTAATAAGAAAATTATTAACAATTTAATTGGGTGTCTTATACTTATTTCTACTTCTGTGTGTATATATATATATATATATATATATATATATATATGTAAACTGTTTTCTTTTGCCAACTTCTTAGGCCAAATTCACCTTATTTATTGAATGACCCTCTTCTGGGACATGAAAGGACCTATTACTATTGATTTCCTTGAAAAAGGTGCCACTGTAAACAGTGCTTCCTATTGCCAACTCCTTAGGCCAAATTCACCTTATTTATTGAATGACCCTCTTCTGGGACACAAAAAGGACCCATCACTAATGATTTCCTTGAAAAAGGTGCCATTGTAAACTGTGCCTCCTATTGCCAACTCCTTAGACCAAATTCACCTTATTTATTGAATGACCCTCTTCTGGGACACAAAAAGGACCCATCACTAATGATTTCCTTGAAAAAGGTGCCACTGTAAACAGTGCTTCCTATTGCCAACTCCTTAGGCCAAATTCACCTTATTTATTGAATAACCCTCTTCTGGGACACAAAAAGGACCCATCACTAATAATTTCCTTGAAAAAGGTGCCACTGTAAACTATGCCTCCTATTGCCAACTCCTTAGACCAAATTCACCTTATTTATTGAATGACCCTCTTCTGGGACACAAAAAGGACCCATCACTATTGATTTCCTTGAAAAAGATAGAACTGTATACAATGTTTTCTTTTGCCAACTCCTTTGGCAATATCCACATTATCTATTGAATGACTCTCATATTTCTAAGATAGCATAAACACCATCAATAGTACGAAGTAAAACAGACACTTTCAGTATTTGAACTCTGCTCATCAAATCCATTTCCTATAATGATGACCATTCTGCAACACATGACTTTGCCATCATTAATAAGTCAGCAATCCAATTTTGGAAAAAAAAGCATTCACATTTTTATCAGAATGGATTTGGCATTAAATAATCCACAAAGGTTGATATATCCAATCAACAAAGAAACCAAACCAAACCATAATTGTCTTTGGTATAAAATACCCCAACTGGTGTTGATTAGCCATAAAACCAACTAACTAACCATTATGTGTCGTTATTGCCATTCATTTTCTCTCTGTTGTTTTGAAAAATGAAACACTGTCAAGTGCGCTCCTGTCTTGAACGATTTTATCAATACTTAGAAAACTAGTTGTCAGTTATCAAATAAATCACTAAACAAATATCAGTCATATTTTATTTAAAGTTTGTTTATAGACTTAAACTTATATTAATCACACACATACAATAAACATGACTGTCTTCTCAATGATTCATTACATAATGGCCATTTTTCTCCTTGGTTGTTTCAAGAATGTTATATATATATGTCTGTGTGTGTGTGTGTATCTACTTGTATATATATATATATATATATATATATATATATATATATATATGTATATATGTGTGTGTGTGTGTGTGTGTGTGTGTGTATCTACTTGTATATATATATGTATATATGTGTGTGTGTGTGTCTACTTGTATATATATATGTATATATGTGTGTATCTACTTGTATATATATATGTATATATATGTGTGTGTGTGTGTGTGTGTATCTACTTATATGTATATATATGTGTGTGTGTATATATATATATATATATATATATGACTTTGAGCTTAATTTGAAGTGACATCTGAAGAAAGATATTTCAAATTAACTTTCTACAATTTGCATTGTCAGATGCAATCATCAATATCATTGTTAACTTGTAATATGTCTTATATATATATATATATATATATATATATATATATATATATATATATATATATATTCAATAAATAAGGGTTTTTTGGGTTTTTAAAGCAAAATTTTTTTTTTTTTTTTTTTTTTTTTTTCAGAATTTTTTTCCATAAAAGTAAAAATGGAATTGGTTTATAGCAAACATTATTTCAATCTTGTAAAAATATTTGTTTTGAGGCTATTCAAAATGACAGCAAATCAAACAGAATGCTCCAGGTTGAACAGAGATCTCATCAATTTTTGGGTGGCTGTGAAGTGCAAATCATGTGAAATTTATAGAAAGAATGTGTGATGTGTATGAATAAAGACATATGTTTTTGTAAAAAAAATTTTTTACAAAGGGGCTAAACACAAGTTTGCCACTACGAGGTAGTCCATGAAGTAGAAACACAGTGACTTTCTGTTTCTTTGATCAGTAAAGAAGATCATTTATAAGTACTTTATATAGCAAGCTGGGTTGTTCCATTATGCAGCTTGGGCAAGCTTATTCTCTGAACTCTAATTGGCTGCTAAGTTTGGTGTGGATACTTTGATCAATGATACCTGTCATGTGACTATGTTCTTGCGAAAGTGAGTATAATATCTTGATCCTACAACCCATGACCTTATGAGATGCATAATAATTTATTTTAACTCTTTGCCTATGTGTTACATAATCTATGCGGTTGCATAAGATTATTGTCGGTCCCCTGTAATTCTGAGGGGATGACCCTTTTCATACCATGGCCGGGTCCTTCAATGGAAAATTACAGAAGCCCGCCAAAATACGTGAAATCACGTGGGACCTGTTCGGTCCCCAGTTTTTTTTCAGTTAGACGTCAGGCAGAGAAGTCGACCATTTTAGGTCCTGCCTAAAACTGGAACTCACACGCGCTATGTTAGTCAGATATTTAGTTACATGAAATGTATAGTTAAGGAAATAAAAGTTTGTATAAGTAATATGTTCTTGTGGTTGATGAATGTCTTGGTAACAAGACTAAGAAATGAATCCGGGATGACCAACCAGCAGGAACATAGCAATAGAAAACCAGACCTTAGGAGATCCGAGACGCTAGACCAGACCAAGTCAAGATGTTAGAAGATATACCAAAGACGATCAGAATAGCAAAGCCGGCCAGAAGAAAATACGACCAGAGATAAGAATTTAAGAAAGGGTATACAACATATTTTAAGCTGCTCACAGCAGCTCTCCCACCACTGTGATACCACACCCAAGCAACTTACAAAAACTGATGGTTAGTCATTATAATTGTGCAGAAGAATTCAGATTAGAATGATAATTGGACTTTATTTGAATAGAAGGAGTTCTGAAGTGAGTAGATAGTAAACTTTGAAATATCCCATCATACAGGTAAAAAAAATACCAAGAAAATTTTGTACAGCCATGGGGGGGAAATTTGGTAGACTTGATTAATAATTGAGATTTTTAAAACTTAAAGTTGAGGAACAAATTATGGAATCATCAATTCGAATAACTCCCTACTTAGGGAATCTAATTGCCAGCAGTGAGAGACCTGTCTTACCTGTTGTTTATTTAGAGTGATCTTTTCCTGGGGAACTCAAGTCAGAAAGATTGACTATTAGATGAAATAGGTTTTGTCCCAAATTTAGGTTTAGGGTAATTCCATGTCAAATCATCCAGGCCATGTCACCCACCCACTTCAATTTTTCTGAAATCTTGTCCAGGTGAGGACTATGTTAGACAATCCCAATAATTTGAGCTTCCAATTCCAAAAATTGACAATTTTGCAGATTTTTAGCTCTCCAAATGGGGGTGGGGTTCACAAAAATTTGGTGACTTTTTATAATCTTATTATAATGGAGATTGTGTGTTTTTATGTCTGTAACCGAAACTATATTACTACTCAAGTCACAATTCCCTTAATTATTTACATCAAATTCTCCATGATTTCATTCTTTTAAACCTTCAGTTATTAATAAAAATTGTTTTACATTATTAATACTGTTGACCATATCTACATACTAATTACATGCAATTGTATTTATATATACAACAAAATAGCAGTTTACAGTTTGAACGAGAAGGCTAATTTGCATATTGATATTTAAAATTTTATTTTAATAAATATATGCTTAGTATTATTGATTTCTAATTGTTTGGTTTTATCTTAAGAAATATAAACAAAAATCTCGTGGATAAATCTTAAAAGAAATTTATTTACAAGAAGAAATAACTGTAATATTATCCTTTACTTCCTATTTTAACTAAATAGTTAAATTAGGAAAATTTACCAATGAAAGAGGGGAGTAACGGAAAATAATGGAATAGTTAGTTTGAAAGTTGTTCTATTTTTCAATTATACCCCCTCTGTTGCAGATCTTTTTATCTGCATTCTTAGTCAGTTTCATTAGCCTTTCTAATTTAATATGATATTTTATTAAAACTTGAATACTTGCACCCGGAGGGTGCATATATTTGCTAGTCTATTTAACATTTAACATACACCTGGACAAAATTTCAGAAAAATTGAAGTGGGTGAGTGGCAATCTTTTTTTTTCTGGATGATTTGACATGGAATTACCCTTTAGTTTAATTTTCATGGGTTAAAAATAATAGAAGAAACGTTTTTTAAGTGGAATGAGTCCATGTTTTTATTTTATAGAGGTTGTATAAATATAGATTGTCAGAGACCCTCTTTTGATGTGAGCTTCACTTTTCTGATGAGGAACAATTTTTGGACCATATGACCTTTAGGCACCCCTTTTTGATCTCGATTAAGAAAGGACATGTTTTTCATTTACGCCGTCAATATCCGGTTGTTTTAACAGACGATTTTTAGATTTTTTAAAAAAATTATAAAACTAACCCCTAACCCTAACCCCTAACAAACAAACGGATATTGATGGTGTAAATGAAAAACATGTCCTTTCTTAATCGAAGATCAAAAAAGGGTGCCTAAAGGTAATATGGTCCCAATTTTTTAATGCTAAACCCTTATCCTGGGTCTAATAAACAAATTGGTAGCCGTACATCAAATTGTTTGCAGGGCTATGGAGTCTGAATCAGAAGCACTTAAGGGGTCATAGGAGTAAAACTATACTGACTCCAACTCCAGTTGATTTTACACTTTATATGACCCTAGTTTAGTCTGTAAAGTTATACAGTGCACCTTCCTTATAAATAGATGATAAAAAAAATCATTGTTTTATATTTTTATTTGTAAACAATAATCACTTAATTACATAAAGAGTAGTTATAGTTGGATTCAAAGGTGCCAAAAATATTGAATTCAGTCAAAGGTTTTGTGTTCTGACTCCACAGCCTGATGGTTTGACTGTCTATAGTGGATGGACTGACTCTTTAAAGATATGTATATAAATTGGTAGGGACACTCTCTATATGTGAGTCTCACTTTTCTAATGCGGAACAATTTTTTTTTTCCTGCTAAAACCTCCCCCTCTCCCGACTCCAGTACATATGTTTACTAAATTTTGTTAGCTCTATCTCAAATTTTATGGCTGTCTATAGAGGACAGATAGATAAACTAATCCCAATTATTGATGTAGATTTCACAGTGATTTCAAACTTTCTGATTGGTTGCCTCTATCATAATTATTCCAACTGCAAATTTTTAATGTAACGCTCTATTTCTCAAGAAAATCCACGAATGATTTATTACCCCCTTTAACACCAGTTCAGCTCTGAGGATTGGAAGTCTTCTACCCAGGGGCTGGCTCTGTCACCTGGAGAGTATAAACCAGTCAGTGAAAAATAACTGAAATTAATCTACCTTATCATTTTACTTATCTTTTACTTATCAACATTAAGTTGGGTATAGGACTAGTCTCAATTTATTTTCTCAGCTTTATTTATTGAAAAAGAAAAAAAGTTATTGACCCAGTTTTATTTTATTAAGGGACTAGCAAGGTTACCCTAGATTGCCTGGGTTATAATTACTCTGGGAGGATATTACTTTGGCTGTTTTATTTTAATTCTTGAAACCCTAATATGTTTTCCCTCTACTATTTTGCAATCACTGATTTTAAGGTTAAATCAAACTTAACGGACCTAAATTCCACCATCGTATGTTACCCTGCCAAAAGGAAAAAAAAAAAAAAATCAGGGAATTAACTGACTTTAATGAATTTTCAGTGTTGATATATTAATGAATAAAAGATATAATGCACCAGTTATTTTATTTAAAAACTTTTATATTTTTTCAGGTCAGTTAATTTGAACCACATATCTTTGAGGCATAACACAGATTCTCAAAGATACGTGGTTCAAAGTTAACTGACCTGAAAAAATGTAAAAGTTTTTAAATAAACTAACTGGTGCATTACGTCTTTTATTCATAACACTGAAAATTTCATTAAATTCGGTTAATTCCCTGAATTTTGGTATTTTTTTTCTTTCGGCGGTATGACATACGATGGTGGAATTTAAGTCCGTTAAATTCGATTTAACCTATTCTAATTTGAACAGTGCTTTTTCAACACCTTAAATCATTGATGGGAAACTATTTCTTGTTTAAAAACTGCATTGAAATTTATTTTCAACTACTAATGCCATATATCATCAATTTTGAGTATAAAATCAGTGGGAGTCCCCATGGCACAGTGGCTAACGTGCTGGACTGCAGCATTATAGTAAGTGAGTTCAAACTCCAGTTTCACTATTATGTTCACTTTCCTGATCTCTAGATTTAATTCAGTGTCACAAAATGACATCATTGAATAGAGAAAGTTTTCAGCTACAGAACATCATTTTCCCATGTAGTCACTACAAAAAAAAATTTAAAAACCCATAAAAAACATAATTCTAAGAGTAATGCCTCCAAAATTATCATGTTATCCTACAATGTCAGAAAACTCTTGGGGGTGGGGCTTCCCATGGCATAGTAGTTAACATGCTGGACTGTGACATTGCAGTAAGCGAGTTTGAACTCCAGTCACACTATTATGTTCACTCCCCAAATCTCCAGAACTGTAGCCTCACCAATCAGATGCTGGTTAGTGTCATATCCAGAACAGCCCTTTTGGAGTGGGGGCCTTACCCTTCTGTTGGGGATACAGTCAGCGTATTCTAAGCCTTACTGACAAGGTGATATTTTTCAGAGAAAGGATTTATGCATTATTCCCAATTTAAATTTTGCCTAGTTTTACTTTTTTTTTTGTCTTTCTTTTTGTCTTTTTGTCTTTTTTGTTTGTTGATTCTTGCGCTATTGGTATTTCATACAAAAATAGAAAGTCACATTTTATGCTTTCTGTTTGTATCAACATCATTTTTTATGTTTCTCTCTCTTTTTTTTTTTTTTTTTTTTTCATTTTAGCCAAAATCAACACGTTATCTGGTGTGCTGAGTTTATCAGGTCCTGATCTTGCTCGGGCAACGGATCTATCAGCTCATGAAGTACAGCTTCTTCAGAAATCTGTGGCTGACTGTGTTCCTCGATTGCCTGCTGTTACTGGTAATATTATCTCCTCTTCCTTATCCCCCTCAACACCCCCCCCCAATTCACCCCGCACCCCAACTTTCTGCCATTCCAATCGTTTTGCATTCACACAAATGTGCACCACATTTTTACACTGGTTTCTAGAAAACTGCATTAACAAATAAATATGGTTTCTAACTTATCAATTATAATTAGCCAAGGATATGGGGAGGAATCAATGAAACAGTCATGGTTAATTCATAATGCCTGGATTTAAAAAATTTAAAAAAAAAAGCATTCCAGTCAATATTTGTCTGAATTTTTGAGATGAGGTTTTGTTGTATACTCTTCTTTTTACTTTCTTACTTCTATTCTAGCGTCTCTTCTAGTGTCTGGACTTCGTCTTGGGGACTTTGTGTCTGGTCTTCCATTGGGGATTTCTCTTTATCAGAAGCCCTGTGTCATTGGTAGTTTTTAGATAATAACACAAGACTTCGATTTACTTAGATCATATTTTATTTTGAAATCCCCACCAGACTACCTGCGCAGATTGAGTCGGCAGCGTGCATAACATGACTGATCACTGTCGTGGTTTTGGTCGATCTAACTAAAATCTCTTTCTAATCTAAACCGGAAGAGGATCTTCTCCACCAATTCTCACGGTATCCACCGGAAGGAGGATCAGGACTGAGGTCAAGCTTTGTCATTCAATCCTTCAAAACCGCCGGCTGAACTTATAACAGCCATTTTGGTTTCTACACTACTGTACATAGGTATTAGGAATCTAATAATTATGTAACAGTTTGATAATTTGTATTATTTGGATTTTTCAGACTGTTGTCCTCATCTTATATGTTATAGACACAATATTTCATCCAAAGTGCCGTCTGCCCTTCTTCGGGTGTTTCTTCAGGAAAATTATTAATTCCATCAAGATGATGGAATTAATAATACTGAATGGAATGTGGATTATTTGGATTTTTTAAACTTTTGTCCTCATTTTTTATTTTATATGCACAGCTTTTCAACCAATGTTCCCTCTGGCCTTCTTCAGGTGTTTCTTGTCATGAAGTTCCCAATTAGATACAATTCTTTTTCTTTTTTTTTTAAAGTTGAGACCTTCACCTGAGTACAGTATCAGTGATGCTGATAGCTCTTTGACTTATTGCGTCCTGGGACACACATATTTACTTTGAATGAGTCCCCAGGAAAATTTATGGGTCCCAACTAAAGCTGTCTAACTCCTACCTTGTAACCTATCCTGTGTAATTCGTTTCTAAGAAACTATTGAAATGTATTTACAGTTAACTTGAAATGGTGAGGGAAGAAAAAAGAAAAACACTTGGATGCATGGATATGATTTTACTGCATCTTTTTAGATTTTTGTGCATCAGGGACGCGTACCAATCAGCATCTCTGCTAGTATATAGACATATCAAATTTGGTAGCTGTATGTTTGACTGTCGATAGAGAAGGAACAGACTCTTCCCAAATACAACCTCTGACAAAGAATAAGGACTCACTACTCAAACTTTCCTTCCATTATTTTTAATCCATCAAAAATAAACTTAGCACAAATCTGAGACAAAAACCAATATTATTTGATATCCAATTATTCACATTATATGAAAGAGATTCAACAATTATCTGCACTCTTGTTTTATGGAATCTACATCTGTTGGACTCGGGAACCTTCTCTTCGAGACAAGAAATCCCTGGATCCGGAGGACACATCAGCTGAAATGTTGTGTAGATGTAATAATAAATGAACACACACGGTCTGACTTGAGAAAGCTTTATTCTACTTAGAATACAGTTGCAGTTTTCTTGGGAGTTTATATACTTTCAGAAAGCTAAAGATTTACACAAATGGGAGATAATAATAAAACAGGGTAAGTAATCCTCAATTACTTATTACAGTAGATAACAATAAAGATGAGAAAAATAGTACGAATAATACAAATAATACAAAAAATTGTGCTATGTTCAGTTTTTCTGTTATGGCAAAACCAAGAGAGGAAAAGATGTACATTTTATTGGCATTGATGATAAACATTAAACTAAGCTGAAGCTTTAGCAAATGAACTACTGTATGCTGGTTGGTATATATAATGTTTATCCATTGTGATAGATGATGACCATTAACTAAACCACAGCTTTGCAAATGAACAATACAGGTGATTTGTTTATAGTGGTGAAAGGCTTGTACAGAACCAGCCATACTTTTTGGATGAGCTGATAACAGAAGAATGGTACAAAAGCCACACATTCCTCAAGACATTTTACATTTTGATAGGCTGACTGATTTCCCCTTTTTAGTGAATACTACAGCTATAAGGAATACCTTAACATTTTGGGCAATGTTTTGTTCTACCAACGGGTTCATTTTGGTAGGATAGTTGCATAATATGGTGTCACTTTTGAATACCATTCTGATATTGTATGGAAGGCATAATTTCTTGATCTTTTCTAACATGCTTTTGATGTATAGGAGGGTGACTGTTTTGTTGTATAGTCCGTCTTTTTGCCTTTGTTGTTGGCTGGTTTTACTGCTATCAATTAAGCTGGGTAGTTGTTTCTTTGAAGGGTGTCCTTTATGTTAAACATCTTCCACTTATACATGTCTGGGTCACTGCATATTTATTCCACTCAGTATTTTAGGGAGTGAATAATTCCTTTTTTTTTTTTTTTTCATTTATTATTATTTGGTTGGTTAGAGTCATAGAAGCAAATAATACAACAAAAAAAAAGGAAGAATCTATAAAGGGAAAGAAAAAAACATTTCTTAACATTTGTATAGAACTTCATAATGGAAAGTTGACACCACTGATTCAACAGTAAATACTGGCTTATGTACTCTACAGCCTTTGTATATTTGAGGCATAACACAGATTCTCAAAGATATGTGGTTCAAAGTTAACTGACCTGAAAAAATGTTAAAGTTTTTAAATAAAATAATGGGTGCATTATATCTATTATTCATTAATATATCAACTGAAACTTTCATTAAATTCAGTTAATTCCCTGATTTTTGGTTTTTTTCTTTCTTCAGCGGGTTGACATACGATAGTGGAATTTAAATCTGTTAAGTTCGATTTTTTCCATTAAACCTATCAACATCCACATGTTGGTAATTGATGCAAGGTTGAACTTTTAAATTCTTCTCCTCACCTGTTCTATATAAAAAGAAAACCTCAAGAATTAGTAGCAGAGGGTTCTGCATGTAAATAAGTTATCTTGTATCATCGGTTTTGTTTATGTCACCTGTATAAGTGTAATAAGTGTAATCTTTTTTTGTGTTCTTATTTAATTTCATTAGTCTTTCTAATTCAATATGATATCTAATTATATTAAAACTTAAATATTTGTGCTCGGAAGGCACTTTTTTCTAGTTACACTAATGAACCTTCGAGAATATCATAAACTCTTAAACAATAGATCAGAGTTAATTTTCAAATGCAGACAAGAAAATAAATTCCTACAACGTTTCTTACAACCATATTATGATTCTAAAGTATAAAAAATAATTAAAACCCTAAAACTAATTATCTTTTAAAAAACAAATAGCAAACTTTAGAATATACTATGACATAAATCACCAACAATAGTTTAAATTGTTCATCACAGTAACAAAACAAAAACACAATGAAACGTAATGATGACCTATATTTGAAAATAGATTATCTTGTGAATTTTTGTTTGTTACAGGTGCCCTTATTTTCTGAACTGAGGCAGTTTTCTTTGTCCATCTTTTTGAAATATACCTGTACATTATACTGAATAGATGCAACTAGTCTATTATTTAACCTTTTATCATCTGTATTATTTGGATTATTCGGACTATTGTCCTCATCTTTATTTTTATCTGCACAATGTTTCAACCAGTGTGCCCTCTGCCTTCTTCAGGTATTTCTTGTCGGACTCGGAAGCATTCTTGAACTCTGGTACCCGCATCTTGTATTTGGGAACCTTCTCTTCAAACTCAGGAACCTTCTTGTTGTAATCGGGAACCTTCAAGGAACTTCAAATCTAACCCTTTATTCAATCCATGGTGGTAGAAGAAGGTTCTCGAGTTCAAAGAGAAGGTTCCTGAATTCAAAGAGAGGGGTTCCCGAGTTCAAGGATAGGGGTTCCCGAGTTCAATAATGTGTAGATAACAATAAAGTTGAGGACAATAGTGTAAATAATCCAAATTGTCAAGCTTCATCTCAAAAATTCAGAGAAACCTTTATCATTAATCATTAATCATTTGAAATCATATAAGTACAAAAACCTGAATAAAAAAATGTCATTAGTTTTTATACTGCTCAGCTAGAAAGCTATTTGAACACTTTTTGAGTTATCAAAAGTAATATTTACATGTGTGTGTGTGTGTGTTGAAGAATAATAAGTGCAAGTGAAAAAAAAGGAAATTTAAGGATTATTTATTGAAATTTGAGAAAATATATATTTGTTGACACTCAGTGTTTTGATTGATGTGCAGTATCAAACATATATATAAAATAAATATATATCAGACATTCATCTCCAATTTTCTTTCAGGACAAAACAAAAACTAACATCAACAGTTGATATTTGTTGTGTCCTGAAGAAAATTGGAGACACACGTCCGATATATATTTATTTTAAATATATGTTTGATACTGTACATTATCAAACGAAACACAGGGTATTGCCAAATATATAAATTTTTCAAATATCAATTGATCATCCTTACATTTCCTATAGACTCTCACTTATTATTCTTCAACTTGCTGTTGGATTCATTTCCATTTTTCATTTATTCTCAGCACCTTTGTCAGCTATTTTCAAATCATTATCTGCACCTGGGTTTTTTGCTTCCAGAAAATATGACAAATATTTCTATTTCAGTTGTTTATTAGTTTTTTTTGTTTTTTTAATTTTATATAAAGCAATTACTGTACTTAGTATACAAAGCAAAGACTGTATTTTCCACCATATAATATAGTGTGGCATATAACACACACCTAACATTTGGCAAAGAATATTTAGGAGAAAAACATTACAAAAACCTTACAATTTACATTAACTTTATTAAAAAGAAACCTCTCTTCAATAGTGTTTCATTCCAAGATTGTAGGCTACTGGATATTCTCTTAGTGAAATATATAAACAAGACATGCAACTGACCTTATAAATACCAATGCACAAATACCTAACATGCTTTGGCAAAGCTGCTTGTGTTTTCTTGGGAGTTTATATACTTTCAGAAAGCTAAAGATTTACACAAAGGGGAGGTAATAATAAAACATCTTTATTGTTATTTTATCTCAGAAATTAGCCTTGTCCAAGTAGTGCTGGTCTATACATCTATCACTCGGGCACCTCATGTGGTGTAATCGTTAGCAGACCATTTTTAGTGAGTTCGATTCTCACTGGGTGTCCCATACTTCTGGCCTTGTGTCACAACTAAGCTACGCTTAGTAAATAACTATACATGTATCACACACTTATAGAACCTCATAACCTGTCACCCTGTTAAATAGAAAAAAAATGAGTTTTAAAAAATTGTTTAAAAAAAAGAATTTTCAATATCCATCAAGAATGAATAAAACAAAATGTTTTCAGCATAAAATAATCCAAAAGGGGTTGACATGGCGTAAAATCCACCCTGTCGGTGAAGCTAAGAATACACTGACTGTATTCCTTGCAGAGGAGTAAAGCTTAGTCAAATTTTAACTTCCAGTTAATCACACTGAATGCATTGGTTCACTTCAGTGAACTGAAGTTAAGCAATGATGATCTTGTTCAGTTCTGAGATGGTGACTTCTCAGGAACAGTAGGCACCAGAAGCAACCAGAAGCCTGTTTTGCTAGACTAAGCCAAACTTAGTAAATAACAACAACAAATACCTATGTGAATGATAAGTTTAATGATAATATCTGATGATATCTTTATATCTTAACCTCATTTTGATTTCTAATCATAATTTAATCATTTATAATCATATAAGGGGCAGGTTTAATTCAATCGGTAGAGCACCCACTTAGGAATTGCAAGTTTCCGGGTGTGATACTGGTCCCACCAATTCATCGCATGAAGGAAGAAAGGAAGAAAAAAGAACATGCTACACATCAGAGAGGAAAAGAAATGGAAGTGATAGAAAAGCAATAACACTATGTATCAGATGTTTATAGTCTGCTTCAGTGGAATGGAAGGAAAGAAGAAAGGAGGGAAAAAAGAAACAAACAAAAGAGATTGGATGAAATTAAGTTTATAAATTTATGTATAAGAAAAAGGAAACTTGTAAAAAGTGGAATTTCCTTTATTAATTCTTTGTTAGTTATTATTGGTTAATTTGAACTGTGCAGTAAAGTTGGGGAGCTGACGGTAGGTGTGGTGCCCCACCTCAGCAAAAACAATCTTTACAAATGGATAATCTGATCTGTGCAGTAAAGTGGGGAGCTGATGGTAGGTGTGGTGCGCCACCTCAGCAAAAATAATCTACCTTAGTTAGTTAGTTAGTCTAACGCTAACGAAATGGGGATAGACTACCTCACTGTCTGGCTGATACTGATAATAAGCCACTCTGCTAACTTTACTTTTTAAAATCATATATATTTCATTTTGAGGTCATCAGGAGACATGGGTGTCAAACAAGATTGTTTAGGTGTTTGTCTAGTACAGGTAACCTCTATCCCATGACCTACCCAAACCCATCATATAAGACATAGGGGATTTTTGATGAGTTTTTTTTTTTAGAGGGGAAATCCTATTCTGGGGAAATACAAACAGATAAGACATCCATTAATATAAAATGCAAGAGTAAGTTCTCTAAAATATTAAGAAATCATAGAAATGTTTATTGTTTATTCTCAATGATATTTACATCATTTTAAAGTTTCAACATGTGTCTATTTTTCTACATAATCGCCATTTTGGTTGATGGATTTTTGTAGGGGGTAGTGGCAGTTTTTGTATGTAATGGTTCACGTCCTAGTAGAATGGACACAGTGAACTGAATTTAAATCCTGGACGATGCTGCATTTTACATTGCACTAATACCCTTGGGAAAGGTATGGATTCAATTATTCTCCCTCTAGCTGTGTATAAATAGTAGGACAGACTGGGCTCTTTAACCTTGGTATGGCAACTGATTGAGGAGAAGTGAACTGAATTTAAATCCTGGACGATGCTGCATTTTACATTGCACTAATACCCTTGGGAAATGTATGGATCCAATTATTCTCCCTCTAGCTGTGTATAAATAGTAAGACAGACTGGGCTCTTTAACCTTGGTATGGCAACTGATTGAGGAGAAGTGAACTGAATTTAAATCCTGGACGATGCTGCATTTTACATTGCACTAATACCCTTGGGAAAGGTATGGATCCAATTATTCTCCCTCTAGCTGTGTATAAATAGTAGGACAGACTGGGCTCTTTAACCTTGGTATGGCAACTGATCGAGAAGAAGGAAAACATTGAATTCAAACCTGTTAAAGTTTGCTTAAAAATTGACCTTTTGTCACATCCTGCTCATGCAGAGGAGTTGCATGAATACATATATGTTCAAACATTATGGTCTGTCATCACCTCAAATAAATAATGAACCATTCATGTGGAAAGAAAGTGAAGAAAAAAGAACATACTACACATCAGAGAGAAAAAGAAAGAAGACATAAAGAGAAATGTGATAATACTATACATCGGATGCTTATTGTCTGCTTCAGTGGAAAGGAAGGTAGGAAGAGAAAAAAGAAAGGAATAGAAGAGCTAGATAACACTATTTTATGACATTTATTTTTAATTGTCTATAATATTAATAGAATAAGATATGGATGCATGTGATTGAAGATTACACCCTGTCATCACCTTAAATAAACAATGAACTATTGTTTTGATTATGAAAAAAAAGAAAAAAGAACATGCTGCACATCAGAGAGGAAAAGAAATGGAAGTGATAGAAAAGCAATAACACTATGTATCAGATGCTTATCGTCTGTTTCAGTGGAACAGAAGAAGGAAGACAGGGAGGGAAAAAAGAAAGAAACAGAAGAGATTGAATGAAATTAAGTTTATACATTTATGTATAAGAAAAAGGAAACTTGTAAAAAGTGGAATTTCAACAGTTACTGTTAGTTATCATTGAATATTTCTATGTTAGTTATTATTATTATTAACCATAACCAGTCCTGTGGATAGGAGAGGAACAATTGATTCATATATGTACCGCTCCTAGTTGGATCAATTGAAGGCAGAAATCAATGAAAATCATCAAGAATTGGTTGGTTGGTTGGATTTTATGGCATGTCAACTCTTGTTGGGTTATTTCATGCTGAAGACGTTTTGGTTTTATTCATTCTTGATAGGTATTCAAAATTTCTTTTTTGTAAACTCAATTTTTTAAAACACATTTTTCTCTATTTAACCAAATGATGGGATCCTAACAGGTACTACCACTCCAGGTCAGTGTGGACCTGGGAGTAATGGTGATGAAGGGGTATTCCACACTCCCCAGAGCTCCAAAATTGACATTTTTACCAGATGTAGTTTAATGCTATATCCAGGACACTCAAGAATTGGTTAAGAAAAAGGGTAGAATTTTTGTATTGCCATCTTTTTCAGACAATGTCTAATCTCTTTTTTCATTAGTTGCTTCTTCTTCTTCTTCTTCTTCTTCTTCTTCTTCTTCTTCTGTGACCACAGAGGAAAACTGAAAGAAAACAAAAAGATATGTTACATATTATGTGGTGTCATTATATATTTACCAACCCCTCTGCACGGGCAGGATGTGACACAAGGTCAATTTTTTTAAACGGAGTTCAACAGGTTTGAATTCAGAGTTTTCCTTCTCCTAGACCAGTTGCCTAACCAAGGTTAAAGAGCCCAGTCTGCCCTACTATTTATCCATAGCTGGAGGGAGAGTAGGATTCATACCTTTCCCAATGGTATTAGCGCTAAGTGAAATGCAATTACCACGCCCAGGATTTGAACTCGGGGCGTCATGTGTTGTTGACAAGACCCTGTAGTTAGTTTGAAATAGGTTCATTGGAGTTGAAAGCGTAGGTTTGTAGATTTCCATTGGATGACCCCAACTGACCCCTAGAGAGGCGCGAATCTTGCACGCCATGAGAAAAACGTAACTAGTTAGATTTAATTTCAACCTGAGAATTGACGCAGAGTAGACGTGCTACTGTAAGATTGATTCTCCCCCACGTGGTGAATAAGAATGGGTCAAATAAATCTTGATCAAGGAAAAATGTCTTGTGGTTTAATTAATTGCATGATTAAAAAGTTAGCCCTTAAAAGAAACCCTTAGTAAGGAGACAACAAGATGACAACCAAAGAAGTAGAGGAGAAAACATGGCTAAAAGAGGCAGTAATAAGAAATGAAGTAACAAGTAAGTCTTAAATCTCTCTCACTATCCCCCAAAGTCACTCTCTCATGTATATACCCGATGTTCGACATACAATGTTGGGTGTATACGGCTATACAACAGATAGATGCATACTTGGATCTTGCCAAAGAGCTGAAGAAGCTGTGGAACCTGAAGGTGATGGTGATACCAATTGTAGTCAGTGCCTCAAAGATCGGGAAAACAGACTGGAAGAAATGGAGATTGGAAGAAGAATTGAGACTATCTAGACCAGTGCACTATTAAAATCAGCTGGGATACATAGAAACATCCTGGAGACCTGGGGAGACGTGCTGTTACTCAGACTTCAGTGAAACACTACTAGTAAAAGCTGGGTTATGTCAATGGGTCGCTACTGGTACTATGTAACCCGGTAACCCCACAGATTTTGTCTGATGAGGAGGGTGGCTGGACACCCTGCAGATCAAAAAACAAACCTGTAAAAAGCCATCTAGCACATTATTTCTAAAGTCCAACCCTTCCTCATCGTGGCAGGGCTGTGTCAACTTGGTAGTGTCAGAGCCATGCTGTCAGGAACTTAAGTTCTTGGTAGGGTCACCAAAGGCAGACAGGTCTGGCACCCTGTGGTATTAGGGCCACAACCCGGCCAAAGGGGCTCTGGTGAAAATCCAAAGGGTGTCTCCATCATTGTCAGGAATCAACAGCTTTTAGCATGCTTGTCACTGCGTCTGTGGAAAATCTGCAGCAAACAGGGGAATCGTTTTCCCCTGACCAGGATATGCATGCAGGGTTTGGAGACTGCTTGTGAATTTCCTATTTCCTTGTTACTCCTTTCATGAATTCACCACAGGTGAATTTGTTAGTTGGAGCCGCCTCAACTGACCCAGGGGGAATGCTGTCAGAGAACAGTTAAAGTTGATGAAAAAAAGTCACAAAGTGTAAAAAAAAAAATAATAATAATGATAATAATAAATAAATAAAATAAAAATTTCAATTTCTTGGTTTTTTTTTTCTGATAATTTTTTTTTTTTTAGGGAATCTTGTAAATTTTATGGAATTTGATCAACAACTCTTACCCTAAGGCCAATAATGCCTTGTTGTATCCTCTGTAGAGGAGTATGACCCCCCTCCCTAACAAAAAGAGATGTCCCTGGTGTTACACTAATCTGCATCCTATGGTGGGGCTTTTTATTAGGTACTTGAAACCATATAACTGTGTAAACAAATAATGAAAATAATTACTTGATACAATATAATTGTGTATAAATTATTAGTATTAGATAGGAATATTTGAAACCATACAACTGTGTGAAAATTATTTATATCAGATAGGAATATTTGATAACATAGTTGTGTTCAAAAATCTCTTTAAAAATGTCAACATATACAATGAACATGATTCCCTAACCTCTAGGCATAGAATAACCCTAGATGGGTTGAAATGCTGTTATAATATATCAATCAATCTAAGGCAAATTTATATGAAAAGGCCTTTCTCCGAATACATTTTTTCCTCGGTATGAATTATATTCAGTCAAAAAAATTCCCCTACCCCAGGCCAATTTACAGGTGCTTCAAAGTATATAAAGTGGTTATGAAGATGCTGATATGTGGTTATTTTAAGTGTTTCTCTGGGAGGATCTGTAGGGATGTTGTTGGAATGTGAACTTTGATGGAGGAAATGGGTAAACAGGCAGTCAGTTAGGCAGACACACAGACAGACAGACAGGTTGGTAGGTACAGTGGGGGAAAATATTGGAAGCATCTTGATGATTTTTTATACTGAACTGGTGCATGTAAAAACCTAGGAAATTTCTTCGGACTCAGACCAGTAAATTCTGAAAGAAATATTGTACAAAGAAAAATCAAAAAAATCTGATAGTTTAACAGCTGCATAACCGGCTTATTTTTACTTGTGTATCATTATCTCAGATGATATTAATGTCAGTAGACACACCCTTGATCATTCTATAAATATCACTTAGGTAAAAAAAAAAAATATATATATATATATATATATATATGCATGTGCGTGTGTAATTCATGTATGTTTTTGATCACTTCTTGAAGGAATATAATTGCATATCTTTATATATATATATATATATATATATATATATATATATATAATAATGTGTGTGTGTATGATCATTACTAAGCATTAGCTTAGTACAGTAGCAAATGCAGGAGAATGGAAGGCAATAAGATCATATTTCCTCAGTCTTCCAAGTGTGTGTGTGTGTGGGGGGGGTCTTCCCCACTTTCCTTAAAAATCAACAGTCAAAATTCTGGCTCCTTACCTGAAATCGAGCATCATCCATTTGCACCAGTGGGAAATGTGGGACTCTTTCATACATAAAGTGTGTTCATATATATATATATATATATATATATAGTTTGTGTTGGCATATATAATGTGTGTGTGTGCAATTGTATACATATATATATATATATATATACATATGCATGCATGCATATGCATATAGGTGTGTGTGTGCATGGATATATTTCTATGCATATATATATGTGTGTCTGTGTGTGTGTAACTAGATGTATAAGTGTGTCCATGTGTACATATATATAAATAAATGTACAAGTTTCCTTATATCTGAGTAGATATATATTTTCATATACACATATGTATCCATGTGGGTAACTATGTATGTTATAAAATATCAAGTTAAGATAAAATAAAGGTTAAATTGCATATTTACATTTATATATTTTGGCAAATTGCTTGAAGCCCATACATTTCATTTTGGAATCAGGCCGACTCCATGAGCAAATTAAAAACATTACTGGCCAAATCCAGACCCAAGATTCTGAAATTTTGGATACCCAAGTTTTAATTTCTGCAATTGTTTTTGGTGATTTTTTTGTGACAAATTTCTTTGTATGATATCAGTTTTTATAACTTGGAAATAAATAATCAAAATTAATTGTGAAATCCAGTTAAAGTCCACCTATGAAATAGAAATAATTATTTGTAAGAAAAGTATGTACCTACGTACATCAAATTGTCTTTAAATTCAGTGGCAGCAGAAGAATTATCATTGAACTTTTAAAAGGTAAGCTTAAATATTAATGCAATACTTAGATGCAGCCATCAATTTTGTGTTCTTCTGTAGTTTATTGTTGTCTATCGTATAGCTATTTGTACTGACCCCAAATTGGAAAACCAAATTATTGTTTATCCTGCAGCTTTGTAATAAGTTCCAAATAGACAAATTATATCATTTTTTGACAAAGTAATATATGGTAATATACTCATGAAAGAAAAATCATGTTTATTTAAGAATTCAATGTGTCATTCTAAAAATGTTATCTTTTCCTATTGGCTAGGCTTAGAATACACTTACTGTATTGTTTATCCCTGCAGCGGAGTAAGACCTGATCTCTCCCCACCACCACCACCACCAAAAAAAAAAAAAGATTGTCCTGGTTATGTTATTTTGTTTTATGGCATATTAATCCGTTTTAGGTCATTTAATGCCGAATCAAGTCATTTTTATAAACAAAGAACACCGCTTGCTTACAGTACCTGCTGTTGCTTAAGTAGTCACCCAATGAAGTATTGAACAAGCTCATTGTTGCTTAACTACAGTGATCTAGTGGGAACCAGTGCATTCAGTGTGACTTGTCTATAATAGTCTTAAATATGAGACTAAACTACATCTGCTGGTGAAACTGCAGTTATGGAACCCTGGGAAGCGTGAAGTACTACTTCCTTTCCATTTTATTGGATTCATACCTTTCCCAGGGATATCAGCGCAATGTGAAATGTAAACATCTTCATTCAGGATTTGAACTCTGGTAGCAGAGACCATTTCCTATAATGATAACTATTATGCTACAAGTACCTCCAGGCATAAACATCCCTTTTTTTTTTTTTTGGAGGGTCTTACCCCTCTGGAGGGGATACAGTTAGCATATTCTAACCCCTCACCAATAAGGCAATATATATCTTAGGTTTAGCTTGATAATAGCCCTCGCTAACTCAGCACATGAGTAGCACAGCTTGGATCTGTGCTGTAAACTGAGGAGCTGATGGTAGGTGTGGCTATCCACCTCAGACACTAAAACAATCACCTTGGTCTAGTGCTAGTGAAAAGTGCTATTCATCTGCTACTGACAATAGGCCACTTCGCTGGGTTTACTATTTTTTTTTATATAGTAAAAGTTAATGTAAATGAATTATTCATAAGTTTAATGTAATGCTTTACAGGTAGGTCTATTTTTCTCTGCTGTTTACTTCAACATATTTTTATATCACTGTACAGTAAACTAACACGTTGTCATAAAGAAGTCCAATAAATTTAAACAAAAAATTTGTAACATTTTAAAACTATGTCCTCTAAGTTCATTTTGTTTATTCTAAGCATTGGGTTAAATCAAACTTAACAGACCTAAATTCCACCATCATATGTCACCCCGCCTAAAGAAAAAAATACCAAAAATCAGGGAATTAACTGAAATTTTATGAAATTTTCAGTGTTGATATATTAATGAATAAAAGATATAATGCACCAGTTATTTTATTTAAAAACTTTTACATTTTTTCAAGTCAGTTAACTTAGAATCACATATCTTTGAGGCATAACACAGATTCTCAAAGATACATAGTTCAAAGTTAACTGACCTGAAAAAATGTAAAAGTTTTTAAATAAACTAACTGGTGCATTACGTCTTTTATTCATTAGTATATAAACACTGAAAATTTCATTAAATTCGGTTAATTCCCTGATTTTTTTTTTTTTTTTTTTTTTTTTTTTTTGGCGGTGTGAAATACGATGATGGAATTTAGGTCCATTAAGTTTGATTTAACCAAGCAATGAATTTACTTGTCAGTAAATACACTGAGTGATCAAATGGGGTTTTGGACTCATGCTCTGACTTAAGGTAAACAGTGAGCACTGGCAAAAAGTCTGGCAAAACAATCAGTGCCATAAATTGGTCCCAGCACAGTCAGTCAAGGGTCATAGTCCCCTGAAGAAACCAGGGTGGTCAATCAAGAGGGCAGTCAGCCATGAGGCTGTTTATCAATTAAGTCAGAGAAAACATTCCATTAGAACTTGAAACATGATGAAAAGTTTTTATTGAATAAATTAATAAAAATTCTTACAATAATTTGACAGTTGAGACATGTAAAAAAAGTAAGAATAATAAATATGATGATTTAGTATGTTTGCATACTTTTCCTTTTATATATACACATACACACACATGTATGCATGATGTGTTGAAGTCAGGGCAATCTTAAGCACCCTGACTTTCCTCCTGGGAAATTTCTTACTTGATTGATGATTGCTTTTTTTTTTACTTTATTCATTTCTATACTTTTTTAATCATTATTTGGAAATTAGTTGGTTTTATAGCATGTTAACCCTTGTTGGGTTATATAATGCCAGAAGTGTTTGTGGTGGGTGGAGTCCCTTGTGGGGGGAAGTCCCCATGGCATAATGGCCAAGTGCTTGACTGCGATATCATAGTGAGTTCAAATGCCAGTTGTGCTATTATGTTCACTTTCAGACTAATATCATCGGGAATGGTATGAATCCCCTCATTCTCCAGCTATGGGTTAAATAGTACTACTACTGTTCTTCTACAAGCACGGCTTTAGCATTAAATAACCCATGAATGTTGATATGCCATTAAACAAAAAACAAACAAACTGAAATCCTCTTGTTTTTACTTTCTTATTATATGAAGTCTGAGTAATAGTAAGTCTAATAATTTCTCCAAGGGTAGTTCTCATGCTATAACGGCTAATGTGCTGGACTGCAACATTGTAGTAAGCGGGTTCAAACTCCAGTCATGCTATTATATTTACTTTCGGACTAATACCCTTCAAAAATTATGAACCCCCTCATCTCCCCTATCGGTTAAATGCTGTTTTTCGACAAAAATGAGTTTGGCATTAAATAACCCACAAAGATTGATGTACCATTAAAAAAACAATCTAAACTTAATGCCAAAATCAGTCTTTGCTTTTGCTTGCAATTATGTGGTTTCAAGTAACTGATGATAATAATCTTTTGTAAACAATTATACCTATTATAATTTTATATAAGAGAGATTTCTCTGATGAGATGAAGTGAAAATTCTTTCACGCTATAGCTGTATTAGTGCTACTGTATGGCTGTACCACTTGAACTAATGAAATGCTTCAAGAAAAATACTCCATGGGAACTGTACAAGGAACCTGTGTATGGCCATTTACATCCTATGACATAAACCATTTGGGTAAGACAAACAAGACATGAAGTATACTATTGGAGAAGCAGGGACAAGTTCATAACTGACATTCTCCTATGGGCACACCAGTAAGGGTTGGCCAGTAAAAACCTACATTGATCAGCTCTACGTGGATACTGGATGTTGGGTAGAGGACCTTCTAGTAGTGATGGTTGATAGGGATGGGTGGCAAGGAAGAGTCATGGAGATCTGTGTTGTTGGCATTGGCTGATAATGATGATGATGATATATAAACATGCTGCTGCAAAACGTGGTTTTTAATGCAACGGGGTCAGTTTATCTCACAGGGATCTGGGTTCGATACTAGCTCTTACAAACTAAACATATGAGTAGCATAGTTTTGATCTATGCTGTAAAGTAGGAATCTGACAGTAGAGCATACACCTAGGAACTACAAGGTTCCAGGTTTGATATTAACCCTCGCCAACTAAGCACATGAGCAGCACAGTTTGGATCTGTGCTGTAAAGTGGGAAGCTGATGGTTTGTGTGGCAATCCACATCAGATACAAAAACAATCTCCCTGGTCTAGCACAAGTGAAAAGGGGATAGACTCCCTCGCTATCCGGCTAATACCGGCAATAGGCTACTCTGCTTTTTTACTACTTATGTTTTTCTCACCATCCTAAAGGACAGAGTTCCATAAAAAATTTTGTAAGAATAAATGGTTATTTCCTATAACTCCAACATAAAAAGGGGAATCACTCTGATAAATTATTTATTTATTGATCTACTAGAAAAAAAGAAGACGGGATTAGGTTTAGGGTTAGTTTAATGGGAAAATAAATAAATGATTTATCAGTCAATCAGAGTGGTTCCCCTTTTTATGTTGGATTTATAGGAAATAACCGATAAAATTGTGTAAAGTGAAAGCTATTACGATTAATTCATATTGGGGGAAATAACTGCCAGTTCTCCAATGATTGCAGGAAAGCATTATTTTAATTTTTTTAAAAGACGTGTAGATTTAGGGCAGATCTTCAGAATGTTAGGAGTGTCTACAAAGAATTCTATGATTGAAAAATCTGTGAGGTTAAAGAGTCAAGCATGCTGTCATATTTCAAACCTTCCTCTTCTGCCACAACAGATGAGGAACCTTAACCTTTGGTCTAAAGCAGACAGATATAGAAGAAGGTTAATTTTTGGATCTGGGAATGCTCAAAGTTTTTTTCCATATAAATCAATGGTAATTGCTGCTTTGTTCTGCGTCATTTCAGATAGTAGGGGAAACCTGTAGGTCTTTTATAAAAGTGATATATATATATATATATATATATATATATAAAAAATGGATACAATAGAAACCTACTCGAGTTTCACCATAAGGATCTTCAGGGTTAAATCCACTGAATTAATCGAGGTACCGATTAATTGCTGCCAATCACACGTACAATGAACACACGTGTGATTGGCAGCAATTAATCGGTACCTCGATTAATTCAGTTGAAGAAACTCGAGTAGGTTTCTATTGAATTTGCTCTACTTCATTTGTATTTGTTATATCGCTGACTTAACCCCTGAATTTTGCACCTCCAACGATCGAGCCCATATTCACCGGTAAGCCACCTTTTATCTTTATAAATATATATATATATATATATATATATATATATTTACATTGGTTGGTTGTTTTGTTATATGGTGTACCAACCATTTTTGTATCATTTATGGCTGAATTAAGCCATTTTGATAAACAAAGGACCCAGGTTGCTTAAATGGTCACACAATTAATCATTGAACAGGCTCATCACTGCTTAACGTTGATATATATATATATATATATTATATATATATATATATAGGTTGGTTGGTTGGTTGTTTTATTTTGTTTCACAGCATAGCAACCGTTTTTTGGTCATTTAATGCTGAATCAAATGACTCAGTACCTGCTGTTGCTTAAATGGTCACCCAATTAAGTATTGAACAGGCTCATTGCTGCTTAACTTCAGTGATCTAGTGAGAACCAGTGCTTTTGGTGTGACTTGATGATAATATGTATATAAAAAGAGATAAAGAGAAAGTTATCTATAAATAAGTATACCCCTAACAATTTTTTTCTAAAAAGTTAATTTTCTTCTCAGTCAAAAATGCCAGAATTTTATTATTCTTAACGATTATCAATTTAGGAAATGGACACAGTGACCAGAGTTCAAATCCTTGACAAAGCTGTTTGGGTTTTACTTTAATGCTAATGCTCTTCATATGTAATATAAACATGACAGGCTGCTAAAATCAATCAGTTGATCAATCAATGAATATATATATATGGGTAATTCCATGTCAAATCGTCCAGGCAATCATCAATAACTTAAAATTGGTTGACTTTAAGATGTTTTTGATAGCATTTTTGGATTCCTTGGGCCAAAATACTTTTATAAACCAATTTTTATTGGTAGAGAAGCTCTAGAACAGACAAAAATAGATTACAAAAAGTCGCCATTTTTTGCGAACCCCACCAAATTTGGAAAGCTAAAAATCAACATAACTCCGCCAATTTTTGGAATTAGAAGCTCAAATTTTAGGGATTTTGTATTGTTAACATAGTCCACACGTGGAAAAAAATTCAGAAAAATTGAAGGGGTGGGTGACAATTTTACTTTTTTCTGGATGATTTGACATGGAATTACCCATATATGTATTTACCTAGTCCATTTGCATCACCATTCACATCAGCAGGATGTAACACAAGGTTTGAATTTAGAGTTTTCCTTCTCCTTGCCTGGTTGCCATACCAAGGCTAAAAAGCCTCTTTTTTAAGAGGCTTTTTTTTTTCTTTTTTTTTGTTGAAATAAATAATTTTTAAACACATCTATTTGATATAATGGCAATAAAGGGATACTTCACACTCCCCAGATTTCCAGAACTGGAGTCTCACCATTAGACACAGTTTAGTTTCATACCAGGATATATATATATATATATGTGTGTGTGTACAGACAGATATTCACAAAGACTTTTCGTCATAAACACAATTCAAATGTGATTTAGCATTGCCTGAAAGAAAATAGCTTTCTTCCTCAATGATAAAAGAAGCTTGGAAAGATAGAACCGGTAACAGGAAGAAAGTAAAATGAAGGGGGGGGGGGCGTCGCAGAAACATTTTTTAAATTGAATTCAGCAATAATCTTTTTTCCTGTTATCTTGGATCTGTTTTGTCACTTCATTGGAGTTTATGTAAAACAACTTTGTATTAATACCTTACATGTCGACTTTAAAAAAAAAAAATGATTTGACAAATTATTAGACTAAAATAGTCTAGGTCAGCAGAATAGAGCACATATGCACACACACACACCGACAGAATTTATATGGGGGGCTCAAAGCATTTGGGCCCAATGTCATATTATTAAATTTCCCTCATATATATTTATCAACCCCTCCTCACAAATAGGATATAATACAAGGTCAATTTCTTCAGCAGAGTTAAACAAGTTTGAATTTAGAATTTTCCTTCTGGACTGGTTACCTATCCAAGGTTAAACTGCTCAGTCTGCCCTACTATTTGCCCTGGGTGGAGAATAGTTGGATGCATACCTTTCCTGGGGGCTATGTGAAATGTTAAAGCATGTCCAGGATTTGAACTCGGGTTGTCATTTCCTATGATGATAACCATTTCACCACGCACCTCCATAATTTCCCTCATATAATTTTATAATAAACAGACAAAAATGATTTGCAGTCATAATTTGATAGAATTTAGAAGATAAGATGAGCATAACAAAAGAATAAGATAAGTATAGAAGGCTATGTAACAGTAAAAATCATTTCCAATGTGTAAAAATCATTTCAATGCATTTTTATAGTAAAAATCATTTTCCAATGCATTTTTATAGTAAAAATCATTTCCAATGCATTTTTATAGTAAAATCATTTCCAATGCATTTTTATTGTAAAATCATTTCCAATGCATTTTTATTGTAAAATCATTTCCAATGCATTTTTATTGTAAAAATCATTTCCAATGCATTTTTATAGTAAAAATCATTTCCAATACATTTTTATTGTAAACACATGGGCCCGAAATAACTAGCCACATTTATTTTTCTTGATGTAACATTATTAGAGGCTCTCATGGTGTAAAGGTTATTGTCATAGGATGTGCATTTGGCTACCACAGTTCAAATCAAGAACGGGGATGTTTGGATTTCCTATATGACTAGTACTCTTCTAGTACCATCATGGTGTAATGGTTAGCAAGCTAGTCTTGCAGATATCTATTACTACTAAAGTAGTGAGTTTGATCCTTGCTGGATGCTCCATACTTGTGAACTTGTGTCACATCCTACTTGTGGCAAATGAGTTGAGTGAATACCTACCCTTGGGAAAGGTATTAATCCATCTATTCTACCCCCAGCTATGGGTAAATAGTAGGACAGACTGGGCTCTTAAACTTTAGTATGGCAATTAGTCTAGGAGAAGGAAAGTTTGAATTCAAACTAGCTGTAGACCTGGAGATGGATGGGCTCCATCAGGCCATTCCTGCTCAAGAGACACTATATAAGTAAAACACCCAATGATTGAGTCAGGTTAAGGCAGGGGTCACCAAATTTTTTCACAGTTGGATAATTGAAAAAATAACAAGTGCAGGCCACATTATTATTGTGTTCAATACTTGTTAGCCAGAACAAAGCTCTGAAAAAAAGATGTAAAACAAAATTTATCTTTCCATGTTAAATTCATGGATGAGTGGCGTAAGATACACAAAAACAAATTTAACCAGCATATTTATTTCCAAAACATTATCAAAAAACATTACAATTCAACTACTGTCGGCGGGACTGATAAAATGCCTTCACAGTCCGGATCTGCCCACAGGCCGTAGTTTGGTGATCAGCAAAGAACATTATTATGAACACTGTCAGCAAAATTTATCTAAATGAACATTTTAAGGCATGAAAATAAAACAAAGCTATAAAAGTTAATTTAGAAAAAAAAAGAAAAAAAAAGATGTAATGTAAACTTTGGTTTTTCTTTGTTTAATACGTTTTATAGAAAATGTTCATAGTTCAATGTACAATACAAGAAATTTGGTTAAATCGAACTTAACAGACCTAAATTCCACCATCGTATGTCACCCCGCCAAAATAAAAAAAATACCAAAAATCAGGGAATTAACCGAAATTTAATGAAATTTTCAGTGTTGATATATTAATGAATAAAAGATATAATGCACCAGTTATTTTACTCAAAAACTTTTACATTTTTTCAGATCAGTTAATTTTGAACCATGTATCTTTGATAATCTGTGTTATGCCTCAAAGATACATGGTTCAAACTTAACTGACCTGAAAAAATGTAAAAGTTTTTAAATAAAATCACTGAAAGAAACAGATTGTCAACCCTCACCCACTGCCTTCTAGCATAAAAGGGGTTGGTTGTTGGCCATACTGTTAATGTTTCAGTCTTGATACTGATATATATATATATATATATATATATATATATATATATACCATATTAATATTGTTAAAATGGTGTGATGTATTTATGAGTAAATAGTGCTCAATATTGTTGATAGAGCATGTGTATCTAAGTTAGGGTATTTGGACATGAAGTCAACAGCATTTGGTTTCTTGCTATGTGATTTTCAAACCAAAAACTTTGTTAGAAAATTGCATAGGCAAGAAACGGTCTGTAACCAAGAACTGTTGACTTCATCTCCATGCTACACTAACTTGGATATATATATATATATATATATATATATATATATATTTACATTTACCAACACCTCCACACGAGCAGGATGTGACACAAGGTCAATTTCTTAAGCAGAGTTAACAGATTTGTGTAGAATAATCATACTAATAATCATTGAATTGGTAAGACAAGGCAGTAAAACAGTTTCATATTGAGTTACGACTGCTTGCTGCCTTGTCTTACCAATTCGACAGTAATTGGAAATAGTATGATTATTCTACAATTTGAATTCAGAGTTTTCCTTCTCCTAGACTGGCTACCTAACCAAGGTTAAGAGTCCAGTCTGCCCTGCTATTTACCCATAGCTGGAGGGAGAGTAGTTGGATGCATACCTTTCCCAAGGGTATTAGCGCTATGTTAAAAGCAAACAGCTTCATCCAGGATTTGAACTCGAGTTGACAAATCCATTTCCTATGACTCTAACCATTACACCACACACCTCCAATGTATACCATATACAGTCCTTTTATTACATAAACAAAGTTATAGCCTTCCTTTCCTTCTTGGTTGGTTTAGGCATAGACATCTTGAGACTTTACAATGAAATTTTTAAACCTTAAATCAAACTGTAGTAAAATATGTGTGGAACCATGGCTAGCGAGAGAGAGAGAGGTAGGTGAACAGGTATGACACACTGGGACCAGCACTCGTGCATGCTGACTGCCATGTGAAATTTCTTAACTTTGTATTTTTGTTTTTGACTTTCACTTGTGTCTTTTTCTCACGGCTGTAAATGTGGATTGTTTTATGTATTTACTCAACCCCTCTGCCAACAGGCAGGATGTGACACAAGGTCAATTTTTGAGTGGAGTACAGCTGGTTTAAATTCAGAGTTTTCCTTCTCCTAGACTGGTTACCTAACCAACTCCAAAGAACCCAGTATTCCTTACTATTTACCCATAGGTAGGAGCAGAATAGATGGATTCATGCCTTTCTGAAGGGATGCAGTGAAAACACAAAAAGCATCAGATAGCATTTGAACTTGGATCACCAATTCCATTTCCTGTGCTGATCGCAATTATGCTTAGTGCGTCTCCCTAAATGTAGGTTGTTGTAAGTCTATAACTATATATGCACACATTTTATATATACTAGCAAATATATGCACCCCCCGGGTGCAAGTATTAAAGTTTTAATGTAATAAAATATTATATTAAATTAGAAAGGCTAATGAAACTGAATAAGAATACAGATAAAAAGATGTGAAACAGAAGGAGTATAATAAAAATGGAACAACTGAAACTTACTCTTCCATCAATCTCGTCTTTCATTGTTATTTTTTCTAATTTAAGTATTTAGTTAAAAGAAGAAGTAAAGAATAAAATGACAGTTATTTTATCTTGTTAATGGATTTCATTTAAGATTCATTGAAGAGATTTTTGCTTATATTCATTAAAATAAAACCAAACAGTTAGAAATCAATAATACTAAGCACATATTTATTAAATTCGATATTTTAATATCAATATGCAAATTAGCCTCCCCGTTCACACTGTAAACGCTATTTTGTTGTATATATAAATATAATTGCATGTTGTCAGTATGTAGACATGGTTAACAGTATTAATAATGTAAAATAATTTTATTAATAATTGAGGTTTAAATAAAGATAAAATCATGGACAATGTGATGTCAATAACTAAGAGAATTGTGACTTGAGTAATAATAGAGTTTCGGTTACAGACTGAAAAACACACAATCTCCATTATAAGAAGATATATATATATATTTATATCTTATTATAATGGAGATTATATGTCTCTAGTGGAAACTATATCACCACCAATGTTACAATTCCCTTCATTATTTGTGTCACATTCTCCATGATTTTATTTTTATTTAGTAGTCAGCAGATAAGCCTATTATCAGTATCAGCTGAACAGTGAGGGAATTGCTTTCGCTAAACCAGGGAGATTGTTTTTGCTGAGGTGGAATGCCACACCTATTGTCAGCTCCCAGATGCTTTACCACACAGATCAGATTACTCAAGCTGTACTACTCATGCGCTGAGTTGGCAAGGATTGGTATTGAACCTGGAACCTTGCGATTCCTAGGTGGATGCTGTACCAACCGAGCTAAATCTCATTTATTAAGAAAATGTGTTTTTTATTAATACTGTTGACTTTATCTATATCTTATTATAATAGAGATTGTGGGTTTGTCTATCTGTAACCGAAACTATATTACTATACAAGTCTCAATTCCCTTAGTTATTTACATCACATTCTCCATGATTTTATTTCTATTTAAACCTCAATTATTAATAAAATTGTTTTACATCATTAAGATTGTTGATCATATCTACATACTAATAACATGCAATTGTATTCATATATACAACAAAATAGCAGATTACTGAGTGAATGGGAAGGCTAATTTGCATATTGATCTTAAAAATTTGATTTTAATAAATATATGCTTAGTATTATTGATTTCTAATTGTTAGGTTTTATCTTATTGAATATGAGCAAAAATCTCAGAGATAAATCTTTAAAGAAAGCCGTTAACAAGAAGAAATAACTAATTATTTTAACTAAATAGTTAAATTAGGAAAATTTACCAATGAAAGACGGAGTAAAGGAAAATGATGGAAGAGTTAGTTTCAAAGTTGTTCTATTTTTCAATCATACCCCCTCTGTTCCAAATCTTTTTATCTGCATTCTTATTCAGTTTCATTAGCCTTTCTAATTTAACATGATATTTTATTATATTAAAACTTAAATACTTGCACCCGGAGGGTGCATATATTTGCTAGTACTATTAACATGCTATTGTATAATATTGTATTATATAATACCAAATACTGGTTTACAGTGTGAACAGGAATGTTCATTTGTATATTGATCCTAAAAATTTGATTTTAATAAATGTTTGCTTAGTATTCTTGATTTCTAATTATTTGGTTTAACTCTAATTTTATTCTTCACTGTCTAATATAGTTGAATTTAAAAAATTTAGCAATGAAATCTAGGACTGATGGAAAGAACTAGTGTCCAAGCTATTCTATTCTTTGATTATAGCCTCAACTGTTTGAAATAAGTTTAACTTAATAATTAATAATTTATATAGAAACAAAATAAGATAAATATAAGTGTCATCTTTTTATATGCATTTTTTATTTAGTTTTATTAGTCTTTCTAATTTAATGTATTTTTTTTATTAAAACTTAAATACTTACACATGGAGGATGCATATTTATTATAGTATCAATAATGTAGTTATCTATGTTTATAAATAAGAGTTTCCAATATCAATGAAAGAATATGTATATCTAAGTTAGGATAGCATAAATGTCAATTGCTGTAAATCCCATAGGTTTTACGTTGATGATTATCAGCATAAGCACACATTTTGCACACACACACACACATATATATACACACATATATTTATATAGCAATAATTAAATTGGAAGTGCTTGTTGTGTAATGGTTATCGTTGTAGGAAATTGACTCGGCAACCAAATTATATCCTGGACAAGGCTGTTTGCATTTCAGATAGTGCTAATAACTTTGGGAAAGGTATGAATCAAACTATTGGTAGATAGTACAACAGATTGGGCTCTTTAACCTTGGTGTGGCAACTGGTCTAGGAGAAGGAAAACTCTGAATTCAGACCTGTTAAACTCCTCGTAAAAATTGGCCTTGTATCACATCCTGCTCATGCAGAAGGACTGGAATAAAGAGTGCTCAATATCAGTGATAGAGCATATGTAGATCTAAGGATAGCAGAGAAACAGGTCGTTTCTCGCTTATGCAATCATCAGACTTGTACTTTGTTAGTTCATCCTTGGGATGCATTCCAATGTTAATATTTCAGTCTTGATGCTTTTTTTATTGCCTCTCATAGAAAGATGTCAAAAGAAGTTATTTGTATTTGTGAAGACTTGCTGATTAAGTGAAATGTAAAATTGTCTGCAAAAGATTCAGCAGCAAGTTGTTCCTTATAGTTGATTAAGCAAAGCAAAAATGGCAAACTACCTGTTTACCTGTTTAAAATAGTTGTGAACTACATTAATACATTGCTTTTAAAACATTGATATTGCAACTGTGAACTACATTAATACATTGGCTTTTAAAACATTGATATTGCAACTAAGTATGAATTATTTTGTGGTAGTACCTGTTAGGGTCCCATCTATGGGTTAACTAGAAAAATGTATTTATTGAAGTCAGTCAGTCAGTCTACTATTGGTTTGAACAATGTGACTGGCCAAGCACAACTAAACCAGTGTCAAGACAACTGGGAATTCAGAATAGTCCACTCATGCATTTGGGTGATTCCATTCCCTGAGTTCTGATTGGCTGCTTGGTTTGTAGGATCCTCTGAGGCTCCATAAATCCTGCCATTTTGCAGTAGTCTTTGCAGCAAACCAGAATCGTATTTTAGTTACAACTGCTTGCTGTCTTGTCTTGCCAATTCGACTTGGACTTAGTATTATTCTACAGTATTTTTTTTTTTTTAATTGTGTATCCATTAAGAATGAATTTCTTTCAAAACTTTATCAGCATTAAATGACCCACAAACAAAACAAACCAAATCCGAAACAAAACATTAAAAATGTCTGTGCTGATTATTCGGAAAAAAATAAAGAAAGCAATATAGTTATTGTTAGGGAGAGTTATCTCCCCTAATGATCTGGACACACAGGATACTCCCTGTCGCAAAAGAGACAGAAAGAACACAAGAATATGGCTGCTTGATGAACACATCACGTGGTATATAGTTGAACTTTTTATCCAACTCATCCTACTGTATTCCAGGTCGGTGAGAAAAATAAAACAAATATTGTTATATGTTAAACATATTTCACTGTTTTTGTTATCTTTTGTTATATAACAACTTTTGGGATATAACAGTTATATTTGAGTTATTGTCATTTTGTGGCAAAAGTCCAGACACCCCTTACATATTCAACCTAAAATTATAGAAAATAATTTAATTTTTTGTTTGCATATAACAATAAAAATGAGGACAATTGACCGAAAAATCCAAATAATACAATTTGAATTTTTTAAGATGTTTTTTAGAGGTAAAATAATTTCATAATTTATATATTATATCATTGAAAAAAAAAAGAAGGAAAGTGGAAAACAATATGTAGGGGTTACACTACGTGTTTCAGACGACCATTTTTTTGATGATTACTATTATCTGCATTATTTGGACTATTGTCCTCATCTTCATTGTTATCTGTACAACGTTTCGGCCGATATGTCCTCTGCCTTCAAAGTTCCGCGATGGCTCCCGAAAAGAAGGTTCTGAGTCCGAGAAGAAATACCTGAAGAAGGCCGGGGGCATATCGGCCGAAATGTTGTACAGATAACAATGAAGATGAGGACAATAGTCTGAATAACGCAGATAATACTATACTTCTGTTAAATCTTATCTTGATTTTATCGACATCCAAAACAGTTTGTTTTTTTTCGCAACAAAATGGAAATAAACCTTCGTGTTGGACATGTGCAGTCTCTATTCACAATGTAGAATCTCAATTTTTTTTCTCTCTTCATATTTTGACAGACAGCTTTTTCCATTATCCTTAACATTCTCTCTTTTTTTTTTTACTTTCCTCAGATAATTGAATATCTTCTTCGTGTCGTTGGTATTTCAAACAAAATCTTTTCAGCCAATCCATTGTTTGTATGTTCCCTTGAGAATATTTTATTGTATATTTATGACTTATTTTACTAGTGGGATTTTTTATACATCAAATGGCTATGGGGATCTACCAGAGTAAAATAGGAATCAAAGGGGCCTGTCTATAGGTAATCTCTGTCTGTCTTCTCCATGTTGGTGGGGCTTAGAATATGCATACCATATACTCTGCAGAAGGGTATGTCCATTGCCACCTACCCGAAAAGTGTCCTAGGTATGATACTAATTTACATCTGATGGTAAGGCCGGAGATCTTTTGAGTCTGGTGTACCCCTTCATTGCTGTTAGGGTCAATTATATTTGTTTAAAAATTATTTGTATTTGATAGGACTGTGTGCTAAAAAAAAAAAAACCTCTTATGAAACAACTCCAGAAAAAATGTAAATATAAACAGACAAGATGATTTCCTAACTTCAAGGTATAAAATAAACCTAGACAGGTTGACATGCCATTAAAATCAACTAATCAATCAAAAGAGGAAAAAAAATCTCCAAAATAAATTGTGTAATTTTTACAAAAGAATCTGATTTTCATTTTAAAAAAACATTTTTCTTGCAATGTTAATTAGATGATTTGCATATTTATGTCCATTTCTAGAAGTTTTAGGAGCTTTTTTTAAAATTTCTTTTTCATCAACATGTAATATAAACCAAAACCCAGAGATAGGGATCCCTTTCATCCTATTTAATGATTATTTTAATATTTTTTTTATAATCATGCCTTAAAATAGAATCAATTTTATCCCAAAATATGGAATCAAATTTTGATTATGGGTGTTTTCAAAATAGTTAAGGCAGAACTGAATGAAATCACTTTAAAGAGATAGTCGTAGATCTTTGTTTTAGAATATTATGAGTAGTATGTTCTACCTCTGTGTTTTCATGATATTTTCAAATATACAGAAAAAGTGTTTTATACCCACAAAGCAAGCATTTTTGAGCAGTAATCTTAAAATCTGGTTATAAAAAGTAAAAATTTACTGAAATTGTTATAAAAATATATTTCAAACCTTTCAGTCCAAAATATCAGAACATTTTTGGAAACCATAGGGATGTAATATATTGCCTGGTCAACCTGGTTCCCAGTTGCGGATGACTGGTGTGTGAGCGTCAAACATGGGCCTGAAAACAAAAACAGGATATGGCCATGAACACATTTAACTGAACTTTGACACCCGGAAAATGCAGGTACACATTGAGAATGCATAGGCACAGAAAATGTATAGGTGTAGCCCATAACCAATAAAAACAAGCTGCATGGGCGAAGAGATGTGTCTACAGGAAAACTGCGTAGGTGTTACGATCAAAGAAGCGTGACCTTATTGAGTTGAAGAATTATAAAAAGCCCTTATTAATCTGGGTTGAGCAGATTGAGATTGCTCGCAGTCAGAACTCTCGAAGGCTCCTGTGTATGTGTATCCTCTGTCAATGACTCTCAGTCTACACACAACCGAAGAATAAAAATATAACTTTATATTTTTGTATATACATGTGTTCCATGTTTTTTGTTGGGTCCAGTGACGGTACATAACAGGGATATTTGTCTTAAGTTAGCATATACCTGAGCTAGAAAGCAATTCTTAAAATCGTACCACAATTTTGATGATAAATTTGCACACACAAATTTTACCATTAATTTTTCAGTAAAACTGCCAACTTCAAAACACTGCAACATTTCAACAAAAAATGATAGAAACAAAATTTTAAAAATCCGTGTTTGACTTCAAAATTCAAGATTAAGAATATGCACATGTCTTGTTATACTAACAAATCTTTTAAAAATAGCCATCGTCTCAGCTTGGCCCAACTGTGGTGTTTGTTTGGTAGCATGACCAACCAGCTTGAAAAATTAAAGATGCCAATCATTTCAGATTGGGTAATTTGTCTCAACGTTCCCAGCTAACATATCCACTACTCAGTGTTTTTATATTGGCATCTGGACATTTAATTCAAATCTCACATGATTGAATTACCATTTCTGGGCTCATCAACATTCACTAGAAAGTTACGAATACAGTGAATACAATGAGTCTGCATTTTCATCAGCCAGTTATTTATGAGTGGTACTGTATACAAGTATGTCTGTCAGCAATCACATAACAAACATCATATGTTTTTTCAAAATGTTATATTTCATACTGTCGGATTAATTTCCATCTATTTTTCATATTTGTCAAATGAAAAGACATTATATCTGGAATTTTACACCTTGAAGACTTTCATCTATAAATCTACGGACTTCAACACCACTAGTAAATTTTGGAACCCTAACATCTTTTTCAAATTACAATGTGGACTTGTATATTGTTAACAGCTGAAATATATATACTATACTATTTTGATACCCACTTTACATTTTTTATATATTTTTACAATTTTTACAATAAACTCTTTTGAGTTTTACCATGAACTATAATGCTTCTGATTTTTTTTTTTAAATTAAAAATAAAATTTATACAAGTATGTATGTGTGTGTGTGTGTGTATATATATATGTATATATCAGGGTGAGTCAAAAGTTTTGCAATATTTTATGCGACACAATTAAGCAGCTCCAGATGCTTTTGCTGAGGTTGTGAAGGTGACGAACCACACTAGACTGTAAGATGATGAGTTCACCTGACACTCTCTGAATGTTACTTGCCAGATAAGCTTCAATGGCTTGGAGCATGGCCTGGGAATTCATAGTTATGAATACACTGAGTCTGCATTTTTATCAGCCAGTTATTTATGGGTCATACTGTATACAAGTATGTGTGTGTGTGTGTGTGTGTATGTATATATATATATATGTTTTGTTGAACTGTACAGACAATTCCTGTCAGACAGGTTTTTCGTTGATCCGTTCCAATTTTCGGGCCATCTTTCTGGTGCCGGGGTGTAACTGGTATAACAGTCCCCCAAAGGTTTCAAAACGAGCGCTTTCGGCAATACAATTTGCCATCCTCAGGTAGGAAACGATGGTATGATTTCGTGTCTCGTTTTGGAATGGATCAACGAAAAACTTGTCCGACAGGAATTGTCTGTACAGTTCAACAAAACTTGTATAAAAGAAAAAATGCTGCCAAAATACATTTATTTTAAAAATATATATATATATATATATATATACATACAAGAGTGAGTCAAAAGTTTGGCAATATTTTGAGAGGCACAATTCACCAGCTCTGGATGGTTTTGCTGAGGTTGGGAAGGTGACAAACCACACTGGATTGTGAGATGCTGAGGTTACTTGATACTCTCTGAATGTTACACGTCATATTGTCTTCTTTCGCTTGGAGCACAGCCTGAGAATTCATGATTACAAATACAGTGAATACAATGAATGTGCATTTTCATCAGCCAGTCTTTTATGGGTGATACTGTATACAAGTATGTATATATATATATGAGGGTCAAAAGTTTTGCAATATTTTGTGAAGCCATTTAGTAGTTCTGGATGCTGTGAGAATACCCGGTCTGCACTCGCGCATCTTCATTACACAATGTCAATGACCCCACGTTGTAATGTGCTGGCCGATTCAAAGGGAATGAGTTAGAGTAGAGACAGGTTCACAAGGATGAAAAACACAACACAAAGTTTGATAACAGGATGCTAATGGAAGAGGAAGTTGTGACACTTTGTGCAGTTTGTGGTGGAGCAGAGGACACTTAAGTTTATGTTGACAGCTGGCAAGAAAGTTGTCTTAACTAAGTTGATTGCCGACTTCACTGATGTGGATCTTTGCCTATTTTCTATCTACTGCTACTGAGACGACACTATCACCCCAATTGCTGGTCTGAAACTGCTGAAGTGGCTCAAGCTGGCTGAATATATGCAAATTCCACCCCTACACACCCTCATGGATTTGACCACCCAGATCCCAGGTACCTACTTTCTTTCTCAGACTTCATGTCTGCGATTTCTCCTAAAACTATAGTCATTACTTTTTTATCAGTTCAGTGCCCCCACTTTTCAGACCATTAACTTTTTCAAGACACATTTTCTCTTAAAAACAAGCTACCTAAAGATACTATCTCTAACTAGCTTAACTTCATGGTGGCCATTTAATTCTCTTCACTGACTGATCCTTTGTCTCCTTAAAGGACAGACACTCACCCATATATATATGCCTGGACTTAACACATTCTATTTTCTCCCTTTTTTTTTTCTCTGACCAAATTCTCACTTAACCATTATGTCAATGCTTTTGCTGAGGTTGTAGAGGTGATGAACCACACTGAACTGTGAGATGTCAAGTTTGCCTGATACTCTCTGAGTGTTGGTGGATTGGCTTCTTCGGCTTGGAGTAGTGCCTGGTAATTCACAGTTTTAGGCTTGATCATTGAGGTTCTTGCAGCCCAAATGAAATTTCTTGAATCATCTCATTATATTGTACTGTGATCAACTATGCATTTTACTTTAATACAACAAGTGTCTTTGGTTTCTTTTGTGGCGTTATGGGCCAGTTTAAACTCGTAAAGAATCAAACAACATTGCACATTTATTTATGCAGCTTTCAAATCACAGACGGAGTGAGGCAATGCACAATGTGTCAGTGCAGTAATTACCAGGAAACTATTGATGTTATGAGGCTTCATAAATACTCTGGCATTCTGCAGTAGGATTGCAACAAGATTAGATCCGTATTGAGTTACGGCTACTTGATGCTTTGCCTTACCAATTCGAGAGTAATTGGAACTTAGTATGATTATTCTACAACTACTAACTACAGCAGGTACCTACCATTATTTGAACTCTCATATGATATAAGAGTCACAAACTAGCATGTACCAAAATATTGCATAACTTTAGACGGTAATTTATGAGGAAGTGCATCCCAGTCTCCTGCCTCAAAAATTGTTACCCGGTGACTATCAAAATAACAACCCCAGCTCGTCGTAATTCTTGTTTATTTATCGTAATTTGTCGTAATTCTTGTTTAGATATGAAGATGGATATATAGTTTGGAATAGACTGAGATAGATAGATAGATAAACAAACAAAATAATATAGATAGATATCAACAAATGGAGATAAATAGATATTTTCGACAAGTAAATGTATTTTTTGGGGGGGGGGGTCGCTTCTTTTTTTGTCGTAATTCTTGTTTATTTAAACTAAAAACAAGACATTAAACAAACATGAATAAAAAAAATCTTAGTATTTAAAGTAATATAGATAAATATGAACAAATTGAGATAGATAGATAGATATGAAGATGGATAGTTTTGAATAGACTGAGATGGGTCGTTATTTTAATAGTCACCGGGTAGCAATTTTTGAGGCAGGAGACCGGGTCGCACTTCCTCATAAATTACCCTTTAGACTCCCCCCTAATGACACAAGATCAATTTTTAAGTGGAGTAAAGCTGGTATGAATTTAGAGTTTTCCTACTCTTAGAATGGTTGCCTAAGCAAGACTAAAGAACCCAGTCTTTTCTACTATTTACCTATAGCAGACTGAGGCCTTTAACCTTGTGTCATATCCTACTTCTAACAGAAGAGTTTAAAAGGAAATGCATTTAGCATGATGGTTATCATCAGAGGAAATGGAATCAGCAACTTGAACTCAAATCCTGGACAAGGCTGTTTGCATTTCACTTTGTGCTAATGTCATTGGGGAAAAGCATGAATCCATATGCTCTCCTCCTATGGTTAAATAGTAGGGCAGACTGAGTTCTTTAGCTTTGGTTAGGCAAAGAAAACTCTGAATTCAAACCAGCTTTACTCTGCTTAAAAATTGACCTTGTGTCACATCCTGCTCATGGCAGAGCTTTTTAAAGGACATTAGCAAGAAGTGAAATGCGTACAACTCTTATACAAGTAATTCTTGCATTTATGTTTAGTTTAATATGATTTGAATTTGTAGAAGTTGTTACAGTTCAGTTCTTGATAAATGGTAGAATCTATTGTCAGATAAGTAAAATTAATTCATCTGAAGCACCCCCCCCCTCCTCACAATGCCAGTCCAAAAAGACTACCACAAAGATTCCTTCTTGTGTTAAACACAAAAAGAGAAGTGATCAAATTTACATCTGACTTCAGTCAGGAGATTTCATGAAGGGGGGGGGTCTGGTTATTTTTTTTTCCTTTCTCCTTTTTGCTTTCTTTTCTTCTTTTTAAAAATTTTTCTTTTTTTTTTTTTTTTTTTTTTAAAGATTTTTTTTTCATCTTAATGTTTTTTTTCTTTTTTTCTTCTTTTCCTTTGTTTTGAAAATTTTTCTTCATCTTAAATTTTCTTCATTTTATATTTCTTCTTCCTCTTTTTCTTTCTTATTTTATTTCTTCTTCCTCTTTTTCTTTCTTCTTTTTTAAATTTTTTCTTCATCTTAATTTTTTCTTCCTTCTTTTTTTTTTCCTTCTTCATTTTATAAATTTTTCTTCATCTTATTTTTTTATTCTTTTTATAATTTTTTCTTCAACTTCTTTTCTTTCTCCTTTTCTTTCTCCTTTTTTAAATTTTTCATTCATCTTAATTTTTTCCTTTTTTTTCTGTCTTTTTTTCCATCTTCATTTTAAAAAATTTTTTTTCAACTTCTTTTCTTCCTACTTTTCTTTCTTTTCTTTTTAAAATTTTTCTTCATTTTAATTTTTTTCTTTCTTCTTTTTCCTTCTTCGTTTTTAAATTGTTTTCTTCATCTTAATTTTTCTATCTTTACTTTCTTCTTTTCTTTTTAAGATAATTTCTTTATCTTAATTTTTTCGTTATTCTTTTCTTCAATTTTTCTTCACCTTAATTTTTTTTTTCCTTTTCCAGTCCTACAATTGTACAAGAACGATACCCCACCGTCATTGTCTGTAAGAAAACTAACCACTGGTTGCAGATTACTTGACAAGGCTTTGAAAGGTAAGAGCAAAAGGGAAAAAATATAAACTTTGAGATGTTTTCTTTCTGAGGAAAGAAAAAAATGTATATATCATGTCAATATATGACTAAAAGACATTACCTTCATTGTCCATACACACAATACTAATTACTATTGAACCACTTTTGTCGAATATCTACCGCTGTCAAAAAATTGTATCATGAATAACTGTGTGTGTATAGAATACTGATATGACTGTAGCTCTCTTCATGCTGAGTTATTCATGATGGAAAAAAATAAGTGAATTCTTCTCAGAAAGCAGAATACGAAAGAATGAAGTGGGATTCGTCTATGAAAAGAATTTCTAGTGTGTTTTATGAATTAAATCTTTGCGAACCTTTGGAAATAATTTTATAGTGACTTGTCTGTCAGGGAGTAAATAACATGAAATAAATAAGTAAACATTACAAAAAAGAAAATAAAGATGTCTCACAGCGTGTATTTGTGTGTGTATGTGTGCATATATATATGCCTGTGACTCTGTGTGTGTGTGTGTGTGTGTGTGTGTGTGTATATATATATATATATATATTGAGAAAGACACCAATCGCCATGCCAGTACTAAAAAAGCCCAGTTAATCGACAGAAATAAGGTAGTTTTTGAGACCCTTCCCAGGGAAACTAACATCAGCTTAACTGTTTCTGGAGCAGGAGTGAGGCTGTGATCGACGCTAATGGCAGTTATTTTGAGTAAAACTTGTTGACAGTAGTGTAATTTCCATGCCTGTTGAATTTGTTTACAATCCATTAAATGTTGTAGTTACCAAGCACTTTTTCTTTTTCCTTATGAAACTGTCAAATTTATCCCGAACACCCTGTATATATATATATATATATATATATAGCTCAATCAGTAGAGTAACAACCTAGGAATACAACTTCAATACCAGTCTCTGCCAACTCAGTGCATGAGTAGCAGATTTGGTAATCTGATGTGTGGTAAAGTGTGGAGCTGGCGGTAGGTGTGGTGCTCCACCTCAGTAAAACATTCTCCTTGGTTTAGCACGAGTGAAAACAGGATAGACTCTATCATTATCCAGCTGATACCAACAATAGGCCATTCCGCTAACTTTATATTCTTATTAACTATACTACAGGCAAAAAAAGTTTGGACCACCTTGCATTTCTTTTAAAAAAAACAACCTGAAAATGAAATACGTTTATTTTTTTTTAAGTAAAAGATAAATATTTTGTAACTACAGTGTATTTGCTTTTATTTTTCAGTCTTTTTTGCTTTCTTCTTACATATATTCTCCACTTAGAAGCAAAATGCTTAAATTTGGACTTGTCAGTACACAATATATTTAGCTAAATTATGAATATTTTGTTTAAGAAATATTACATTACTCCGCCTCTGTAAACTTTATGAGATTAGCAAAATTTGTAACTTAGTTAAATGTTAATACTGGTCTTAAATGTTAATACTGGTCTTAAATGTTAACTCATGACTGACTAAATCTTGTAACAGTAGTTGTTGTTTATAAGGAACACTCATTTTGGACAAAAACAAAACAGTCTCTGAAGAAAACAAAGAGTGTGCCATTACAACTTTATTTTCATAGTTTTTTATTTTTATTTTTTATTTTTTTATTTCAAAGTTTGTTGTTTTTTTTTGTTTTTTTTTTGCATAAAATAGTAAAATCAAAGCAGCTAAGTGTTGGGGGTGAAAACACCAATGGACATTTTATTCAAAGAAGGCTACTCCCAAAGACAAATTGCCAAGTTTGAGATTTCTAGACATGGGGTGTAAAATTCATTACAAAGACGTTCAGAAACTGATGCTAATATTGACAGAAAAAGTGACAATTGCTGCTGAAGATAAACACTTAATGGTTATTTTCTATAACTCCAACATAAACAAAGGGGAACCACTCTTGACTGATAAATTATTTATTTATTTATTGATCTGCTAGGAAAAAAGAAGATGGGTTTATGGTTAGGGTTAGTTTAATGGGAAAATAAATAAATAATTTATCAGTCAAGAGTGGTTCCCCTTTGTTTATGTTGGACTTATAGGAAATAACCCACTTAATTATTGAGTGTAAAAGAGAAGGAAAACTGCTCCAGAGTTGACAATTGAACTTAATTCCTTTCTACAGTAACCACTGTGAAAAATTAACTTAGATCAGTAGGGCTGAATATTATTTATAAAATAATGAACTTTAAAATATATTACAGCACATAATTCATTACATTCTATTTTATCATGTTTTTATACAATACAGGCTTTTTTTTCTTATTTAAAAAAGACATGATAAAAAGAATTAGGGTGTCTTTGGAGAGGGGGCTGGAACAGATTAATGGCATTTCAGTTTATTTCAATGGGGAAATTTTATTTGATATACGAGAAATTACAACTTACAAGCAGAACAAATTAAACTTATAATTCAAGGTACCACTGTCTATTCAGTCTTTTTATTTGCAATGATATGGAATCAATTTATACCAAAGATGACAAGGTACTCGAAAAAATACTGTATATTTGCAATGAGTCATTTACACGTTGAGCAGGCTGATCTAGTAAAGACAAGAATTCTTTATATTGATTTTGTTGGTAAAAATTTTAGCTCTAATTTCAAACTCAAAGAAGCTGTTTAGAATTAAAATTCAAAAAATTGTTGCTAAGAAAGAAGAAAAAAAGAAAAAAAGAGTCATTTAATGATTCTTTTTGAAAAATGAAGATAATTTGAATCAGGAATATCAGAAACTGATATTGCAAATTTTCTTTTATACACCCTTGTGCAAATTAATTGAAACAACCACTTTAGTTTCCTTTCTTTCACCATACAGTCAGTTTTAGACCCACTGGAGTGATAGGGTGTAATTAATTTTTATTTTTTTCTCAGATTAGGTCATTTGCAGTGGTGTGCAGTAATATGAATCTATTTTCAGGGTGTATGATGAAATTTGTTTGGCCTTTCCTTTCTTTCAACATACAATTAGTTTTAGACCCACTGGAGTGACAGGATGTAATCAATTTCTATTTTTTCCTCAGATTAGGTCATTTGCAGTGGTGTGCAGTAATATGAATCTATTTTCAGGATGTATGATGAAATTTGTTTGGCCATGAAAAAATATTGTGTCATCTATGATTGCATCAGATTTTATCACACCCAGACACCATTGTCTTGACAGTTGATTAGTTGTCCTACTACCATTGTCAGCGATGGATGTTACTCCAAGGAAGTATACAAGAATTGTAATGCTACACAAAAAACTGGCAAGCCTTACAGAGAGATTGTGGATATTATGAAAATTATAATAACGGAATTCTTCATTTTGAAATTTCTTTTTGCAGCATTCTTAGAAAACTTTACAATGGGTAGCCAAATGTTGGGGATGGGGGATCCCAATGGTGTATGCCCTTAACCTCACAAAAAAAAGTTGATGGTTGGTTGTTCTGTTTAATGGCATATCAACCCTTGAGGATTATATAAAGCCAAAACTTTTTTTATATATATGATTTGTTTATAGAAATAATTTTATTAATTTGTATTATTTAGATTTTTTAGGCTGTTGTCCTCATCTTTATTGTTATATAGACAATGTTTCAGCTGATGTAACCTCTAGTCTTCTTCAGGTATTTCTTGTTAAACTCGGGAACCTTCTTGTCAAACTTGGGACCCTTCATGTCATAATCAGGAGCCTTCACAGAACTTTGAGCCAAACCCTTTATTTAATACATTGGGGTAATTCCATGTCAATTCACCAGGGTGTTACACCCACTGACATCGAATTACTTGAAATTTGGCACAAATGTTCACCTTCATAATTTAGGAAAGTGTGTCAAATTATTTTATATTAAACCTTACCATTCCGATTTTAGAGGGGGGTATTATTTCCCTATTTTGCCTCTAAATTAAGGCTGTGCGGTATTGTAAAATCTCAATTTAATTTTTTTTAAATACTTGCATACATTCAATATTTCTGAAATTTGGTATGTAGGGCAAATAAGGACTGTAGAATCCAAATATCCAACTATTTTAATCCTATACCTGATAGAAAATTTATTTTGCTCACCCAAATGCATGACTCCAAAATCAACAACTTTTCACCTATGTAGCTTATAGAAAATGTGTCCTCTTCAATTTTCATAATATTTTTTTCCTAACATCTACTATGCCTGCCTAAGTTGACCAAAGAATTTTGTGTGGGAGTAAAGTCTACTTTAGAAGATATGAACCTGCCAATTTCAGAGAAAGATTATAATTAAAGACAATCATCCTAATGTTCCATGAATTCTCAAATGTTGATATTGATATAGATATATATATAAGTCATCCACAGACACCGTGTTTCAACATTTCACATCTCTTCAGTGTGGCTAGACACAACAACTACCTCTGACCAGCTACCTCTGACCAGCTACACAACAACTACCTCTGACTTTTCATCAGCCCGATCCGTTAACCTCTCATCCATTTGACAGCTGCTGTTTAAGAAGTGGTGTTTAAACTATTTAATACTTATATTTGATTATATATTTTTTACGATCACTAGACAGATCCAGTCTGTAAACAGACGATCATTGCTTTATGCTGGCGGTGAAAGTTAATTTAAGTCGCTCATAGAAAGTTCTACTGGATTTTGGGAGCATATAATAAGTCATCCACAGACACCGTGTTTCAACGTTTCACGTCTCTTCAGTGTGGCTAGACACAACAACTACCTCTGATATAGATATATATATATATATATATATATATGTGTGTGTGTGTATTGGCTGAACATTTTGACCAAAATGGTTACTGAAATGAAGTATGTCACTCTCTTCTTGGTTATACCCATACATACTGACAAAGAAATAAAAGAGTGGTTGTGCCTGTTAAGGTCCCATCTATGGGTAAATAGATCTGTTTGTGATAATCTCTAAAATGATTCTGAACTACTTTGGCTTATTATTATTATTATTATTATTATTATTATTATTAGGAATAGTTACTTGAAGCTATAATTGCTTACAAACAATTATTATTATTAATTATTTGAAACCATATAATTGCTTGAAATACTTGAAACCATATAAATGTGTGCAAATTATTTGTATTAAGAATAGTTACTTGAACATATAATTGTTTACAAATGATTAAAAAAAGAAGATTGACATCATTATTAAAATCAGCCAACTTTGAAAACCATTTTACTATGTGCAAATTATTTGTATCAATTGAAGCGACAATTGTTTGCAAATTATTATTATTGTTATTATTATTATTATTATTATTATGAGTTTTCCACACCAGTGTAAGCTAATGGTCTTTCACTGGAATCTAAGTGAAAACAAGTCTCCTCAGTTCTCCAGACTCTTCTGAGTATTCTAGCCGATCTCAACAATGCTGTTGTCTGGATGGTCTCAATTCTTCTTCTGATTTCCAGTTCCTCTAGTCTATTTTCTAGACTTTTGGGGATTGTTCTAAATGCACAAACTAGAATAGGTATTTCCTTTCATATTCCACAGTTTTTTCAATTCTCTAGCAAGGTCCAGGTATTAGTCTATCATTTTGTTTTCTTTCATCTTCACCCTGTGATCTGCTGGGACTGCAAAATCTATCGGTTGAAAAGTTCTCTTTTTTTGTTAATCAATACTAGGTCTGGTCTTCTGGATGGGATAAGGTAATCCATCTTTATCTCCAAGAGAATTTTATGTGTATTATTCTCAAGAACTGATTCTGGTTTATTCATATACAGATTCAGTGATGCTGATAGCTTTTTGATTTAATGCATCCTGGGACACACATATTTGCTTTGAATGAGTCCCCTGGAAAATTTATGGGTCCCAACTAAAACCATCTAACTCCTACCTTGTAACTTGTCCTGTGTAATTAATTTCTAAGAGACTATTGAAATGTATTTACATTTAGCTTGAAATGGTGAGAGAAGAAAAAAGAAAAACACTGGACGCATAGATACGATTTTATTGCGTCTTTTAGATTTTTGTGCGTTCAGTGATGCAGGACGCGTACCTATCAGCATCTCTGTAGATTATCATTATTATTAAGTATAAATAGTTTCTTGAAACCATATGATTGCTTAAAAAAAAAATCTGACATCAGCATAACCCATGAGTTGACTTAGCAAAAAACCAACGAACCAACGAACCAACAAATCTGTTACTGCTTGCTTGATTTTAATAGTATGTCAACCAAACCAGGTTTATTTTATGCCAAGAGGTTTGGGATTCATGTGTTACAATTTATTGGTGTCATAAATTGTTGGCAGACCCTTTAGCGAGAATAAGGGCCATTAGCTTTGAGATCAGGGACTGGAAATTTACCAGTGACCCCTAGATTGAATCTCACGTGCCATGAGAAATACATGATTAGTTTTAGTTTTAACCTGACTTTGGAGTAGAGAGGACATGCTTCTTTCTGCTGAGATTGATCTCATCCACACGGAAAAATATGGGCTAAATAAAAAAAGCTTGATCAGGCAACAAAAATGTCTTGTTAGTTCATTTAATTGAAAACAAGTAAAGCCCAGAAGAGGAAGAAACCAGCCCTTAGTTTAGATAGAAGAACTCAACTAGACCAGATGTCGGTCAGAGAAGAAGAGAGCAAATAGAAGACAGGAACATAGCAACTAGAAGCAGTAATGAAGTTAGCAAGAAGCAAGTAAGATCTCCTCTTCAAGTAAGTCTCTAATCTCTCTCTCTCTCTCTCTCTCTCTCTAATATGTCTCTCTACCATCCAAGAAATCTCTCACTCACCGTTTATATACCCGATGTTGATGTGGGTATATAACACATGTTCAATGTGTGTTCATATTTACATTTTTTTGTGTAATTGTTTCCTAAGAGGTTTTTTTTTTTTTTTGCATACGGTCCTATTGAATGAGAATAATTTGCTAACAGATATATTTTACCCATAGATGAGACCCTAATACCACTCCGAGTCAAAGTGGACCTGTGAGTAATGGCAAGGAAGGGGTAACTCCACACTCCCCAGAGCTACACAACTGGAGCCTCACTATTAGACACAGTTTAGTTTCATACTCAGGATTCCCCTTTTTGGTGGGTTCTTACCCTGTGGGTCAGTGTATTCTAAGCCCCATTGACAGAGCAAAATCTGTTACAAGAGTAATCCCAAAAGTAAGGTCTCCAAAGTCTTGAGGATGCAGAGAAATTGTTTGTGCAGCTGTTGTCAACACTGTTGTGTTTGTTGTGCATGTACCTGTGACTGCAGTAATTTCTGATGGAGCTTCTGATTGACGCTACCACTAAGTGTAAAGTTTGCACAGTTATTCGATTTTTAATGCCAAAAACATTAAACCTATTGACATTCAGCAACAATTAACAGAAGTGTATGATGAGTTGTGCATGGATGTCAAAAATGTCCGCAAGTGGTGTAGAGAGTTTGTGACAAGAACAAGGTTCAACATTTCCTCAATGTCATGGCAGTGAGCTGGTATGACATGGGCATACAAAAACTGGCAAAATGCATGCAAAAATGGTGATTATGTAGAAATATAGATACATGTTCAAATTTGAAAATGATGTAAATATTATTGACAATAAACTGTAAACATTTCTGTGATTTCTAAATATTTTGGAGACCTTACCTTTGTATTTTACTTGACCTTACATATGGAGTGGAAACCCATTGTACCAGTCATTATTTAGAATTATTGGACCATATGACCTTTAGGCACCCCTTTTTGATCTCAATTAAGAAAGGACATGTTTTTCCTTTACACCGTCAATATCCGGTTGTTTGTTAGGGGTTAGTGTTAGGGGTTAGTTTTATAAATTTTTATTTAAATCTAAAAATCGTCTGTTAAAACAACCAGATATTGACGGTGAAAATGAAAAACATGTCCTTTCTTAATCGAGATCAAAAAGGGGTGCCTAGAGGTAATATGGTCCGAATTATTTAATAAATCAATTCAGATCATTAGTGTCAGTTTATTAACACTTTTTCTCAAGCTGTTTTTTAGTTAGGAGAGTCCGGGTACCCTGGGTGCCCATTACTTTGACCCTGACCAATAGGGACTAATACACAGTGGTTTGGTGACTGCAAATAAATGGTAGCCTTTCTCTAATGCAACCTTTGTCTGACTCCACAGCTGTTGTTCCTCCTTGTAATAATGAAAGTTTGTGACTCAGTTTTCAATAGTACACATCCCTCCCCCACCCCTCTCTGTATTAATTCCCTAGACTACATCTCCTCAACCCACAATGTATTACCAGCTGCATCAACCCAGCTGTCTTTTTAGTTCACTCTGCACCCCACACTCTACCTGACTTTGTGGTGCATTTACGACTCTGGGTGTGTTAGGCGGATTTACTTTCCAAGTATTATTTCCGATGATTGTTAAATTCATAATCAAAGATAAGACAACATGAGCAAAATGATATGACAATCTGTTCAACATTTATATAAATCATGAAACGTATAATACAGTGCATGCATAGGAAAAACATCATCACACAGGATGGTAAGCCTCTGAAATTAGTAGACCAGTTCACATACCTTGGTAGTAATATCTCATCTACAGAAAGCGATGCCAGTGCATGCATAGGAAAGACATGGACTGTTCAAGTGTTTTAAACAAGCTGAAGACATCATCACACAGGATGGTAAGCCTCTGAAATTAGTAGACCAGTTCACATACCTTGGTAGCAATATCTCATCTACAGAAAGTGATGCCAGTGCATGCATAGGAAAGACATGGACTGTTCAAGTGTTTTAAACAAGATGTAGACATCATCACACAGGATGGTAAGCCTCTGAAATTAGTAAATCAGTTCACATACCTTGGTAGCAATATCTCATCTACAGAAAGCGATGCCAGTGCTTGCATAGGAAAGACATGGACTGTTCAAGTGTTTTAAACAAGATGTAGACATCATCACACAGGATGGTAAGCCTCTGAAATTAGTAAATCAGTTCACATACCTTGGTAGCAATATCTCATCTACAGAAAGCGATGCCAGTGCTTGCATAGGAAAGACATGGACTGTTCAAGTGTTTTAAACAAGATGGAGACATCATCACACAGGATGGTAAGCCTCTGAAATTAGTAAATCAGTTCACATACCTTGGTAGCAATATCTCATCTACAGAAAGCGATGCCAGTGCTTGCATAGGAAAGACATGGACTGTTCAAGTGTTTTAAACAAGATGTAGACATCATCACACAGGATGGTAAGCCTCTGAAATTAGTAAATCAGTTCACATACCTTGGTAGCAATATCTCATCTACAGAAAGCGATGCCAGTGCTTGCATAGGAAAGACATGGACTGTTCAAGTGTTTTTAAACAAGATGTAGACATCATCACACAGGATGGTAAGCCTCTGAAATTAGTAAATCAGTTCACATACCTTGGTAGCAATATCTCATCTACAGAAAGCGATGTCAGTGCATGCATAAATCATGAAACGTATAATACAGAGTGTTTTAAAAAATTTGAGATGTACAGTGTGTTTCCGAAAAAACTGATATTATTTCATAATCTAATAAGCTGACCAATTCACATTCAAATAATCTCAATTCTATGCCATGTATTAGCCTTTCCTTTTTAAAAAGAGACAGTGAGTCCCAACAAGACAATATAAAAGGTGTTTCAGAAAAATTGATATCATTTCATAATCTAATGAATTGACCATTTGATGTTCAAATTTGACAGATTTGAATTCAGAGTTTACCTTCTAGACCAGTTACCATACCAAGGTTAAAGTGCCCGGTCTGCCTGAGTATTTACCTATACATATAGGGAGAATAGTTGGATGTATACCTTTCTCAAGGGTATTGCTATACACTGTAAGCCTTATATTCCAGGTCGAGTTCTATTTTACTGTACACCATAAGCCCAATATTTGAGCTGAGCACTATACAGTATAGGACTTTATATTCCAGTTTACAGGTTTTGTTAAAGACCATGGAATATTTCTTCTTTATAATTTTCAAGTATTCTTGTTATTTTCTGTACATTGAGATCAGGATGGTAGAGAAAATGTCCCATATTTTTTACTTAAACACTTTCAACCATTTCCCTGATTGTCCTCAGGGGAATTATTGGTTGATAATCTAATGTATAGAAAACAAAACAAAGACTTGAATGTCTACACTTCAAAATTATAAAGAAGAAATATTCCCTGGTCTTTAATAAAAGCGGCTTAAACTATACCTTGCTCCAAAAATATACATACATATATATATATATATATATATATAAAGACAAAAAGCTTAAAACTCTCAAATCGGACCTGAACTTTTCAACACCATACCATTGGAAGAAAAGACCAGCTTAGAATCATCCTAATACCAAATTACTTGGTACCCCACCAAAGAATATATATATATATATATATATAGTTGTAGAGGGATCCACGTATGCTTCTTAGTTGATATATATATATATATATATATATATATATATATCATCTGTTTATAATATATATTGTTTGGGATTTGATATGAAGTATTAGGTATTTTTGGTTTTTGAATGTTAGGTTTCATTTTATTTCGTTGAATTTTCGTGGTCATTTGTGCCCCTTCTTCAGAACTACTAGACTGGCTGGTTTGGTCTTCATGGCGTCTTATTTATACTCGTTATCTGAGCTAGTAGTATCATCTGTTGCACCTCATTGGGTGGTGTGTGGGCAGTCACTGTTAGTGACCTCCTTTCTTCTTTGTTGCCGCCACTCGTTTGTTTTATATATATATATATATATATATATAGTGTAATGGTTAAAATTGTAGGAAATGGACTCGTTGACCTGAGTTTAAATCCTGGATGATGCTGATTGCATTTCACATAGCGCTAATATCCATGGGAAAGGTATGCATCCAACTGTTCTCCCTCCAGCTATGTAGTAAATTGTAGGGCAGAATGGGCTCTTTAACCTTCATTAGGCAACCAGTCTAGGAGAAGGAAAACTCTGAATTCATACTGTTCAACACTGCATAAGAAATTGACAATGTGTCACATCCTGCTTGTGCAGAGGGGTTGGTAAATATATATATATCTATTTATATATGGGGGTTAAAATGTGAAAATCAGTCCGTCAGTATGTGGAAAGAATATATAAAAATACGAAGTATTCATGTTTTTCTATATTTTTCCACACACCCACAGATATATATATATATATATATTATTTTAGTGCAATGATGAGAAAGCATAGACAAAGACAACTCTGCCCTGGAGGAAAGTTTGAATGTGATTTGTTATATATATATAATATAATAAGATAAATATATAAAAGTTTTACATATCTATTTATTAGGTGACAAAGGAACATTCCTTTTCCTGTTCCTTTGTCACCTAATAAATAGATATGTAAAACCTTTATATATTTATCTTATTATATTATATAACAGCTCTATTTTATATTGAGCACTCTACCAATAATACTGCCTTTGGTACACCATTCCAGCAAAAGCTGAAACAGTGACCATCTCACACTATATATATATATATATATATATATATATATATATATAGCTCAGGTACGGTGTATCTAAGGGCTAATATGGTCAAGGAATTAAGAGGTTTTTGACTTTCCAATCTTCCTGAATAGTCAATGTTTTGAAAATCTCACTATCTAAATCTGCACCCCCAACCCAGCCATTAACGAAGTGCTGTAATTTCTTTCACAAGAATACTATAAACTAATTATATTGTATTATGAGTTTTTAATTAGTATTGAAAATCATTTAAGTCAAATTGCTTTAGCTTGTGTTGGAGGGAATGCAGAGGATTTTGTCTTTGTTCATAAAACTATGTTAATGAAAAAATTTCTATTTCACTGTTTGGTAAAAACTCAAAATCTTAGAGAAAGATGTCATTGCAAATGTTGTTTTAACTTCAAAGTAGAAATTTGAAACTTATGAGATTACTCACTCCCAATCAATTTTATGATAATATTTTCTACCTATATGCTCTTTCTATCTTATTAATTCTGTCTCTCTCCTTCTCTCACCATATCTCTCCTCTGTCTGTCTGTCTGTCTGTCCATCTATATATATATATATATATATATATATATATATATATATATATATATCATCATCATCATGTCGCGCTTTCAGCACGGATATCCATGACAATCTCTCTCCATCCGTCCCTATCGCTCATCATTCTCGGGAGGTCCTCTATGCAGCATCCTGCATCCGCACAGATCTGATCAACATACGTTTTTGCTGGTTGGCCCACACTGGCTTGTCCATGTGCTGGCTTCCACAGAGGACGTCACTCATGAGTTTGTCCTTGCTTCTCCAGCAGTGTCCTGCGTGTCTTGTCCGTCTTACTCGGATGGTTTGGGTGATATGTGGTAGGTGGCCGTATAGCTGTTTTCTCGTAGGGTGTTGTTTCCATGTCTTGTTCAGGATCACCCGCAGCATTCTTGTGCAGCTCCCATCTAGTTTATTCTCTAGTCGCTTAGTTAGGGTCCAGGTGGTGCAGCCATACAGCATTACTGACACGACAACGACCTGGAAGAACTGTCTCTTTAACTTGTCTGTGAGCTTGGACCTCCATATGATCAATAATTTATTTATAGCAGCCCATGCTTTTCCTATACGTGCATTAATGTCATTTTCTGTGGAGGAGATATTACTGCCTAAGTATCTAAATTGTTCTACAGAGTTTAGGAGTTTGCCATCGATGGTTGAGATGTCGCTTTTGTTTTTATATGTATATATATATATATTGATAATATGATTAGAAGCAAGAGAGAGAGTAATGGGAATCCATGCTGTCAGTATGATTTGATGATAAATAATAAAATTCTGGTATCTTTCTTTGGCTTAGAAGAAAAATATGTAACAATCCCAAAATAAATACATCTCTATGAAAAATAGTATATATATATATATTTTTAAACCAAACTTGATTTTCTTTTGTTACAGAGTTTGGTCATGAATGATACCTAATAATATCTGTTTTGATTATATAATGTTCCACTAGAAATAATAAAATCCTGGTATCTTTGGTTTAGAAGAAAACTTTATAAAAAATATTTTTATTAGTGTGCCTATTTATTGGCAACACTATATATATATATATATATATATATATGTCTGTGTGTGTGTGTATATATATAAGATGCCGACTTTTATATATATATATATATATATATATATAAGATACTGACTTATGTATATATATAAAGATGTTGACATATCTATATATATCTTTTATAAAGAAGCCAGTTAAGATAAATTAATCTATTAGGTTTTTCACTTATATGGAAGTGTATATATATATCTATATATATAAAAGGATGTTTGGTATGTATGTGTTAACGTATAACTCCAAAACGGGAGGTCACTCAGATTCGAAATCTTGCATACACATTAATATCCTTCTAACTAAGAAATACACCAAATTTGGTTATTGATTTTTACTGATTATGGGATATAATTAATTAATTAAATCAAAATCAACCAATTTGCAGAACTGTCCATATACCAGCTCTTGCTGCTATTGTATCAGCAGGAGCTTGGCTGCTGCCTATTTCAGCTGCCTGAAGAAGAAGAAGAAAGAAAGAAAGAAAGAAAGAAAGAAAGAATATCAGTTGCCCTGTTGGCTAGCAGTTTTTCAAAATGTCTGCTACAACTATGACTAAATTTTAACATAAAATCAAATACAACTATGACTAAATTTAAAATGTTAAAAACATAAAATCAAATTCTTTTTAAATTTAAATGTTAAAAACATAAAATCAAATTCTTTCTATTTTGGTCCAATCTTTAAAATATTTATTTGGTTAGAAAGAAAAGAAAATAATCTTTCTAAATATGTAATTTGTATATATTTTTATCCATTGAATTATTTTTTTACAGTGTGTTAAAAATATTTTGCTTTTGACAGCCGATAATACGACATGATTTTTTTCAGACTAAATTTTAACATAAAATCAAATCTTTGTTCATATTCTTAAATTGTACACTCACTTTAATTTAAATTGTTGTCATGCACAAAAAAATTGTAGAAAAATTGAAATTGTTTCAAAACACAAGTTTATGGTTACATTTTTAAAAAAATAATATTTTAATTGTAAATAAAAATATCATGAAAATGTTTTATAATATCACCAGTATAGGGTTACATATTTGTATATATATATTAAATGTAAATAAAAAATGATAAAACGAGTTGTTTTGTAATTAATACTAATAGTAAAAAAAACATTTTAAAACAATGTGTTTTTAAAATACTATCTTGAGTTTTAGCAAAAATAGATATTGCAATACAAAGAATTTAAATTTTCGATTCTCAGCTTCTTTTTATCATTAAATTAAACGAATACATTTCTTTTAACTTTAACTCAACAAGCAATTAAGAACTGGATTTGAATTGTTGTCATGTACAAAAAATTGAAAGAAATGAATTACAATGTTACATAGTATTTCTAACTCATCAAGCAATTAAAAACCGAATTTAAAATTGTGTTATGTACGAAAACGTTTTAGAAAAAAAATCATTCAAAATATTCGCAAATTCTTAGTGATTAAAAAGGGGGGGGTATTAAAAAAACAACAAAAAAAATACTATTATTATTTTCAAATTGCTAAATGGATTGGAAACCGAACCATTCGCTTTTCAGTGAAACTTTTGGTAGACAACAACAATATTCAATTTACAACATAGGAATGTCCAATCTGCTGCATTAAACCCCCCCCCCTATATTTAACACAATGTAACTTGAATAAAGATTATTATTATCTGCAAAATTTTTAGACCATTCAAAAGAAGAAACATTAAAAAAAACTCCTGATGATTTTTTTTTTAAATTTCAGCTTACGGAAATATTGAAAATTATGAATGAAAACAATGTTTACATCTTCACACCATTAAATCAATTGAAATTTTAAGTAGTCAACAAATTCTGTGAAAAATCAACTAATAGTCAAATTTTTGTGAAATTTTTGGTAATTATTTATCAGTTGATGAAAATGTTTGAAATAGGTTTTTTTTTTAAATATGTTAGGGGAAATATTTTTTATAAGGTCTCCTCCGCTATTATATTTTATGAAATCTGAAAAGAAAATGAACAGATAGAAAACGATTTTAAATGTGTTTTTTCTATAAAGATAATATAGTCTGAATAATTATATCAGAAGATTTTTATAAGTTTCTATACAGGATTTTTTTTTTAGTAAAAAAAACATGAATTCTGAATTCTGCTAAAAAATGTCAATATTATGATATAAAATTGTTTCAAAACACTTAAAAATTTAGGATTACATTTAAAAAAAAATATTTTCAATGTTAACAAAACAAAAAAAATTCCCTAAAATAAACACTGTAATACACAAATTTTCTGTGATTTTTTAAAAATTTTATTTTTTTATTGTCTGGTCATGGAACACCAAGTACAAATTTAAAAAATCCCAGGGATCAAATTTTTGGCATGGTTATTTACTTGACCTCAGACTCTAGCTTGAACTATATTAAGTTGACCTCCAAGGTTATTTGAATTCAGATGAGGTCATCAGATAATAAAATGTGCTATTTCTGTCCAAGTGGAGTGAATGAGATATGAAGTATAAAACTGTTTTTTGTTTTGTTTTTTGGACCACATAGATGGGATTAGGTCCATTTTTCACATGGCCAGCTGCATGTTCCATGTATATGTAGTAAAAAAAAAAGTACTAAGTACCAAGTCTGGTTTTCAGACTAAGTCTGGTCTGGAGATCGCATAGGCGAAAAACTGTCAGTAACTAGGTGCTGCTGACTCCATGTCCATGCTGCCTTAACTTTATACATATATATATATATATGTATATCCATGTGTGTATAGTGTATAACATGCTGAACTGCAACAACGTTGTAAGTGAGTTCAAACTCTAGTCATGCTATTATGTTCATTTTCAGACTAATACCTTTGGGAAAGGTATGAACCCTCTCGTATTTCCAGTTATAGTTTAAATATTATCACTACTGTTTTTCTATAAGTTTGGAGTATTCTGTTTGAGTGGCCACTATTTTGAATATCATGTAAACAAATATTTTTGTAGTATTAATATAATTTTTTGCTATAAACCAATATTTTATATATAGTTTATTTATAGTTTATTGCCAACTCAACCTCAGCATTTTTGTCTAAACTTGGACTTTTTCTACCAGACAAGAGGAAATACTTAAAAAAGATTCAGGAGAAAGCTCTAACCGCATCAGCATGGATATGGCAGTCCTATATTGTGACATCAAACCGACAAAGTCTGGTGGTATCGTGAGATACTGCTGGGGCGCTCTGGGTTAGTGGTAATGATGCTTCGGCCCCGAAACCATGCCTGAACCCAGAGTCATCATCTGATGAAGGCTTTGTTGGTTGCAATGCTACTGTGTAAATAGCAGTCATTGTATGAAGATTATATAAGAATATATATATATATATATATATATATATATATATAGTTTTTTTATCTATCTACTTTTTGTATCTATTTTATGCCTCTCTGTTTCAGTTTATCTATGTATCAATCTTTTCATATGTATATTTTCTTTTTTTTCAGGTGGCATAATATCTCGGGGTATCACTGAAATTTCTGGGGAAAGTGCCAGTGGCAAAACACAGTTTTGTTTGCAACTGAGCCTCATGGTTCAATTAGCGGAAGAGAGAGGAGGCTTAGCAGGAGGTAAGTTTCATTTGGTTATGTTTATATTCTAATATATAAATTACACTTTTTTTGTGTGAGTCTCTATTTGTAATTCGTAAAGATTCAAAACTATTGACGCCCTGTCAGTGGGGCTTAGAATACGCTAACTGTATCCCTTACTGAGGGTAAGAACACCCCCAAAATAGGGTTCCATGAGTATGACACTAAACTTCATCTGATTATGAGGCTCCAGTTCTGGAGATCTGGGGAGTATGTGTTGTATACCCTCGTTGGGTATATACATCGAGAGAGTTCTCGTGTGATAGAGAGAGAGAGACAGACAGAGTCAAGACTGTGACTTACTTGCTTCTTTGTCTAGTAGTTGTTTCATTTTCTTTCTTTTGGCCAGTTGTCATGTCTGGTCTTCTAACTTCTTGCTGCTTCATTTTCCAAGGGCTTCTTTTTAAGTCATGCATTAATTAACTACAAGACATTGTTTTTCTTTGATCAAAGATTTTATTACTGCATTGCCCTGATACACCGCGCGGTCTGAGTTATAACTCCAGCAAAGAGATAGACATCCTCTCTACCTGAAATCTGGTTGAAAACTCATTTCCTAACTAACTCTATCACGTGACTCGCGAGATTCCCACCTCTGGGTTCAGTTGGGGCCATAACCGTTACTGGTATTTTTCCATCCCCTGATCTGAAAAACAATGACCCCTTAGAATTCTTGCTACAGGGCTTGTCAAAAACCCATGCCTCCACACAATTATGCAACATATGGATTACCTCTTCATTGCCATTTCTCTCAGGTCCACTCTGAACAATGGTGGCAGTACCCGTTAGGGTCCTATCTATAGGTGAAATAGACCAGTTTGAAAATTATTAGATAAGAATACATGAAACCATATAACTGTATAGAAAAAAATGATTATTATTAAATAGAAATATTTACTTTAAACCATATAACTGCTTGCAAATTATTTATATTAGATTGGAATACTTGAAAGCATAAAATTGTGTATAAATTATTTGTGTTAGATAGGTTTTTGGTTGTTTTGTTTTATGGCATATCAACCCTTTTTGGGTTATTTAATGCTGAATCAAGTCATTTCGATATTCAGTTTCTTACAGTACCTGCTGCTGCTTAAATGGTCACCCATCTAAGTATTAAACAGCCTTATTGTTGCTTAACTTTGGTGATCTAGTGGGAACCAATGCTTTCAACATGACTTGACTGTAAGCTGTATTAGATAGGAATAATTGATATTATATAACTTTGTGCAAAAAAAAACTCTTAAGAAACAACTACACAAAAAATATAAATGTACAATGAAATCAATTCCCTAACCCTCTAAGCATGAAATAACCCTAGACAGGTTGGTATGCCATTAAAATCATGTTCCATGAAAAAATGAAAAGGATTGAAAGAAATTGGAAAAAGAATAAAAGACAAAGGAACAGAAATGAAAAGGTAAATACAAATTTTAAAATATTAACAGGCATAAAAATAAAGTAAACTAATGAAAAAAAAAGGAATAAGAAGGAAGAAAAAATAAGAAAGAAAAAATAGAGAGGAATGAAAGATAAAATAGACACAAATGAAAAAAATGGGGGAAAAAACCGAGATGAAACAAATGAAAGAAAAATGAATAGATAAAGAAAGAAAAAAAAAGACAGCAAAGAAAAGAAAGATGGACTGGAATGAATGACAAATAGGCATGAATGAAAAAATGAATCAGAATGAAAGACAAATGAACAGGAATTAAAGGAAAAAATAAACAGGAAAAAATTATGAATGTATAGAAATAAAAGAAAAAATGAAGAAGAATAAAAATAAAGAACGGGAGGGAAAGACAAAAATGGACAAGAATGAAAGATAAATGAAAAAGAATTAAAGAAAGAGAAACAGGAATGCAAGATTAATTAGTTGAAATATAAAAAAATTAAAAGGAATGAGTCAAAAGAAAATAAGAAGAATAAAAAAAAAGGAAGAGGAATGAAAATTGAATCAAGGAGAAATGAAAGAACTAAATATGACTGAAGAAAAAGAGGATAATTGAAAAAATGGACGGAAATGAAAGAAAAAATGAATAAGAATGAAAATTAAATGAACAGAAATGAAAGAAAAATGAATAGGAATGAAAATTAAATGGACAGAAATTAAAGAAAAATGAATAGGAATGAAAATTAAATGGACAGAAATTAAAGAAAAATGAATAGGAATGAAAATTAAATGGACAGAAATTAAAGAAAAATGAATAGGAATGAAAATTAAATGAAAGAAAAATGAATAGGAATAAATGGACAGAAATTAAAGAAAAATGAATAGGAATAAAAATTAAATGGACAGAAATGAAAGAAAATGAATAGGAATGAAAATTAAATGGACAGAAATGAAGAAAAATGAATAGGAATGAAAATTAAATGGACAGAAATTAAAGAAAATGAATAAATGAATAGGAATGAAAATTAAATGGACAGAAATTAAAGAAAAATGAATAGGAATGAAAATTAAATGGACAGAAATTAAAGAAAAATGAATAGGAATGAAAATTAAATGGACAGAAATTAAAGAAAAATGAATAGGAATGAAAATTAAAAGAAATTAAAGAAAAATGAATAGGAATGAAAATTAAATGGACAGAAATTAAAGAAAAATGAATAGGAAAATTAAATGGACAGAAATTAAAGAAAAATGAATAGGAATAAAAATTAAATGGACAGAAATTAAAGAAAAATGAATAGGAATGAAAATTAAATGGACAGAAATTAAAGAAAAATGAATAGTTATAACTGATTTTTCTTTGTACTTCTCATATTTTAAATATATGAACAGACTGTCATTTTTTGTTCGTTTTTTATTTTTTAAATTCTCCCGTTTTGTGTCAAGGTTATTATCATTGTGAGGTTCCTGCAATTCTCTTTTTTTTTTTTTTTTTGCTAGACTAAATACAAAGCTAAGTCAACCTCTCACTCCTCAAAGATATACGAGGTTTTGATTTTCCCATGATACTTCTCTTGTAACTTCCTCTTTATTACTTGACAGTACCAAGGTGAACATGCCAGCCATCAGCCTTTAGTGCATCCTATTCCAACTGCCAACCTCGGCATCTGCACTTCCTGTAATCTTAACTTCCTTCTTTTTTTTCTTTTTTCTCTCTCTTTTACTTATTAACTGGCAAGGTAACCCTGCACTGCCCTCATTTTCTAGAGGGTTATTCAAATTTATAAGTACCTTTTTTCAAAATAAATGTGCCTTATTGAAATCTTAACTTGTTTTTCTTCTCTTTTACTTATTAACTGGCAAGGTAACCCTGCACTGCCCTCATTTTCTAGAGGGTTATTCAAATTTATAAGTACCTTTTTTCAAAATGAATGCCTTATTGAAATCTTAACTTGTTTTTCTTCTCTTTTACTTATTAACTGGCAAGGTAACCCTGTACTGCCCTCATTATTTACTAGAAGGTTATTCAAAATGTATGTGCCTTATTCAAATTTTAACTAATCTTTACTAGAGAGTTATTTGAATCTTAACTTGTTTTTTTTTTCTCTCTGTTTTACTTATGAACTGGTAAGGTGACTCTACACTGCCCTCTTTATTTATTGTGTGCGTGTGTGTGTGGGGGGGTATCCAAATTTGTATGCCTTTATTCAAATTTATAAATACTTCAATCAAGACATAAGTTTCTATATTCACAATATGTAGACTTTTTTTTTTTTTCAAAACAGAAATTTATTCAAATTTATAAATACTTTAGTTGAAAACAAATTTCTTAATTAAAAATACCTAAGAAATCATCATCTTTAGGTCACACTGACAGCATGGATTTTCATGACTCTCTCTCACCACTTGACCCTATCAATCATCGCTCCTAGCAGGTCCTCCTTATGGCATCCAGAGTCCATGCAGAGCTGATCAATGTTGGTTTTTTTCTGGCCGTACCTCTCTTCAGGAGAACATTGCTTATGAGTTTGTCTTTACTTCTCCAGCAGTGTCCAGCATGTCTTCTTTTGATGGTTTATGTGATAGGAGTCATTTGTATTATAGGTGATCACACAGTTGCTTTTTCATGGGATGCTGTTTCCAGGATTGTTCAAGGCAGCCCATAATATCCTTATGCAGTTCCCATTTAGCCTTTTCTCCAAGTGTTTCATTAAAGTCCAAGTGGTGCAGTCATACAGTAGCACTGACACAGCTGCAGCTTGGAAGAATTCTCACTTTATCTTATCAAAGAGATCAGATATCCATATGATCAATAATCTTTCTATGGCAGTCCATGCCTTTCCTATCTGTATATTGACATTACTTTCTGTAGAGGAGATATTGCTACCTAGATATGTGAACTGGTCTATTAATTTCAGAGGCTTGCCATTCAGTCTGGAGATGTCTTCTTTTCATTTAAAACACATGAATGCCATTTCATCTGAGTTCACATAGAAGCCAATGCCTCTTGCTGCATTGTCTAGGCTATGCAGCAGTGATTCGCCTACTGGATTTATATATATATATATATATATATATAATATATATATATATACACACACACCAACCCCTCCGCACGAGCAGGATGTGACACAAGGTCAATTTCTTAAGCGGAGTTCAACAGGTTTGAATTCAGAGTTTTCCTTCTCCTAGATCGGTTGCCTAACCAGGGTTAAAGAGCCCAGTCTGCCCTACTATTTATCCATAGCTAGAGGGAGAGTAGGATTCATACCTTTCCCAAGGGTATTAGTGCTAAGTGAAATGCAATTACCACATCCAGGATTTGAACTGCTGGATTTATATATAGAGTCTTTCTTTTTTTCAGTATCTTAAACTAAGAATATTTTTTTTGTTAACTTGGTGAGAAAGGCAATTTTTTCACATATTGTCTCACAGATCATTCATGGCAGCATGTATTTACCCAGCTCCTGGGCAGGATGTGACACAAGGTTAATTTTTAAGCGAAGTACAACTGATTCTGAATTCTGAGTTTTCCTTCTCCTTCACTAGTTGCCAAGACTAATGAACTCAATCTACACCATTATTCCCCCATAGCTGGGAGGTGGAACAAACAAATGGATATTTTAGAAAGAAATAATTTCTTTATAACAAGAGTTTATTTGACTTACAAATTCTGAACACGTATATATGCATGTATGTATTTACCCAACCCCTCTGCTATGAGCAGGATGTGACACAAGGTCAATTTTTAAAGATGTAAACATGGTCAATTTTTTAATTTTTTTTATGTGGTTGGTTTGAATTCAGAATCTTTTTTTTTAGACTGGTTGCCAAACCAAGACTAAAGAATCCAGTCTGTCCTACTATTTACCCATAACTAGGATCATTCACAACTGTAGTCAGTATGCTCCTGACTAGACCCTCTATTACTGTGATCTTATGCCAGACTATGCTAATCTTTGGAAATAACTAGAAAAAATACTAGATTTATATATAGATTCCTTTTTCTTTTTTTCTTTTTTTCTTTTTACAGTCTGAGTTAAACTAAATAATTTTTTTAGTGCTCTTAATGTAAAATATTCTTCAATTAATCCCAGACCATAAACTACTCATCTGCTTAAGGAGGCCATACGAACGATACTTGAGAATTTCAATCCAGATATGAGTGGATATTTTTCTGAAATAAGGCATCGCATACAGCAAGGGTATTTGTAGAAATGTTTTTATATAACAAATTATAGATACATTTTTTTTTAAAACTGTACTGTGCTTGTTATTATCATGCCATGTTTTCCAACACTGAAATATATCTTATCTTGTCTTATATGATATTTCATGTCTTTAAGGTGTGTGTGTGTGTGGGGGGGGGGTCAGTTCTTGAATAATAATACTTACATCTTAAGTATTTTATATAAGTGTGAATATACTCTCTAAGGTTAACTTAGTATGTCACAAGGCCAAATAAATAGGAGCAGAAAGATCAATTGATTGATTTTAACAGCATGTCAACCCATCTATGGTTATTTTATACCAAGTGGTAGGAAGCTCGTGGTGTAATGATTAAAGTCATGGGAAATGGACTCGTCGCTCCGAGTTCAAATCCTGGATATGGTAATTGCATTTCACTTAGCGCTAATACCCTTGGGAAAGGTATGAATCCTACTCTCTCTCCAGCTATGGATAAATAGTAGGGCAGACTGGGCTCTTTAACCTTGGTTAGGCAACCGGTCTAGGAGAAGGAAAACTCTGAATTCAAACCTGTTGAACTCCGCTTAAGAAATTGACCTTGTGTCGCATCCTGCTCGTGCGGAGGGGTTGGTAAATATATATGTCAAGCGGTAAATTGTGAGGGATCGTCAGATTAATTATGTTTTTTCCAAGGTTTTTTCTTGATTTTGACAGTAAGTTGTCTGCAGTTGTTTGTTGCTAATTGGATTGGGAATCACTTTGAGGGAAAAGTTTATAGGATAAAGTGTAGGAAAGGGAAGATTATGTTGTCATGTCAAGCTTTCAAGTAGAGAGATTCTGTCTAGAACAGGGATAGGCAACCTACGGTCCGCGAGCAAGATCCGCCCACAATCCATAATCATCTGGCCCTCAGTCCGTAAGAGAAATATTATATTAATCCGACCCGCAAAAGAAACAGACGGTGGTTTAGAAGCTCGTTTTTTTTTTTATGAGGTGCTGTGTCCAGAACTTGTTCAAAACAGCATGCAACATCCTTGAGTACTTCCTTGGGTAATGGTATTTATATCTTGTGTATTTTGAATTAGTGTGGATATACTCTCTAAGCTTAGTATGGCACAAGGCCAAATAAATGGAAACAGAAAGAGGAAGATTGTGTTATGTCAAGCTTCCAACAAGTAGAAAAACCTGCCTAGAAAGTCAGCATTTGGAATCTTGGGTCTAAAACATCATCCTCTGGTACTAGTCACTATTTCAGCCAGGAAAGAAGATATGAAGAGGATATGAAGATATGATAGATATGAACAGATGGGTAGAGAGAAATATATAAAGATATAGATAATGGTTAGAGATGGATTAGCTCAGTCAGTAGAGCGTTTGGCAAGAATCCATGAGGTTCCTAGTTCGATACCGGCCCTTGTTGTATGAGGGATCTGTGCGATAAAGTAAGGAGCTGATGGTAGGTGTGGCGCTCCACCTCAGATGTTAAAATAATCTCCTTGGTCTAGCGCTAGTGATAAAGGGGATAGACTCCCTCTCTGATTGGCTGACCCGACAAGAGATGGATAATGAAAATAATCAGATACATACATACATACATATGAACATACTGTGATAGATAAGGAAATACTCAAATAGATAGATGTAAGCAAACACAGAAATAGATATGAAAAGATAGAGAGATATGAAGAGACAGACAGAGAGACAGATATTAAGAGATAGATAGCTGCAGTGTAGCACTGTTCTCAATATTTACTAAGTTTAGCTTAGTGTGGTACAAGGCTAAATGAGAGGAGGTATTAAAGGACGGAAGATTGTGTTATACCAATGTTTTAAATATTAAAAAGAAAGTTTAGTTTATTTGTTTAATAGCATAGGGACCCCTTCTCTCACTTTCATAATCTGGTTTGGTAGTAGTGTGCTTCTCTTGTAGCATGTCTTAGGAATGAATAGCCTGGTTTGAATTCAGAGTTTTCCTTTTTCCTATATTGGTTGCTATACCAGTCTGCCCTACTATTTACCCATAGCTGGAAGGAGAATAATTGGATGAATACCTTTCCCAAGGGTATTAACGCTAGGTGAAATGCAAACAGCCTCATCCAGGATTTGAACTTGTGTCACTGTGTCCATATCCTATGATGATAATCATGATACCATTTTTAGTCATTTAGTAAACAACACTTATGATGAAATAGGTACTGTCATGAAAACCACCCTTTCGGCTGGGGTGTTAGAATTCACCGACTGCACCTCTGCAGAGGGGTTAGACTACCCCAATGGGGCCACCTGTTGGCCGTGGGTGGCGATCCGTGATGCTTAAGGATAGAGCCCAGGTGGATGAGCAGTTCATGACATGCAATACTCCACTTTGGCCCTATCTTGGGCTAGACGGGTGGTCGGAGAGGCCCCCTCCATATGATTTTCCCAACCCTATTGCCCTTATGGCAAGCCTCAACCCCTTTTTATCATATGGGTGCTAGAACGCTTTGGCTGCGGGTCTACATGTCCTGGGAATGACGTTAAACTCTATCTGATGGTGAGGTTCCAGTTTTGGAGGTTTGGGGAATGTGGAGCACCCCTTCATCACCATTGCTCCCTGGACCACTCTGACCCGGAGTGGCAGTTCCTGTTAGGGTCCCATCTATGGGTTAAATAGAACAATGTATTTATAAAAAAAATTGTATTATCCATTAAGAATTGATTTATTTCAAAACTTTATCGGCATTAAATGACCCACTGAGGTTGATATGCCATAAAACAAAACAAACCAAACCTGTCATGGAAAATGGACAGAGTAAACTAATATCAAATCCTGGACAAGGCTTTTTGCATTTTACGTGGCACTAATAACCTTGGGAAAGGTATGAATCCAACTATTTTCCTTCCAGCTATTAATAGATAGTAGTGCAGATTAGGCTCTTTAATCTTGGTTAGGCAACTGGTCTAGGAGAAGGAAAACTGAATTCAAACCTGTTAAACTCCGCTTTAAAAATTGTTGCATCCTTCACATTTGAAGAGGTTTGGTAAATACATATATAGTAAAAAAGTAAAGTCGTCGTGGGTGGCCTAAAGTCGGTATCAGCCAGTCAGCGAGGGAGTCTATCCCCTTTTCAATAGCGCTAGACCAAGGAGATTGTTTTGGCGTCTGAGGTGGAGCGCCACACCTACCATCAGCTCCTTACTTTACCGCACAGATCCCTGTGCTACTCATACGCTGAGTTGGCGAGGGCCGGTATCGAACTAGGAACTTTGTGGTTTCTAGCCGAACGCTGTACCGACTAAGCTATCCTGGCCCCTAACACTTGGGAAAACCATTTCCCTGTAACTAACTTACCTATTCAGTCAGCAGCAACAAAAGGTTGTTACATCCATTGAAGTCAATGGCTCTGATTATTAATATACCCTGTTACATCCATTGTCAACCTTGATAGTGGCCACTAAGAAGAATGTCAGTTGCTGATGGAAGGAGAACTGATTATTTGATCTATGCTTTGTTTGATATACTGGAATTGGTCTTTCTACTTTACTTAATATCTGACAGGATTATGAAGCTGTTACATCCATTGTCAACCTTGACAGTGGCCATTAAGAAGAATGTCAATTGCTGATAGAGGGAGAACTGATTATTTGATCTATGCTTTGTACTGGAATTGGTTTTTCTACTTTACTTAATATCTGACAGGATTATGAAGCTGTTACATCCATTGTCAACCTTGACAGTGGCCATTAAGAAGAATGTCAATTGCTGATGGAGGGAGAACTGATTATTTGATCTATACTTTATTTGATATACTGGAATTGGTCTTTCTACTTTACTTAATATCTGACAGGATTATGAAGCTGTTACATCCATTGTCAACCTTGACAGTGGCCATTAAGAAGAATGTCAATTGCTGATAGAGGAGAACTGATTATTTGATCTATACTTTATTTGATATACTGGAATTGGTCTTTCTACTTTACTTAATATCTGACAGGATTATGAAGCTGTTACATCCATTGTCCTTGACAGTGGCCATTAAGAAGAATGTCAATTGCTGATAGAGGGAGAACTGATTATTTGATCTATACTTTATTTGATATACTGGAATTGGTCTTTCTACTTTACTTAATATCTGACAGGATTATGAAGCTGTTACATCCATTGTCAAACTTGACAGTGGCCATTAAGAAGAATGTCAATTGCTGATAGAGGGAGAACTGATTATTTGATCTATGCTTTGTTTAATATACTGGAATTGGTCTTTTACTTTACTTAATATTGACAGGATTATGAAGCTGTTACATCCATTGTCAACCTTGACAGTGGCCATTAAGAAGGTCAATTGCTGATGGGGGAGAACTGATTATTTGATCTATACTTTATTTGATATACTGGAATTGGTCTTTCTACTTTACTTAATATCTGACAGGATTATGAAGCTGTTACATCCATTGTCACCCTTGACAGTGGCCATTAAGAAGAATGTCAATTGCTGATAGAGGGAGAACTGATTATTTGATCTATGCTTTGTTTAATATACTGGAATTGGTCTTTCTACTTTACTTAATATCTGACAGGATTATGAAGCTGTTACATCCATTGTCACCTTGACAGTGGCCATTAAGAAGAATGTCAATTGCTGATAGAGGAGAACTGATTATTTGATCTATGCTTTGTTTAATAACTGGAATTGGTCTTTCTACTTTACTTAATATCTGACAGGATTATGAAGCTGTTACATCCATTGTCAACCTTGACAGTGGCCATTAAGAAGAATGTCAATTGCTGATAGAGGGAGAACTGATTATTTGATCTATACTTTATTTGATATACTGGAATTGGTCTTTCTACTTTACTTAATATCTGACAGGATTATGAAGCTGTTACATCCATTGTCACCCTTGACAGTGGCCATTAAGAGAATGTCAATTGCTGATAGAGGGAGAACTGATTATTTGATCTATACTTTATTGATATACTGGTTGGTCTTCTACTTTACTTAATATCTGACAGGATTATGAAGCTGTTACATCCATTGTCAAACTTGACAGTGGCCATTAAGAAGAATGTCAATTGCTGATAGAGGAGAACTGATTATTTGATCTATGCTTTGTTTAATATACATCTGACAGGATTATGAAGCTGTTACATCCATTGTCAACCTTGACAGTGGCCATTAAGAAGAATGTCAATTGCTGATGGAGGGAGAACTGATTATTTGATCTATACTTTATTTGATATACTGGAATTGGTCTTTCTACTTTACTTAATATCTGACAGGATTATGAAGCTGTTACATCCATTGTCCTTGACAGTGGCCATTAAGAAGAATGTCAATTGCTGATAGAGGGAGAACTGATTATTTGATCTATGCTTTGTTTAATTACTGGAATTGGTCTTTCTACTTTACTTAATATCTGACAGGATTATGAAGCTGTTACATCCATTGTCAACCTTGACAGTGGCCATTAAGAAGAAGTCAATTGCTGATGGAGGGAGAACTGATTATTTGATCTATACATACTGGAATTGGTCTTTCTACTTTACTTAATATCTGACTTACATCCATTGTCAACCTTGACAGTGGCCATTAAGAAGAATGTCAATTGCTGATAGAGGGAGAACTGATTATTTGATCTATACTTTATTTGATTACTGGAATTGGTCTTTCTACATTACTTAATATCTGACAGGATTATGAAGCTGTTACATCCATTGTCAAAACTTGACAGTAGCCACTAAGAAGAATGTCAATTGCTGATAGAGGGAGAACTGATTATTTGATCTATACTTTGTTTAATATACTAGAATTGGTCTTTCTACATTAATTAATATCTGACAGGATTATGAAGCTGTTACATCCATTGTCAACCTTGACAGTGGCCACTAAGAAGAATGTCAATTGCTGATAGAGGGAGAACTGATTATTTGATCTATACTTTGTTTAATATACTAGAATTGGTCTTTCTACATTACTTAATATCTGACAGGATTATGCTGTTACATCCATTGTCAAACTTGACAGTAGCCACTAAGAAGAATGTCAATTGCTGATAGAGGGAGACTGATTATTTGATCTATACTTTGTTTAATATACTAGAAATTCTTTCTACATTAATTAATATCTGACAGGATTATGAAGCTGTTACATCCATTGTCCCTTGACAGTGGCCACTAAGAAGAATTGTCAATTGCTGATAAGGAGAACTGATTATTTGATCTATACTTTGCTAGAATTGGTCTTTCTACATTACTTAATATCTGACAGGATTATGAAGCTGTTACATCCTTGTCTTCTAGAGATTGCTGATAGAGGGAGAACTGATTATTTGATCTATACTTTATTTGATATACTGGAATTGGTCTTTCTACTTAATATCTGACAGGAATGTGAAGTATTGATCATCATGTTTCTTGATTCTGTCGTTAACAAAGGCCAGTCTTTGAAGATTGAAACTAAACACATAAAAAGATCTTCAAGTAACAGGTGTGTGTAGACATTCTGTGCTTTTTTTGTAGATTTAAAAAAACAAATATGAAAATTGGACACATAGCCTAGTGGATAAAGGAGTTAGGTTAAGACAGTTCTAAAATGACAATCATCTCTAGACTGCAGGTTACAACACTGTAACTATAAATCCTGGTCAGAGGCAGCAGTAACATAGAATAATAATTAACACAGCTTAACACCTGTACCCTAGCAGTGGTTAGCGGAATGAGAACAGGATACCCCTGTGGACTGAATAAAGGGTTAGGTTCAAAGTTCTGTGATGGCTCCTGATTACGACAAGAAGTTTCCTGGGTTCAAATAGAAGGTTCCCGAGTCCAAAAAAGTTCCTGAGTCCAACAAGAAATACCTAAAGAAGGCCGGAGGGCACATCGGCTGAAACGTTGTACAGATAACAATGAAGATGAGGACAATAGTCCAAATAATCCAAATAATACTAATTATGAAGCCTCATCTAAAAAATTCTGAGAAATAAAATAAAATATGAAATATTACCTCATCAGTAAAGGCAATGAGCTGGACCTTAGCTTAAACAGATTTCTCTTAGTGTCATGATGAGCCTGTGGGTCGCTCTAATACCTGCATGATGAAATGAAGTTATTTTGTTGCACCAATAGCTACTAAAAAGTACTCACTTAACTACTCTATTGATTAAAGTTAGTCAAGGTTGACAATAGGTGCTCTATTCCCACCTGGTCAGATAAGGTATTTATAGAGATGCTTTCCTCACATATCAAATCTCTTTTCCATCAACCACTGTGGTGGCTTGCTAGTGAGGTGACCATTTTGTCAAGAAATCTACCATTGGGACAAAGCACAGGGAGAAGTGGTTTCATGCCATGTTTTTATCTGGAAATGAGACATGTCATCACTTCTTGATGCCATCTTGTCTTCTCAGTTCTCGTTGTTTCGTCTTTTGTCTTGACCCCACACTATTTCAGTTTTACAGCCATTATCATCTTGCTACACCCTCTGGTTAAAAATTAGACAGTTCAAACCGTCCAATATTACATGCAAAAATGTAAATCCTGATAATCTGGTGTTGCTTATTCACCGAATTCTTATTTCTTATGAGTGTTGTCACCTCAGCTAGATAAAGGAGCATTCCATTTTTATTATAAAGAAAGAAAGGGAAGAAAAGGGACAGGCTACACAGGAACATACATGAAAGAAAAAAAGAGAGTAGGAGAAAGATCAGGAGAGGGGGTGAGCGAGCGGAAGCGATTATGCTAATCTGTTTCAATCGAACATAAATGAAAAGATGAAAAGAAGGAAAGGAAGAAAAAATAGTGAGAGAGAGTTAATAACAAAGACACTACAATACAAAAACAAAAACGTCTTCAGCATAAAATAATCAAAGGGTTGACATGCCGCAAAATCCACCCAACCAATCAACCAACCATTAAACTTCCTGTGGGAAAACAGTTAAATAGAGAATAGAATCTTAATAATAATAATAATAATAATAATAATCTGTCATTGTGAAATCAGTATTGCCTGAAATTCACTCGACCTCTGCTACTGACTGAATCTTTGTCAAATAATCTCTCTGTTCGTAAGGTAAGGTCATATATCACTCGGCTTGAAATTGAGCAGCACACTGCTTGTTTTCTAAAGTAGCGTCTCAATAAAACAATTGCTCATTGTCTTCAATGCCACAAGAGAAAAGTAGACGATGATCAAATATTATCTGTCAAGAACTGATCACATTTTATATTCAAGCTAATAACAATACATTGTTATTGGTTGCACAAGGTGTATACATTGCACAACATTCCAGTTCACAGGGTACCCTTGTTATGGTACTTTAGATTGGGAATAGGGTTATCTGGTGTTGTACCAGTTGAAATAGTATTTTAACTGATCATCCACTTTCGGATGATTTTGCTTCTTCAGATTCTTATCCGGGACAGGAGCTCTCCTGTTACAACACTGTAACTATGAAAAGAAAATTGTATATATATATATATATATATATATATAGAAGGAATAGAAAATTAATGAGAAAAGTATTGGCATATAAAGGTGCTCAATGCTAATATAGCAGAGCAGATTTATGATATATTATTGAAAATAATATGTCATTGATTATATATATATATATTATGTGTGTGTGTGTGAAGAAAAGGAAGTGAATCCGACGGTATGTAGTATATTAAGAAAGATTGAAAAAACACAGGTTTAAATGAGTTTTGGTGAGTTTATTGGCTGACGCTGCAGTGTTTCAATCTATTAATTAGATCATCTTCAGGGCATTTGTTAGTATATGGAAGGTAATGAGAATTTTTTTTATCACAGAATAACAAGAAAAGCGAGTGATAGTCCTTGTTTATCAGTCTGTTTAAAATTTGAAGTTTGAAAAAAGAAGATGGTTTGAAATATGACGTCAAGTATTCTCTTTTACGGTGTGAGTATGGGACTGTGTAAGTGTGTGTATCGAGAAAAGTATTGTGTATTTTTTAGGTGTGTGGTTGCGCGCGTGTGTATAAATCTTTTGCGATAAACAACAGCGAAACAAACCTCTCATATTTTCGTTTCCACAGGTCCGAGAAACAAAAAGAAAAGACCCCGTTTGTACTTCCAGGTGTCTTCTAACTGAGTGCAAAATTTCAAGAATATTGATAAAGATTAGCCACTTTGATTTTGAAAAACAAAACAGTGTGTAAAATTTATCCTAAAAAAAAAAAAAACGGTCATATTTTTGTTTTCAGCTGTTCGACCGAAAATACGGTTTTAACTCGCTGTAAAAAATAATTCAATTGATGAAAACCGATAAAAATTACGTATTTAGAAAGATTATTCTATTCTCTTTCTAACCATATAAATATTTTTAAGATTAGTTAAGAAATACTCGAGAAATTGCAAATTTAACTTATTATGGTTGCAAATTTGAATATGTCAGCGTTTTTCAGCTAAATGCTTGTAATGCTAGTATCAGCCAGACAGCGAAAGAGTCTATTCCCTTTTCACTAGCGCTAGACCAAGGAGATTATTTTAGCGTCTGAGGTGGAGTGCCACACCTATCATCAGCTCCTCAATTTACCACATAGATCCCTGTGCTACTCATACGCTGAGTTGGCAAGGGCCGGTATCAAACCAGGAACCTTGCGATTCCTGGCCGAACGCTCTACCGACTGAGCTAAACTGTAACAAATGCTTATTATTCTTCCCTTCCAGGCATTGTCTCCAATTATTTTTAAAAAAGTTTTGATATCTCTTTTTCTCTGTATCTGTTTGTCTTGTCTGTCTGACTCTCGTAAATACACTCACAAAAGTTAGTGAAAATAGATCACTAATTAGGACTGAACCTATTCTAGTAGTAACCACCCCAAACAGAGTTTAATAGGTTTGAATTCAGAGTTTTCCTTCTCCTAGACTGGTTGCCTAACCAAGGTTAAAGAGCCTAGTCTGCCTTACTATTTACCCATAGCTGGAGGGAGAGTAGTTAGATTCATACCTTTCTCAAGGGTATTAGCGATATGTGAACTGTAACTTCGTCCAGGATTTGAACTCAGATCGACGAGTCCATTTCCTACAACTCTAACCATTACACCATGGTCTCCAACTATCACCCATAAATATACAAATCCCTAACTATTTTTTAAATAAATGGTTATGATTTCAGGATTTTATTTTTTCTAGGGGAATATTATAGAGTACAATAAAAATGTGTATTATTAGGTATTATTCACTACCAAACTCAAACAGATTATTGATCATATAGAAATCTGAATTCTCTCATCAGATAAAACGGGAATTTTTCCAACCTGTACCTGTGTCATTACTACTATATGGTTGCACCGCTCAAACTCTAACAAAACTCTTGTAGAAAAAGCTAGGTGGAAACTACACTATAATGCTTCCTGCTGTTTTAAACAAATCCTGAAAGCAGGTGTCTACAAAACAATAGTTGTATGGCCACTTACCCACCATCTCATAAACCATCCAACTAAGACAAGCAAGATATGCTGGGTACTGGTGGAGAAGTAAGGAAGAAATCATAGGATGTTTTCCTAGAGACACACCAGTGTTGACCAAGCAGCAAAAACTTAGATTTATCAGCTCTGTATGGACATTAGATGCAGTCTAGAGCAGGGGTTCCCAACCTTTTTCAGCTCATGGCCCACTTTGAAACCAGAATTTTTTTGTGGTCCACGAAATTATTATAATAGAAAAAATATTTCCATTTTACATAAGATATTTATTCAATCAAGATACAACCATATTGACACACACACTTTATCTCAAGTATCTAAACTACATAAATCTCTCCCACTCTCCCTACCGTGAATTAGTTGACATCTTACTTTCTAAAAAATATAAATTTCCCACATATATGATTGGATTTTGTACATAAAAAGTATGCTCTGAAATCATGTAGAATTATGATATTTCCTTGGCC